>OY755246.1:49724923-49806505 GCA_963576725.1 Azorinus chamasolen | reverse complement strand
CTTTGCACAAAACGTGCTGTTATAGTCCCGCTAGACCATGTATTAACAAGGCGATTCTCGTGCTCACGCGCTGTTGTTGACCCGTTTTAATTATACCTATTCGGGGCCTAAGGTAAACAATGGACGCGAATGCTATAGCGTTTTGGCCTAAGCTAGATGAACGCCGGGGTGTGAGTATTTCCAGGAGCACCGACAATGAACTGTTTTTAATGACAGACATATTGAATGAAATTCCGTGTAAACGGTATTTGATACAATCATGAATTGACGTCGGAAAGAAAACAGTGGCCCGGAAACAGCATACATCGACGAAGTGTCAAAGAAGTGTATAGTTTTGCTGCCGTAGTTTTGCTTGTATTTTGAAGAATTAAGTTGATGCTGGAAAGCAGAAATTTGGTTTTATGCAAGAATAGCGTTAATACACGTTTGTTTTCGGGCAATAACATCTGCAGTGTCCCTCGGGAATGTTGTTGCCCTCGTCCTTCGGGCTCGGGCCAACAACAGTCCCTCGGGACACTGCAGATATTATTGCCGGAAAAAACGTGTATTAACCCTCTATTGTAGCTTAATGCAGGTCACAAGTAATACAGAAAGCTCCTATAGGAGCTTTCTGTATTACCCTTTGCCTATATTAAGTAACCACCTGTTTTTATATTCTTTTGTCCAATTAATACAAGGTTGCTTAACCAATTACCTCATAGGCTATTTTTAGATACAACCTCTTTGAATAAATCTACCGAAAAGGAGCATTAACTAGAGAAAAGGAAAACAAATATAGAATTTTGTAGTTTGAAACCATTGTGATAAATAGAGCATTTGCTCCTATAGGAGCAAATGCTCTATTAATCACAACGGTTTCACAAAGTGACTTTTACAGTGTCGTCAAAAGTCGTCAATATGAGGGAATGGGTTAAGACAGGTTCTGCTGTGTACATATCAAAAGTTAAGCCACTAATATGTATGTACTTGTAGAAATAAAAAGACTAGAGAATAACAAACACGGTTATGCAAGTAACATAACAACTAATATACATGTACAGTGCAGTCTCTGTACAACATAAAATAACGAATACAGTAGAACCTGTCTTAAGCGGCCGTCAAAAAAAAGTCTAAGTATGGGTCTGTAAGGCAGGCGGTCCTATAGGAGCTTACTGCATTACTTTCGGCAGTTGCACTGAAGCTACCACCTGTTCCACAGACACATACTAATACAGTGAAACCCCGCTAATGCGACCACTTAATAAACAACCACTGGCGTCGTTTGAAGCAGGTGGTTGCTTAATGCAGGACGAAAATTATGCAGAAAGCTCCTATAGGAGCTTTCTGCATAACTTTCGTCCTGCATTAAGCTACCACCTGCCTCTGCCACCCAGAATTATGCCCCTTTTTGGTGGTCGCATTAGTGGGGTTTTACTGCACCTCTTTTCGATGACCGCTTAAAACGGGTTCTATAGTATGCAGATAGTTATAAAGTTTTGCATTTTATAAATAAATTACATGTAATGTGGCAATAGTAATGGTTTAGTGCGTTTCTGTGTGTTAATATAATTCATTGTGTAATTTTACAACATACAACTCCGATTACTGTCTTTTAATTTCCGGAGAAAAAAAAACCCACTACAGCTTTATAAGCATTACAATCGGAACACCTCAGCTATTTCTACGAAATAAATTATATTCCGAACCCAGACGGAATACGACGAGTAGTTACGAATGTAAGCATTATCGCTAAAAGCTTATATCTACAATTCAGTCTACTACTCAAAAGAAGTGTACATCTAGATTTAAAATAAATGGTAGCTTAATGCAGGAAAAAAGTGATAGAAAAGGTTTATATATTAGCTTTCTGTATGGCTTTTGCCCTGCATTAAGCGACACATTCTTTAACTGTATCCTATGTTTATAAATCACGCGGTGGCTTTAATTCGTATCTACGTCAAACTTCATCCTAACATTTTAATACATTATTATAGAAGAGAGTCGAAGACAAGTATGATAAAGAGTTGTCATAACATAGGGTTTGGTGGTGAACTCCTATAAGAGCCGTCTGATCATGGTCTGCTCTGTTTGCCCATGGTATAATATAGATCAGGGTCCATGCTTATAAAGCGTTTTAGTTGAGTCTGAGTTCGTTCTCAAGCTTTTGATTGGTCAGATTTGAGGCTCAAATCTGACCAATCAAAAACTTGAGAACGAACTCAGACTCAACTAAAAGTTTTATAAGCATGGATCCTGATTATGCAGTTCCTGTCTTATATAATTATGTCATCATAAAATTATCAGCTAATAAATGTTCATGGTGCTATTATTCCTTACATAAATATTAAACAGGGAAAGGGTTAACCATATATTCATTCGAGAAAGTGATTTTTATAATGGAGGGAGAAACAGAATATTATAGGCCTTGGCAGAACCTAGTATTCAATAAGCAAACAGACCCGACTCTGAACAGGGACCATCTGATCTGGGTCTATTATGTTTTCAAATATATTTATATGAGGAAAAATGTTAACCAGTCTGAGTTTCTAACATTTCCTTATTTACTTAACATTGTTCCGTCGTGAAAAAAACCTTCTGCTCAAATTTATATCTGTATTCATGCTTATAAAACTTTTTAGTTGAGTCTGAGTTCGTTCTCAAGTTTTTGGCTCAAATCTGACCAATCAAAAGCTTGAGAACAAACTCAGACTCAACTAAAAAGCTTTACAAGCATGGACCCTGGTGCAAGTTTGACTACGTCCGCTTCATTCAAGGTTATTTGAAATGATTGACCGAATTTCAGACAACTTGGATCATGATGAGACGCCGAGTTAATCGGCGTCTCATCTAGACCCAAGCTGTTTGCAAGTACGAGTCATGACGCGGATACATGTACATGTAGTCGAATAATGGTTAACGTTTATGCCCGTTTCATATTTCAATTTAATCAGCAATTAGGGTC
The DNA here is from genome assembly GCA_963576725.1 of Azorinus chamasolen. Taxonomy (NCBI): domain Eukaryota; kingdom Metazoa; phylum Mollusca; class Bivalvia; order Cardiida; family Solecurtidae; genus Azorinus; species Azorinus chamasolen. The sequence goes on along the minus strand of OY755246.1, from coordinate 49,803,564 downwards.
CAATGAAGCCCCTCAGCAATACACACAATATGCCAGGCCCCCACTTCGTGCCTTGTATCAGGAAATAGTTCATGCAAACTGAATATCAAGCATTAGCACGCACCCGATAAGCTTGTCATTCTAAGGACCATCCTAATAGTACCTTTCATATGCTGCTGCAATTAATAGCTATGTCAAAGTTATCGTGTCTAACGACTAACTATATGGTTTATTTAACGAAATTTAAGAAAAAGAACATAAAACTGGATCGTTCTTGATATTACACAGGACATATATAGCTTAGTAGTTGATCTGGATCCAAATAATATGGAAAAAGGAGTAGAAATTCAAAGTACTGCATAAAGGAGGGGGGATGCCTTAGGAATGATCCAATCATTGAAAGAACCAGAAATTAAAACAGAGCTGAAGATGTATGACAAAAATATCAAGTCAGTTAAGGAAATTTATGCCCTATAAATCAGTTATTGTCCGATTTCAAATTAATTTTAAGTGTTTCATGGGCGGAAATTGCTTTAACTCTACTCATGTTCAGCACGTCTCCACTGGATTTTGCAAACGGTTTGTATCCAAATCAGGAGTCTCATCAGGATCCAAGCTGTTTGGCACTCGATCAATTATTTCTCAAACGATTGAACAAACCGTAATTCAGTGAAAATGTCAGTAAATCAGAGATTGAGTAGGCATTGTTTTTTCGGTACGAGGAATATTAAGATACATAGAAAAGAGACATTGTTTACGGTTGGGCTAAACATTTAGTGATGAGATGACTGGTAAGGCTTCCCTTGTAATTCGTTCCTTATAAACCCTGCATCCTTTTCGATTCATCTTAAATTGAAATAATCTTCTCACCTTTTACTATCAGAAAATTAGACAAACGTATTAGATGGAGTCTGTATTGGATAAAACGGTGCAAACCCCTGAAACGGATGAACGTCCCGAAGAAATCGACACAGAGGTAGATGACGACACTGATGGAAGTCTTGCTGATGACACAGAAGCGATTAACAAAGATATAACAGGCATTATTGATGAATCGAAAAGCTCTTCGAATTCAGACGCCAATGGGGATGTGAACAGTTTGAAATTCTCCATTTGTAACATCTTAGGCTTTGGAAAGGACAGAGACGAAACAGGTAAGACAGTTGACCTATAAGAAATTGAACAAAGGGATTCTTATAAGCGGGTGGTTGCTTATTGTAGGGCAAAAGTAATGCAGAAAGCTCATATAGGAGATTTTTGCATTACTCTGACCTGCATTAAGCTATCACCTGCCTTATAGACCAGTCACTAGACTGTGGTTCTAAAATATATTTTTATTTGCTTATATTCTGGTCTATAGAAATATCTACATACTTTCCGATCGTTTTAAACGACGAGACGATTCTAAAGAGTGGTCACAGTATAGGGTTTGGTGGAGAAATAAAGGAGCTTTTTTGAAAATATTTAAACTTACGCAATTCATCTGTAGCTCTGAGTTAAGTCGGACTTTGAAGGATAAACGTATACTTGTTTTCTTTTCTACAAAGAAGCAACCCGAATGTCAAGGTATTTGTAGTAATTAGACATTGAGTTCTTCAGCGTCGCATCTGGATCCAAACTGTTTTCAGACTACATGTATAATAAGGTCGCACTTTTGCAGGATAAAACTTCACTTGGCATGCTTCGTGTTTAAACCCTTCATTCCATGAATTTTCATGTAAGAAATAATGACGATATGAATATTGATTAGTTAACCCTTCTCTTGCTGAATTTTAAAATATATTTCTCCTTCTTTACCCATGCCCTGTTGTATAATTACATATATCTTCACTGTGTACACGTATTTCGCTGTGCAATCACTGCTGTGGAGTGCACTGGTTGCACAATCAACTTGTAAATAGTGCAGACCCTGATGAGACAGCTCCTGCAGGAGCTGTCTCATCTGGGTCTTCACTATTTACAGGTAGGTACATTGGTATATTGACGTGAATAGCAAGCAAAGGGTTAATATTTATGGTATCATATGTTTTGTAATGGCCGCACTGTAGAATCATGTCTATATTATACCATAATAAATAGAGCAGACCCTGATCAGACGGTTCTACCTTGAACCGTCTAATCTGGGTCTACTCTGTTTGCAAAGGCATAGAAACACGTATTTATTGAGTAACCAACACAAGCCTAACTTGTTTTCTTACCTACTGTCGAATCAGATCCCAGACTCAAGTAGAAAGTTTTAATACCTTGTGATCTTGATTCAAACTGTTTATAAATGTAACATTAATCCTGTACGCTACAGATACGTATTTCCATACCTTTGTAAACAGAGTAGAGGAGCCGTCTGATCTGGGTCTACTCTGTTTGCTTATGAAGTAATGTAGATCTGATTCTACAGATTTCTTCATGATAAATAATTCAATGGTTGGTAGTGCTGTTTATTAACCATTTCCCTCATATTGACGACTTTTGACGACTCTGTAAAAGTCACTTTGTGAAACCATTGTGATAAATAGAGCATTTGCTCCTATAGGAGCAAATGCTCTATTTATCACAATGGTTTCAAATTAAAAAATCTAAAATTTTCATTTTCTCTAGTTAATGCTCCTTTTGGATAGACTAGTTCAAATAGGTTGTATCTAAAAATAGCCTATCAGGGAAAGGGTTAAACAAAACCCAGCATAGTAATATTCATGATGTTATTATTTCTTACTTGAAATTCCATGGTGTAAAATGTCAACCTTTCCGATGCTAAGCGCGACCTGACTATAATAATAATAATAATTAATAATAATAATAATTAATAATAATAATAATAATAATAATAAAGACTTTATTTATCGTGAGAACTCATTTGATAAAATCAATCTTCCACGATGCCCTCAACAGTAACATATATACAAACAACTTACATACAGCTAAGTATATTGTAGAATGAAAGTATTCACTAAATAATTAGCATAGAGTCTATAATATTTCGAGATTTTTGAAGAGTTTTACCCAGATGTCATAGGACGTTGGCGCGAGGTTGTCCCCATATCGCAATGACATTGGGTATAAACGAGACGCCGCTAATAAGTAAGGTGGTCGCTGCAGCGAGACTCAATTGTAATAACAAGCCCGTGGTAAACCCTTTACTTCATAAATACGCCTTTCTACGCATTTGCAGATAGAGTAGACCCAGATCAGACGGCTCCTATAGGAACCGTCTGACCAGGATCTGCTCTGTGTGTTTATGACATACTATAGATCTGATTCTACAGATTCTGTCTTGTTCAGAACTTCCTGTATTCATAGGGCTTTATTTAAAGCTTAATTTAATTAATATCCATAATGTCATTATTTCTGACATGAATATGTATGGAGTAAAGGGATAATGGTGTCAAGTCTTACTCAGCTTAAAAATAATGTCTGCTCAAATAATTTGGATCTGTACAGTTTTGACTACGTCCGCTTCGATTAAGCTTTTGAGACACTGTCCGAGTGTCAGGTAGCTTAGATCCTGATGAGACATCTATTTACACGCCGTCTCATCTGGATCTACGCTGTTTGCAAATGCTAGCCAGTTTGCGGAATGCCGGTCACGGGCCGGTGGATTACATATACATGTATACAGTTGAAACTGTCTTTAGCGATCATATATTGACTCAACATGGGAGGCTTAGCCCTTTTCCTCATATAAAAGACCTATTCACGAATTTTCAAACAGAGTAGACCCAGATCAGACGGCTCCTGTAGGAGCCGCCTGATCAGGATCTGCTCTGTTTGGTTTACTTATGGTATAATGTAGATCCGATTCTACAGTTTCTGCTTGAGCTAATCTGCATTGTGTTCATATGTCATTATGGTTTTTTAAATTAATTTTCATGGTGTCATTTTTAAACATTAATATGCATCAGAGAAAAGGTTAAAAAAAGCAGTAGAGAATAATGCAGAAAACTCATGCAGGACAAACGTAATGTAGCTCCAGATCAGTTTGCTCTCAGTTTTTCATTCAAAATCCCCTGGCTGTTGTATTGAGAGGACTTTATAAGGTAAACTCCACTCTGAAAAAGGTTAAAGATCCAGACTTAGACTTCGTTTTAATTGTCGTCTGGAACTTAGACTTCGTTTTAATTGTCGTCTGGAACTTAGACTTCGTTTTAATTGTCGTCTGGAACATGTTTTCCTGGTGTGGTTTTTTGTGGCTTTTTCACCTTTACAGCTTTTGGAGACCTTATAACCTTCCGTTTACTAAAAAACTATACACCAATATATAACACTTCTAGTCATTATAATTAGAAATGTCACAACCCTGGCATAATACCAACCCCTCTCATGCTAAAAATATAATTTCCGCCCAATTTCTGATCCAGTGACCTTATTACTGACCTCCGATTCGGTCAAGCCTTCGAGAAGCTATCGACGATGTGTCAAACAGCTTGGATCTTGATGAGATGCCGAGTAACTCGGCGTCAAATTTGGATCCAAATTGTTTGCACATGCTAGACAGGATGTGCCGAGTAGGAGCATGGTTAAACAAGGGTTACTCAATATTAAAGGATATTATCAGTTTTTTATAAGTAATAAAAAAAACTGTAAATTTTAGCGATATACCGACAAAAAATATGAATGCAATTACTCAACGTACGTATATTGCACACGTCATATTTAAGTACACTCCATGGCTCCGTATTGATTCTTTCTAAAGGTTACCTCTGTCCATACTAATCTTATTAACCCTTTCCCTCATATAAACGCCTGTTTCACGCATTTGCAAACAGAGAAGACCCAGATCAGACGGCTCCTATAGGAGTGGTCTGATCCGGGTCTGCTCTGTTTTCTGATGTACTTTGTTAGATCTGTTTCTTTACTTTCCAAAATGGCTACAATGTTCAATATTCCATTATAACTATTCTGTCCATGAATATTCAGGTATTGACATTTGTAATAACTAGAGAACAGGGAAAGCGTTAAACACTGTAACACAGCGCAACCCTTGCTGGTCCGAACTCTAAAACAAGTAGCATTATCGGCGTTTATAGGATGGAAAGGGTCAAGACAGATGGTAGCTTAATACAGGGTGAACGTCATGCAGAAAGCTGCTCCAGGAGTTTTCAGCCCTGCATTAAGCAGCCACCTGTCCTCATAAATCTATTAACATTTTCCCTCATATAAACGCATTTTCACGCATTTGAACAGAGTAGACCCAGATCAGACGGCTCCTATAGGAGCCGTCTGATCAGGGTCTGCTCTGTTTGTTTATGAAATTCTATAGATCGGATTTTACAGTGTCTTCCAAGGTAAAAATATCATGCGTTCATGCACCTTTATAAAAAAGCTGATAAATATTCATGATTTCATTATTTCGTACAGGAATATTGAACAGGGAAAGCGCTAACTCGGATTAGAAGTGTTTGGCTATAAAAATTGTCCTCAAAAATGCCAACCGCTTTATTTCTCGAAACTAGTTGTCTTTAATTTGTTTTATGTAAATGTGTGCAAATGAATTTTTTAATATCATATCAGGATCGGAAACGTTTGGCAATTGTTTAATATGACTGAAGAAAAGACATAATAAGCAAACATAATTATATCTCATTAAAAGCGGAAAAAACTCTACTCAGTAGACAGAAGGATAAAAGGTTAGCTAAAAAATGTTTTCTGTAGGCAAATAAATCTGATAGTCTATAAAACCCCCTGCATATTTTCAATTAAAGTATAAAACATGGTGTTGGTGATGAAGCTTATATCGTTCTTATATGGAAAAATGTCCCAGTGATACAAACTAAACCGTTTTCGAAGATACGTATAACGTATTATACAACGCAACCAAACTAAACCGTTTTCGACGATACGTATAACGTATTATACAACGCAACCAAACTAAACCGTTTTCGACGATACTTATAACGTATTATACAGCGCGACCAAACTCAACCGCGTTCGACGATACGTATATAAGAATTACTATGCTAGTAGTTTGGAAGTTCAGCTGTATTTTGGTGAGTTAGAAAAGTTGTTAAATGCGAGCCTTGGCGAGCATTTAACTACTTTTCTGACGAGCCAAAATACAGCTGAACTTCCAAACTACTAGCATAGTAATTCTTTTATCATGCAACTCCAAGAAAAAAAGGAGAAAATGAAGAAAAAGAAAGATTGCTAAAGCGGTTTCGTCCCCTGAATGAAAATACATGCAAGTACGTATTACGTGACGTCATGTTGGCATGCAGTGACGTCATCGACTTTTACAACATAAACAAACTTGATTTAATCATTTTATATGGACAAATAGTTGAGACCAAGGTGAGCAAATATGTTAATTTGCTGTTTATGTTTAATAATGCCTTTTTCGTCCTTTTGTTTTCCTCCTATTGGCTGAACAAAACTTGCATTTCAGTGGGGTCAGTACACATGCACTATACCTCACAAAATACAGCATCGACGTGGAAAATATTATGCTAGTAGGAAGTGACTGTATTTCGTGACGTTGCATGATAAAACGTATTATACAACGCGACCAAACTAAACAGCTTTCGACTTTACGTATAACGTATTATACAACGCGACCAAACTAAACCGCTTTCGACGATACGTATAACGTATCATACAACGCGACCAAACTAAACCGCTTTCGACAATACGTATAACGTATTATATAACAAAACCAAAATAAACCGCAACCCGAATAACTACTAATACAGTAAAACTTCTCTAATGCGACCAGCAGAAAGGGGCATAATTATGGGTGGCAGAGGCAGGTGGTTGCTTAATGCAGGACGACAGTTATGCAGAAAGCTCCTATGGGAGCTTTCTGCATAACTTTCATCATGTATTAAGCAACCACCTGCTTACAAAGACAGCTTTGATTATTTTTAAGAGATCGTATTAAAGGTGTTCTACTGAACATTGGCGAAATAACATCTGAGCCACATGGAAGTTGTGTCTTTTCTCAGCATATAATTTTAAAGCAAATTTGCAAACATCTTGTGTCCAGAGTTGCTCATCTGGATCCAGGCTGATTGACATTCGGTCAATAGTTTCTCAAAAGCTTGATCGAATCGGAAATAGTCAAAATCGCACCAGATTAAAAATTGACCAGATATTAGATTAGTTTTTTACAGTGGGGGTAAGGATTAAGTTTCAGAATCAAGTGAATGAATTTTGTTTTCAGTCGCGAAATCTACGGCGTTCTATGACGTGTTTTTTTTGTTTGCTACAGAATTCAGCAAGAATGCCAGTTCATTTAATTTCTATTTTTCATCATTTATATTCAATTTAATTAGTCAATATATTCGAATATATTCGAACTTGTTATTTGTGTTTGCAAACTCAATTACTCTTGGGGTCAGTAGGGTCTACCGTGCACCCCCGCCCCGCCGACTTTTTTCATGGGTACCAACATGTTCCGAAAGGTCTATCAAGTTGGAATCGCGAATGTACTTAAGAATAAAATATTTTAGGCTATGTGTATTTTAACCGCTTCCATGACAACCCCGATGTGTTCGTAATGATGACCCATACCTGCAAATTCGCTAATATTATGTTACTGACTGTCGGAACATACTGCCAAACATGTTATTTTCAATATTATTTCTCTTTGTTTTTCTATTACTACTTAATAATCAGAAGGATGCAAATGAGGTAATTTGCATAAAGTAAACCAAACATGAAGATCCATAAATCAACTATATGTTTATATCATTTATGATTATCGCCAAAGTAGGCCGGGATAGCTTTGTATATTATAGGTACCGGTATTCAAAAGCCATGTGTCCCAAAGTCATTTATCTAACAAATTTGGTGATAGTCAGTGATCATTTTAGACTTTAGCTAGATCCTACATTTTGCATTTTGGTTTGCTTTATAAGAGAAAGACTGGTGTCCTTCGAAAATTTCAACATATTTTACTGTTCTAATAAATATTCATACATATGCAAATTAGTTTATCAGAAAAGTAATATTTACCATTAAAGCAATGCTTCAGCTCTATGTTTGTAACAATTGATTTCATGATTCAGTTTACATTATTTACGTTATTTCTATACGTGTTTTAATATTTTAATGTTCTCATTAATATTCAAAGAATAAACTGGAAATAAAAGCACACTGTATGATCTTCAATTTGGTACCAGTTTTATAGGTTCAGGACAAAAACTGGTTGTGTTATGGGCGATTTTGCGGTCATCATTCTTTAGTATATTTGCGATTCTGATTCAAGACCTTTCTGAACATTCTGGTACCCATGAAAAAGTCCCGGGGGGGGGGGGTGCACGGTAGACCATACTGCTCCCAGTGTAAGTACGTTTAGTATATTTGAATGCAATGTATAACTTTTATATAGGATCTATTATAATTTATATTCAGTGATTGTTATGTAATGGAAAAAAAGACAAATACATGTATTTATCTAAATGCAAAACATAAATAATTTCACAAGCACCCTTACAGATTTGCTGGGATTTTAGCAGCATTCGGATATAAAATGGTGGTGCTATTGTTTTTGTTTAATAGTCGGAAATCCAAATGATTTGGTTTATTATCAAATATAAATAACAGACTTTTCAAAATCCCTCGACAATTGTGTAATTAATTTCAGTATCATGCTGATCACACCATCCTTGATAATTGATTTAATATGAGTATTTCTTGTTAACCCTTTCCTCCATACACACGTGTTTTCACACATTGCAAGCAGTGTAGACCCAGATCATACGGCCCCTAGAGGAGCCGTCTTATCAGTGTCTGCTCTGTTTGCTAATTGAATTTAAAAGATCTGTTTCTTTATTTTCTAAAATGGCGACAACTGTTCCCCCTTCCACATTTCATAATAAATACATGTATATTGTCCATGAATATTTAGAAGGCATTGAAATTTGGAATAAACATAGGACAGGAGAAGGGTTAACAAAACACATATCACGTTTAGGCGTTTTAACCCTTTACGCGTTCAATATACATGTACATATAGCGGCATAGTGAATATTTATTAGCTGAATTTTCAATGGGAGTTTTGGCTTTGACGAAAAATGATTAACCTCCGAGCTGCAACACTGTTAACCTACTACTTATAAAAACATTCAGGAAATAATGGAACGGTTTAAAATTAGGGTTAACACATATTTATTGACGGACATATAGTTACTTTTTACATTTACGTCATCGAAACCAGACTGACTGAAATTGAAACAACTAAGTTATCAATAACAGTATTTAACCATTTACATGCACTCCGTAAATACGTCTTTCTACACCTTTGCAAACAGAGTAGATCCAGATCAGACGGCTCATATAGGAGCCGTCTGATCAGGATCTGCTCTGTTTGCTTATGGTATAATATATATTATAGATATGATTCTACAGTGTCTGCCATTGCAAAAATACTGTGCCCGTGTGCAATTATAGCACATTAATCTAATCAATATCCATGACGTCATTACTTCTACATGTAACATGAATGTTCATGAAAGAAAGGGTTAAACCTTCCTCCTGCTGTGAAAAAATATGTCCCCTAAAGTTTGGATCTGATACTGACTACTTCCGGTTCGTTCCAGCTTTTGAGTAACTATTCAATAAGTATGAAACAAGCTTTTGAGTAACTATTCAATAAGTATGAAACAAGCTTTTGAGTAACTATTCAATAAGTATGAAACACGCTTTTGAGTAACTATTCAATAAGTATGAAACAAGCTTTTGAGTAACTATTCAATAAGTATGAAACAAGCTTTTGATAAACTATTGGCCTAGTGTCAATCAGCTTCGATGGAAATGAGACGCCGAGTTACCGGCGTCTCATCTGGATCCAAACTGTTATAAATGCGACTCACGTCGCTGTTAGCATAGAAAGGGTTAATTAAAATTTGATGGTATCACTGGATTTTGTAAGTTCTACTTATGTACCTATCCCTTTCGATCACAGATTAACGTGAAAATCATTTGAAAATCATATTCTGTCAGATTTCGATATATGAACCTGGAACGTGGAGTTTATAGTGGGTGGAATTATTGGCAGCAGAAAAATACGTCATAAACATTGAACATACATCAGAACCTGTTTTAATAGGTCTGTAAGAACGGTGGTAGCTTAATAGCCGCCACTTGCGTTTCAAGAATCCTGTGTTTAATCAATATAAGGTCGCTTAAGACGGGTCCTACTGTACTTTGACTCTTTTTGACGCCAGATAAGTTTTATCTGCATACATTGTAGTCTTCGTGAAGTGATGTTTCCTTCAATTTCTTCTCAAAACATATTATCAAATTTTTTTAACTCTTTCGGCGCCATTGTCGCCTGTTGGGCACCATTGAAGGCGGCATCTGACCTGATCTGATCTGTATTATTTTAGCCCAAACATACAGGTTTTTAAAAACAAATGGTTTACTAATATACATTTATTATTAAGTTTAGAATTATATTTTATATGAAATTATTATTGCAGACGACATTTTTAAATTTGGCGCCGAAAGAGTTAATCTTGATGAGACACGTGTTATTCAGTATCTCACCTGGATCTAAAATGTTTGCAATGGTAGTCAAAGATTCACTCATTGCAACAAGTCTTAACCCTTTACTCCATGAATATTCATGTTAGACATAATAACATCTGGACACCATGGTTATTAATTAGATTAATTGTTACATGTATAATATAACATGGACACATAAAGTTTTGCATATGGCATAAACCTTAGAATCGCATATATATTATATCATAAGCAAACAGAGCAAACCCTGATTGATCAGACGGCTCCTACTGAAGCAGTCTGGTCGGAGTCTACTATGTTTGCAAAGGCGTAGAAAGGCGCATGTATGGAGTAATTGGTCGCTTTCCGGGGACCGAAGTTAATTCCCGATGCTATGATACTTTATGCTAGTTTCAGGAAATTATTCCAATAATTCATTCAGTGTTTTACAAACCAATTACTGGCGCAAATCGTTAAAGAAATCAGACCGAAGGAATACACGTACACCTGTTTAACCCTTTACACCATAAGACGAATTTAAACGCACCTGCAAACAGAGAAGACCCAGATCATACAGCTCGCTTGATTATTTATGAAAAAATAAAGATATAATTAGACAGTTTCTCCCATTACCAAAAGTTGCTGTTTTCATGTGACATTATTTCTATACATGTAGGTGTTTTCTGCATTACATCCACCCTGCATTACACAGTCACATGCATTTATAGTTTATGCATTATGTGGTCGCTTTAGAAGGGTTTACTGTATATTATAGTATAATGAGTTAACGCATTCCCTCCTAGACTATATTTAGACACAACCTCTTTGAATCAATCTACCGAAAAGGAGCATCAACTATAGAAAAGGAGAATTTTAAAAGTGTGTAGTTTTGAAACCATTGTGATAAATAGAGCATTTGCTCCACAGGAGCAAATGCTCTTTTTATTCCGATGGTTTCAATAAACGGGTTTTACGGAGGCGCAAAAAAGGCGTCAGTAGGCGATAATGAGTTAAGAAGATTTATATTCAGAAATGGTGAACATCTTATGAGAGTTATATCATATACAAGAGAGGATTTCATTTAATTAAAGATGGTGACTACATTTGACGAGATATTCTGTATTAACTCTTACCCCGCTATCCACGCTCTGACTCGTCATTTCAAACAGTTTGGATCCAGAAAAGACTCCGAGTAACTCAGCGACTCGTTGAGATCCAAACTGTTTGACACACGGTCAAAAGTTTCTCAAAATCCTGACCGATTTGGAAGTAGTCAAAGTGACTCCAGATCCAATTTTAAACAGAATTTGTTTTTATACAGACAATAATGGGCCAATAGTTATAGAAATTTTGTATGATATTAAACAATTAAATAGTGATGATTTGGTATTGTAATGTGCAACAGTGCAATGCAATACTTTGAAGGCCTTATTAAGCAAATGTTTTGCTGAAACTATTTTAGAGGGATATGTGCTAATAGAATTATAAGAATTAGTATGCACATTGTCACTGTATATGTATAAATATCGAATAGAAAATATGAGCGAAATCATATAGAACTCCTTGGAGGAGTGTCACGGATAATTTATTTTGATAAGAACGCGTTTTGATTATTTAAAAGTCCATCAATGCATGTAAACAGTTTGAAAGGTTCAGATAAATGTGACGAAAATGAAAAACAATTACTGTAGGACTAGGTGTAACAAAATGAGATTATGTGTAACTATATATGTATGTGTAACTATATAATTACTATATGATTACATGTAACTATATGATTATTATATGATTATGTGTAACTATATCAGTATTGTATGGTTATGTGTAACTATATAAATAATATATCATTATGTGTAACTATTTGAATACTATTTCAGTATGTGTAACTATATGATTACGATATCATTATGTGTAACTATGTAATAACTATATCATTATGTTTGATCTGGGTCTACTCTGTTTGCAAATGCGTGAAAACACGTTTATATGAAGGAAATGGTTTATTGTTTAGAATTCATTGGTACGTGTTTTATCTTATCCGATTTTGAAAAATGAAGCATTTCCCCGCTATGAAAAAAATATCTGCTAAAATCAATTCAATGTTGACTACATCCGATAATATACCTTTTCGACGTGCGCAGACATGTAAACAAATAAACAAATAAACAATTGCTGAAATGTGTAAGAATAGTAAATCTGCCTGGTGAAAGGAGGCAAAGGGACAAAAGGATCGAGTGAATATGCGTAGTTGGAGTAAATAAAACAAAAACAGGCCTAAAATAATACAGTAAAACCTCTCTTAACCGGACACTAAATTTAGTATAATTGTCGGTCTTGGAGACAGGTGACAGCTTAATGCAGGGTGGAAGTCATGCAGAAAGCTCCTAGAGGAGCTTTCCGCATGACTTTCACCCTGCATTAAGCAGTCACCTGCCTAAAATATCTAAATTCTTCTCTCCTAGAATTCCGGTTAAGAGAGGTTTTACTGTACATATAAACTTACTGTGACATACTATTACATTTAACCCTTTACATTTACCTGTTCAATATTCATGTAAGATATAATGACACCATGAATGTTATACTGACAGTGTTTAGTGTTGATCCGATCTGGATCTACTCTGTTTGAAAATGCCTGAATAAGTGTTTATATGAAAAAAGTGTTAACCCTTTCCCACATATAAACGTGTTTTCACGCATTTTCAAACAGAGTAGACTAAAATCAGTGTATGTCATTTTGCAAATGCAATCTAAAAGATCTGTTTCTTTACTTTCTAAAATGGCTATAATGGTCCACCTTCCATATATCATTATAACTATTTTGTTCATGAATATTCAGTAGGTATTGAAATTTGGAATAAACATAGAACAGGGAAAGAGTTAAATGTGGAAGAAAAGAAAACCCACCCGGTCAGAAAGGACCGAGTTAATATGCAATTATAACTTAAATAAGTACAATAAAATGTCATTCACTAAATACCAAGCATAAACTATTACATGTACATTATTATCTGAACATACTGTGACATACGTCTTTGGCATAAATGTAGTTTCTTTAACACTTCTAGGCGACATTAGCGTACATGTACACTTTCCTTTTTCGTAAAATTATTTTCCCACCAAATGCATTAACCGTTAATCTCGCTATCCGCGACGGAACTCGCATTTACAAACAGACTGGACCCAGATGAGATGCCGAGTAACTCGACGTCTCATCAGGATAATGCCGAGTAACTCGACGTCTCACCAGGATGCTATATGTGTGGCACTCGCCCAACCGTTTCTTAAAGACCCAGTCATTCAAATCGGACGCATTCAAGATTGAACAGACCAACATTTGCACAGACATTATTTGCTTTACAGCGGGATAAAGCTTTATAAAACAGCATATCACGCACACGTTTCAAAGTCTTATAAATTATCAGCCAGGCTTCTGCCAGCCCCGAATAACTCAGTTAGATACGAGTTATCAAAATACAATATTATGCATGTACTTTCAGGACAATTTGGCGTTCGTTTAGAAATGAGCGTTAAATTTCCAAGGAGAGTATTTTGAATTTAGATCTGATCCACCAGGACCTGACTATTTCCGATTCGAACAATCTTTGTTTTTTTAGAAACTATTAACCAACTGTCAAACAGCTTGGATCCAGATGAGACGCCGAGTAACTCGGCGTCTCATCTGGATCCAAGCTGTTTGCATAGACTAGTCAGGTCGTGGACGGCGGGATAGGAGTGAAGTGTCATTGGTATATTGAACACGCGTCGAAACCTGCTTTATCACTGAGCAGCGACGTCTGTTTCTACGGTTTCCAGTAATGTGTCACAGTTTATTGGTGTAATAAGTTAACTAAGGTCTAATTTACTGCATCGTTTAAACCATATGTCGTGCGAGAGGTTCATCAGATTTTGCATTATGTTCTGATAAATGGTCTTTAATCCTTCAACTTCTCATATTTATTAGAGAAAACCCGTCCAATTTTAAATTTAAACTCGTCAAGTGTTCATGGTGGAGGGAATCTGCAATGATGTAGTTCTGATGACAACCTTTGACATTGATCGGTATATCAAAAAGTACAGGCTCTGATCAGATGGCTTCTTCAGGAGCCACTTGATCTGGGTCTACACTATTTTCCGAAGTCCCAAATATAGGATCATAGGTGTTTATGGGTTAATGTACATGTATGTAGCATTTTACATCGTTTGTTTTGCATATGCAATGTTGCATCCCTTTATATTCTATTTACAAAATGTACTGTTTAGATTATCGCAATTTTAAAATGGAATGACATTGCACAATCTATGGGCATTCTTACTTAACCCTTTACATATTTAACATGTATTTAAGATATCCCCTCATTAGTATTCATTGACATTATCAGTACAATTTAACGTGGGAAAGGGATGGTTTCACCGAGGTGGAAACTGTATTTTAAACTTTATAAAATTTAACAGCAAACAGATCAGAACCTGGTCAGACGGCTCCCAAAGGAGTCGTCTGATCTGGGGCGTCTCTGTTTGCAATTGAGCAAAAAGGCGTTTGTATGAAGGAACATGTTAAATGTATAAAGTAAACCCCGTCTTAAGCGACCACTTATGGAAGGACGAACATAATAGCGATAGTTCCTACATGAGTTATCTGTATAGCTTTCGTCATACAATAAGCTACGACATCCTTTTAACACATTCTCTCCTACGGACCATTTTGATGCCTAGGTAAAAGTCATTTTTGAAACCATTAAGATAAACAGAGCATTTGCTCCCATGGAGCAAATGCTCTATTCATCACAATGATTTCAAAATTACACAATTCTAAACTTCTACTTTCCAATACACGAAGTTAATGCTCCTTTTCGGTAGATTTATTCAAAGAGGCTGTGTCTAAAAATAGTCTATGAGGTAATGTGAGTTAAGGCCTGGAATTAGACCCCTGTTTGGGGATTGCTGTAGAGGCGCTTTATTTTTTGTTTTTGTACATACATTGATAATACAGCAAAGGCTCGCTAATACAACCATGTAATTTATTAACATGTAGATACCGTTGTAAAGAGGCAACCTTAAAAATAAACATACATGTCTGAAAAGCAGTGGGTCGCTTAACCCAATACCTCATAGGCTATTTTAAGACTCAACCTCGTTGCATGAATCTACCAAAAAGGAGAATTTACTAGAAGAATGGGACATTTTAGAATTGTGTAGTTTAGAAAATATTGTGATAAATAGAGCATTTGCTCCTATGTTATATTTATCACAAAGGTTTCAAAAGTCGGTGATTTGACACATACATTCGACCTCTGACCTTGAAGGATGACCTTGACATGTCACTCCTCAAAATGTGCAGCATTATGAGATACACATGCATGCCAAGTCTTTATCTCTTCTAGTTCAAAAGTTATGACCAATGTTCAAGTCGGTGATTTGACCTATATATTTTACCTCTGATCTTGAAGGATGAACTTAACCTTGACACGTCACCCCTCAAAATGTGTGGCTTTATGGGATACGCATGCATGCCAAATATCAAGTCTCTATCTTTACTGGCTCAAACGTTATGACCAGTGTTCAAGTTACCGACAAACAACAGACAATTTGACCTTTGACCCTGAAGGATGACATTGACATTGACATGTCACCCCTCAAAATGTGCAGCTTCATGAGGTACACGTGCATGCCAAATATCACTACTGGTTCAAAGGTTATGACCAATGTTAAAGTTGGTGATTTGACCTATACATTTGACCTCTGACCTTACATGGTGGCATTGACCGTGACATGTTACCCCTCAAATGTGCGGCTTACATACATGCATGCATATGCATGCCGAATATCAAGCCTCTACTAATATAAATATTACAAATGTTAAAGTTACTGACAAACAAAGACAATGTGACCTTTGACACTGAATGATGACATTGACCTTGACATGTTACCCTTCATAAGGTGCAGCTTTATGAGATGCATATGCATGCCAAATATCAAGTCTCTATCTCTACCGGTTAAAACGTTATGGCCAATGTTAAAGTCGGTAATTTGACCTATACATTTGATCTCTGACCTTGAAGGCTGACCTTGACCTTAACACGTCACCCCTCAAACTGTGCGGCTTTATGGGATACATATGCATGCCAAATATCAAGTCTCTAGCTATGACAGTGTTAAAGTTGCTGCCAATCAATCAAACAAACAGACTGGCAGACTGACAGGGCAAAAACAATATGCCCCTCCCCCGATCTGATCGGGCATGTTCGTTAGAGAAATGGTTAAATATGTTATTTTTGCTCTCCTTCAGCCGAGAGTCGAACTGACAAGGCCACCGTAAAAACTGTCGTACAAAAAACAAGAAAAGAACAAGACGGCGGGAAGCTGCAGATCAAAACCAAGAGGAACCGCACTACGTTTACGACGAGACAGCTTCACGACCTAGAGCTGGCCTTCAAGAGAACACAGTACCCGGATATATTTCTACGAGAAAAGTTGGCAGCCAAAGTCAGCTTACCAGAGTCTAGAATACAGGCGAGTAACTCTGAAGTTTGATTAAATATTCATTGAATGTACCGTTGACAGTCAAATCGAAATAAGTTGTTCCCTCCATATTTAACAAGTATATAGGCCTGCATTTCATTTATTAAGAATTATAATCAAACGTTTTGAACCTTTTACTCCATAAATACGCATTTCCTTGTATATGCAAACAAAATAAAACCAGATCAGACGGCTGCTATAGGAGCTGTCTGATCAGGGACTTCTCTGTTTGCTTATGATATGATATAGATATGATTCTATAGTTTCTGCAATGGCCAAACATTCACATATCCATGTGTGATACTCTAACAAAATATTCCAATTAATGTTTATGACGTCATTATTTCTTACATGAATATTCATGGAGGAACTTGTTCATTTTAGGCTCACTAATGTAAGAGACAAACAATGAAATGAATCAGAGCAACAGATAAAGATGCTTACTCAAATATTAAAATCGTTAGTTCTACACCAAACCCTATGCTGTGATCACTCTTTAGAATCTTCTTGAATATGCATTTACACAAACACAAGTGCAATTATCGTTACTGATTCTAACATGCGTGTATATGTTCGTGTAACAGACTATCACTAGTCTTCATAGGCTATTTTTAGACCAAACCTCTTTCAATGAATCTACCCAAACGGAACATTTACTAGAGGAAAGTAAAACTTTGTTGTTTGAAACCATTGTGATAAATAGAGCATTTGCTCCTATAGGAGCAAATGCTCTATTTATCACAATGGTTTCATTAAGTGACTTTTACAGAGGCGTAGAAAGGCGTATTTATGGAGGAAAGGCTTAATAGATTATATAGGTTCACACACCGAAAGCAAATAATGTTATTTTTCTTAACCTGTTCCTTCACATTGACGCCTTTTGACGTCTCTGTAAATGCTCTATTAAACAATGGTTTAAAAACTTTTCAATTCTAACATATTTATTTTTTCCTAGTAAATGCTCCTTCTCAGTATATTTATTCAAATAGGTTGGGTCTAAAATAGCTAATGAGGGAATGAGGAGCTTTCTGCATGACTTTCACCATGCATTAAGCAGCCACCTGCCTAAAAGGGTCTAAATTCTTCTATACCGAAAATTCGGATAATCGAGGTTTTACTGTATATGGTATGAATGAAGATTAAGGTTTTTAAGGTAATTATATTAGTGTAAAATCAAATGATGTATGTGATATTTGATGTATATAAGCAAATAAAACTAATTACAGTAGGACTATATATCAAACTGCAATGGACCATACATATTACTTCGAAATAACAAGGTTCGAGTCATCCGATTTCTAATCTGAACAATTTCTCAAGTTCACAGCTTAATGCAGGAGCTTTCGGTATTACTTTCGACTTACATGAAGTTGTCGCATGTATTTCTAGCTATGCATAGTGATTCAATTTAGAACAATTCTGTATTGTCAATTTTGGAAGGATCGAACTTTTACTCCGAGTTATCCCAAAATTTAAGTTATCCGAGTTCAAGATATCGAAGTTTAACTGTAACTATGGGTTACTGTAACTATGGGTAACTGTAACTATGGGTAACTGTAACTTAGTTATGATATATTGAGAAATCAGCGAAGTAAATACATTCTTCAATATTTGTAAGAATTGCCAAAATGTAGTCCTTTTTATGATTTGCGAGTAATGTTGACCATAACTTATCTTCAGATTTTTCACCATTTACTTCATGAATATTCATGAAAGAAATGATGACATCATGAATATTTAATATATTATTTTTAAATGACATATTAACACTTAATTTGTTAACCAAAGGAGAAACTGTAACATCAGGTCTATATTATACCATTAGCAAACAGAGGAGACCCTGATCAGACGGCTCCTATAGGAGCCGTCTGTATAGGAGCCGTCTGATCTGGGTCTACTCTGTTTGCAAATGCGTTGAAATGCGTATTAATGAAGAAAAGGGTTAATCGCAATGTCAAATCATCTGGATCTGGATCCTAGCTGGAAATACGTGGAAATATTCGGTATCACATCTGGGTTCAAATGGTTTACACAATTTGTCACGATTTCGCCCCATAGATTACAGTCGTGTCAGTTAAACGCATTGAGCTTTCAAAATAGAAATGAAAAGAGCAAAAACGTGAACGAGTTGACTTGCATTAATTGATGAAACATAATGAATTGTTCACCTTTTCTGGTGAGATCTTTCAATTAGTCCTTTGAATGCGGAACGCGCATGTTCTGACATTTTCAAACAGCGTAGACCCAGCTCAGATGGCCCCTAGAAGAACACTCTGTTCGTAGTACATGTGAAACCTCTCTATAACGACCACTAAATTACATAAAGTATTCTATGTCAAAGACAGGTGGCTGCTTAAAGCAATGTGAAAGTAAAACAGAACGCTCCTATAGGAGCGTTCTGTTTTACTTTCACTTTGCTTTAAGCAACCACCTGCCCAAAATACCAATTAATGATTACAATTTAGTGGTCGGTATAGAGAGGGTTTACTGTAATTTAAAACGATCATGCAAGTTTATCGCTTTATCTGTTCAATGTTCAGGGAAGAAATAATGACAGCATCAGGGTCTGCTCTGTTTACTAGTGGAATTTGAAATATCTACTTCTTAGTTTCTAAAATTGCTACAATGTTCCACTTTCTAAATTTCATTATAACTACCTTTTACATGAATATTCAGTGGGTATTGCACTTTGGAATAAACACAGAACAGGGAAAGGGTAAATTAGCGGAATGGGGATTTGTTGCCATTACACAAACTGTAGAATCAGATCTGTCGTAACATCTGGAATTATCAAACAAGTATTATTACTCGTCTTTAGTACAGGTGGCAGCTTAATGCAGGGTGAAAGTCATGCAGAAAGTTCCTCTAGGAGCTTTCGGTTTTGCATTAACCATGCATTAAGCAGCCACCTGTCTAAAAAGTTATCAGTTCGTTGCTAAAAAATCGAGTTAGCGAGGTTTAACTGTATATTATTATTTCATAAGCAAACAGAGCAGGCGGCCGTCTCACTAAACTTCGTTACTTAACCCTTTCCCTGTTCTATGTTTATTACAAATTGCAAATCATGCATGTTCATGGACAAAATGACTATAATCAATTATGGAAGGCGGAACATTGTAGCCATTTTAGAAAGTAAAAAACCAACAGATATATCATATTCCATTAGCAAACAGAGCAGACCCTGATCAGATCACAGGTGTCAGGCGCGAGACAGTTTCGTATAGTACAATAGTATGTATTAGATACTACACTAAAGAAATCTGTCAAGCGCCTGGCATCTGTGGATCAAACGGCTCCTAAATGATGCAAATTCGTGAAAACACGTTTATATGAGGGAAAGGGTTAAGAAGAGCCGTCTGAACAGAGTCTAATATCACTGCAAAGACGTTAAAATGCGTATATATCAAGTAAAAGTTTAACCTTATTTTTATCTTTACTTTGCATTTACTTTGCATTGCTTTAACACTTTGCACGCTAGCTACCTTTGCAAACAGTTTGGATCCAGATGAGACGCCACATAATGCGGCGTCTAATCAGAATCCGAACTGTTTGTTATCTTGAACATAATTTTGCAAACAAAATGAGAGAAAGTTTATTTTAAGAATTGAAGAGGGCGACAATTGTTGCAGACGAAAAAATACTAAGCGTGCAAAGAGTTAAGTGTAGTGATTGGCATCACAACCGGTTTGTGTCCAGATAAGACACAGAGTCACTTGTATAGAAAACGAGAAAAACTTTACCCGTTATCTTATAAATATTCACGTAGGATAAATAGAGGATCTGTTGCGAGTTGTCTTATAAGATCACATGTTCCTATACGAGCCTTAGAAATTGTTATTAAGCGAGCCTTGGCGAGTTTAATAACATTTTCTTGGTGAGTTTAGGAACATGTAATCTTAAAAGACAACGAGCATCAGATTCTGTTTCTCACATATAAAAAAAGTGTATTTTCGCCGTTCAAAATGACATGTAAAATAGATTTCCATGGCTTGACGTCATATATGACGTCATACGTTCTAAAGTGATTTTACACGTGTTACAGATAAGGAAATCTTAACCCGTTGTTCTAACTCGGAGATAATAGGGGAAGGTATGTGAGAAAACGATATCCTGAATATTAATTAGTTTAATTATTATAAAGCAGGTTTGGAAATGTTGAATTATATATATATCACATCACAAGCAAACAGAGCAGACCCTGATCAGACGGCTCCTTTGGGAGGCATCTGATCTGGATCTACTCTAGGCCCTATTTTATTTGAAAAGGCTTAGAAAGTGGTATTTTTGGAGTGAAGTGTTAAACGTAATAAAAAAAATACATTCACCTCACGAACTTTTGCTGAAGGTTAAACAGATGATAAGTGAGAACTGAAATGTG
The DNA here is from genome assembly GCA_963576725.1 of Azorinus chamasolen. Classification (NCBI taxonomy): domain Eukaryota; kingdom Metazoa; phylum Mollusca; class Bivalvia; order Cardiida; family Solecurtidae; genus Azorinus; species Azorinus chamasolen. Next base: position 49,782,248 of record OY755246.1, on the reverse strand, counting down.
TATCATACGTAGAAGATGACATTTACAGTAAAACCTCTCTATAACGACCACTAAATTACATCAATTATTTTGTGCTAAAGGCAGGTGGCTGCTTAAAGCAATGTGAAAGTAAAACTGAACGCTCCTATGGGAGCGTTCTGTTTTACTTTCACCTTGCTTTAAGCAGCCACCTGCTCTAAATACCAACTAATTAACACAATTTAGTGGTCGTTATAGAGAGGTTTTACTGTATTTCTCATGATTAAGCGGTGTGAAAGAAATACACGTATTTACCTTTATCTGCCTAACCACGATGACTCGGATTGGCAAACAGTCTTAGGTCCTGATGAGACGCCGAGTAACTCGGCTTCTCATCAGGATCCAAGCTGTTTGACACTCGATCAATAGTTTCTCAAAATCTTGATCGAATCGGAAGTAGGCAAAATAGTACTAGGTCCTAATTAAGGCAGATGTTTGATTTCACAGCGAGTGACGGGTACTAGGACAGTCGTCTATAAAAGGGTACCAATACTAAACTATCTAATTAAGCTGATAACCCGTCGCTTGCTATTCACGTCAATATACCTACCTGTAAATAGTGAAGACCCAGATGAGACAGCTCCTGCAGGAGCTGTCTCATCAGGGTCTGCACTATTTACAAGTTGATTGTGCAAACAGTGCACTCCACAGCAGTGATTGCACAGCGAAATACTTGTACACAGTGAAGATATATGTAATTATACAACAGGGCATGGGTAAAGAAGGAGAAATTTATTTTAAAATTCAGCAAGCGAAGGGTTAATACGTTTCTATCAGATAATTGCAATAGATCGAAAGTTGAGTTCATACATGTAGCGGGACAAGGGCATAAAGGGCAGTTTAGTGTAAATGGGTGCCACACACAGATGATATTACACATGTGTTCATTTAAGAAATGAATGACGTGCTTCCGGTGTTCATGAGGTTATGCAACTTTCTTTTTAGAATAAGGTTATATAAGGACGTTGCAGGGCGAATGTAAATATTTACTATTGATTTTTAGCAAACGAGCTGACACAAATAATATGACTCTGGGCTTGTCTGTAATATTCGTTTGCTCACATTGCACATAAAACAGACGCTATTTCATATTTATATTTCAATGACAGCTGTTGCCTGCGTCATTTGCGTGTTATAGTATATCAAATACGAACACGTTACATGAACTTGGATACAAGTAGTGTCATGTGATAAACTAAACTATCAAATTAGGCTTAATTAACACGTTCATGAATATCAGATTTAGATACACGTGTTTGAGGACCACATAAACCCTTTGCATTTTTACATATTTGCAACAGGAAAAGTAGACTCCTATCAGAAGGTCCTCTTACATTTGTTCTTTCATATCTACAGTGTTAGATTGTCAAACAGTTTTAGACCTAAAAAACTCGTTCATCGTGCCATAATAACAAACGTTGTCACGATGTCATTATTTCCTGCCTGAATAGAGTTTGAAAGAAAGATAAAGGGGGAGCTTTAGAGAGAACGAGGTTGAGAAATAACCTGAGAGCGAGCTTGAGAAAGAGTTTCAAGCTCTTTCTTTCAAGCTCCGTCTCTGTCTCTGTCTGTCTCTGTTTCTGTCTCTCTTTCTCTCTGTCTGTCTCTATGTCTGTCTGCCTGTCTCTCTCTCTATCCCTCCTCTCTTTCTAAAGGGGAAGAAGAAATAACAGAATCAAGCATCAAGTGCATTAATTTCAGAATCCGACGACCTTATGTCGGACTTCTGTTCTAAAAAGACAGCAGTTTTGAAAAAGGCGTTTGGTTGACTGTATATCATTTGGAATCTCAGCTGTCGCGTGTACTTTATATACGAACACAGAACATACAAAAGTACATCGTCTTGTTTATATTACAATACATACATTTATCGTAATTACGCGAATATGTACAGAGCAAAGTATCTATATACATGTATAGTAGATACATGTATAAACACAAACATATAAATGCATACTCAGCAAATATACTGATGATGAAATATACAGTGTTCCCTCTCTACAACGACACCCTTTGGGATACGAAGATTGTATGTGTTGTTCAGAGGGAGTTGTTATAGGGAGGGAAAATCAAACATAATAAGCTTTTGTGCAGATCCCCAGATAAGGTGTATTTCGAGAACTAAAACCGTTATGCCTCCATCAAACCCTATGTTGTGACCACTCTTTAGAATCGTCAAAGAGTGACGATTCTAAAGAGTGGTCACAATATAGGGTTTGGTGGAGGCATAAAGAAAATACGATGGAAAAAGTTGTTTCTGGAGCCTTGTTGTTTCGGAAACAGTGACATGCGTTGTTGTAAGGAGTGAATCGTTATTGAGAGGGCCATTGTAGGGAGGGAGCACTGTACAGTAAATTTACTGGGAATTCAAATTGTATTTCTTAAAGTCATAGCTTCTTTAATGTTTTTTGAACACTTTATCAATACTTTACTGTTTTGGAATTTTAGTAATTCAATAAATTTATACATAGATGGTCTTACATAATACTATTTTTTCAAGTATAGTTTTCGTAGCTCAGTATAATTTTAGAAAGTATTGGAACAGAGCTATCAAATTCCATTAGCAAGCAGAGTAGACCCTGGTCAGACGGCTCCTGTAGAAGCCGTCTGATCTTGGTCTACTCTGTTTGCAGATGCGTGAAAACATGTTTATATGAGGGAAAGGGAATATTTTAGGGTCCATATAATACTCTTCGTAAAAAACATGCCGAAATCCATAATCACTTAACATCTTCTTAACATTTGTCACCCAGTTTTTACAGCCCCTATTGCAATCCTCCAAACTAATCCTGTACATTGTTTTTTGTAAATTATTTTCAGAATATTTAACCTTACACCAGTAGGCTACTTAATTAATCTTACATAACGGGATCTATATAATGGGAATCGACCAAGTTCGCCGTACACAACCGCTGAGCAAGTATTCGTTTTGTACATGTAATAATCGTTAACAACATTTTAAATGTATTCTCTCAATTTCTTTGGACTTGGTATACTCGTATTCCCAAATTTCAGATGCATATCCTTAAATAGAACCAATAAAACCATAAAAAAAACTGACACAGTACCTTAGGTTTGAAGTCGAATTTCTTACAATTATCCATAAAGTATTCATAAAGTTTTACCAATCAAATGTAAAACTACCTGTATAGTTACATATAACCCATTACCTCATAGGATATTTTTAGATCCAACCTCTTTGAATAAATCTACCGAAAAGGAGCATTTACTGGAGAACAGGAAAATTTAAGGATTTTGTAGTTTGAAAACCATTATGATAAATAGAGCATTTGCTCCTATAGGAGCAAATGCTCTATTTATCACAATGGTTTCAAGAAGTGACTATTTCAGAGGCGTAGAAAGGCGTATTTATGGAGGACAGGGTTAAAAACAGTACCAAGATAGTTAAAAACATTCACAACATCGAGTCCATGGCCATCTTAGGTCCAGTGTTCCGTGGATAGAAGTCGTCCACGTTTTCGGAAAGCCATTACCTTTGTTTTAGTAGTGTTTACCTTTAACCCCCAATTCTAAATGGCTTTGCAGTTCGGTAGGAGACTTACCTAAAATAGCCATATCATCATCAAATAATATAACATAACACATATTTTATTTGGCATAACTTTGCATACGCATAGTATAGCCAATATGGTCATATTTGTACACAAAGTGCATGACATAGATCTATTATAAATATATAAATTATGTTATGTTATATATAACTCTAAGCACTTTACTTTGTATATACACACTTATACTTTCGACAGTTAAAGGTGTGAAACAAGATACATATATCATAAACCCATGAAAAGCTAAAATATGAAGTACATGTACTGCAAACGTGTACTTCTTTCAGTCTAAATTTGTCTTAACTGATTAAGTTTAATAAAAACAAAAAACTAAATCTATAATAGATATATACATACTTTAACGCTTTTATTGAAGACCCCTTATTTAATCCGAATTAACATATGAAAGACGTGTTTCAGCCTAGGGCTCTGTTCACGGCCAGAGTGCGAATCTCCTGACGTGCGACAAGATTAGAGACTAACCCTTTACTTATTAGAAACGTCTTTTCATTTCATACAACTGCAAACAGAGTAGAAACAGACCAGATCAGGCCTGCTCCGTTTGCTCAATTGGGAATTGGGAATTCTAATTAGCAACATGCATGACGTAATAAACATGACCGTGAGTTATGTTTCGATTACCCTTTGTTCAGAAGTACACGTGGTCTATTCGGCATGTAAATCCAACGCACAGTAGACCCTGTCCTAAACAGCCATTCATTTATTGAGCGCTAAAAACAGCTAGTTGCTTAATACAGGGTAAAAGTAATACAAAAAGCTCCTTAAGGAGCTTTTTGTATTACTTTTGACCTGCATTAAGCTACCACCTGACTTATAGACCCATAATAAGACATCTATTTTGATGGCCGCCTAAGACCGGTTCTACTGTATCACCACATATACATGTAAGTCATGGCCGATACTAACATTAATAACGGCATTAATATCGTCTGACACGTCCTCGACCATTACCTTTAGTTACTTATTAAATACAGTGGAACCTCGCCATTTCGATTCTTTAGTAAAGAAATAGCTGAGATTTTAGCAGGCATGTGGCTGCTTAATGAAGAGTCGATGTCATACATAAAGCTCCTCTGGGAGCTTTTTGTATGACCTTCACACCGCATTCAGGTACCAACTGTCTTAAAACCCGATACTGATACTTGTTTGAGAATTTGAATTAGTAATGTTTTACTGTACAACATTCTAGGAGATTTCACCTGAAAATAACAGCTTTACACCATCTCTATTCACGCATTGTAATTAGTGCTTGCGGTTGAATATGTCGCCTTTCCCTTGACCCTTGATCATATACAGTAAAACCTCTCTATAACGGCCATTTAATTACATCAAGTATTTTGTGTTATAGGCAGGTGGCTGCTTAAAGCAAGGTGGACGTAAAACAGAACGCTCCTATAGGAGCTTTCTGTTTTACGTTCACCTTGTTTTAAGCAGCCACCTGTCCTAAATACAAACTAATTAACACAATTTAGTGGCCGTTATAGAGAGGTCTTACTACAGACGACGCCTTTTGACACATTTGCAAACAGGGTAGACCCAGATCAGACACCCAACGTAGGAGTCGTTTGGTCAGAGTTTACTATGTCTGCATATGGCATAGCAGAGATAGGACTTATATTTTATAAATCTCCCAAGGAGAATCTTCAGAAACTTCCTCAGTTTCTTGAATAATTCTTAATCTTATAAAAGCAATACAAGTAAAGATATTTAAGAGAAATAAAGCTGTATATAAAATATACACTGAACCAAATATTCTAGAAGTCATTGAATAAAAAAACACTAAATATAAAACTGGTTTGCTATAACTGTGACAGAAAGTTTCTCCTTAAGTTGTCCTATGGTTGAAATAGTCCTAATGAGCTTTATGAACATGGGCCCTGAATTCTTCAGATTCGGTCATGGTCTCAAACCCCTGAAGTTGCGAACCACTGTTAAAATCCTAGTAACTATTCATGATGTCATTTTGTCTTACATAAATCTTCATCAAATAAAGGGTTAATTTTCAAAGTGATTTTCCGTATGGCTCCCTAGCTCGGTATCTGATCTGGGTCTAAACTATTTGAAAGAGCTACTTAGTTACTCGCCTTGTTAATGTATCTGTTTCATTTCAGTTTCTTTTTCGGATACACCGTAAAACCTGACTACAACGACAAAATAAATACAGTTGAACTTGGATATCGCGAACTTCAAGGGCTGAATGTAGAGTGGAGGTCATACAGACAGTTCCTCCGGGAGATTTCTTTATAACTTTCATACTGCAATTAACTTCCAGAAAAGAGATGTTTGAGTCATCCGGTTTTTAATATGAACAATTCCCCAGGTTCACAGCTTAATGCAGAACTGTAGGAGCTTTCAGCATTACTTTTGATCTGCATTAAGCAGTTATGTGTGTCTTCTAGATATATGCAGTGGTACATTTTAGAACAATTCTGTATTGTAATACAGCATAACCTCTCTATAACGGCCACTAATTTACATAAAGTATTTTGTGTTAAAGGCGGATGGCTGCTTAAAGCAAGGTGAAAAGTAAAACAGAACGCTCCTATAGGAGCGTTCTGTTTTACTTTCACCATGCTTTAAGCAGTCACATGTCCTAAATACCAACTAATTAACACAATTTAGTGGCCGTTATAGAGAGGTTTTACTGTATTTAGAAGGACAGAACTTTCCCTTCGAGTATTCTCGAAGTTCGAGTTACCCGAGTTCGAGTTATCCGAGTTCGAGATATCTAAATTCAACGGTTGATGTTTCATCCTTTACATTACCTGATAAATACTCGTGTAAAAATAATTAATTTGCGAAGATAAACATTTAGCATGTCTTTGGCGGATGAGTGATAATTAAACGTATGCAAACAGTTCAGATACAGATGAGACGCCGAGTAACTCGGCATCTAATCAGGATCCAAACTGTTTTATTGATCGTATGGAAAGAAGACCCGATGCTATTCGGCTATGTATTAGTGTTTATTCGGGTTTCATTTTAGTTTCCCTAATTGTTCCGACATATCCAGATACTAATTTGATGCAGAACAAAAAATATAAGTATCGATAAAAACGGCTTAACAGTCTTCATAATAATGATTGAACATAACAAATACCAAGTTTTATGATATTATGAAAAGATGCTTTTATTGTAGGGACTTTCATCATAATAGATTATATTTAAAGAAATACTACGCATGCAAAATATATAACAACAAGAAATTATATTATAAACTTCGGGGTTTTAACTATAATATGTATACACCATCAATGTGTGGCTCAATAATGTTTATCTCAGCCACAATTCAAGCGCGGGAAAACCTGGCGGGAAAATCGCAGATTCACTTGTTAATTCTAAGAGCCCCAATTGGACATTGTTCTTCCAACACTGACGGGGTATTGTATACAGTGTTTTATTGTATATAATGTTTTGAGGGCCTCGTGGTAGATTGACCTAATCAAATGAGCTCTCTCGTTAAATAAAGTCGTTATTATTATTACTACATGTATATAGGTCATGACCTTGTTTCTCACCAGGGTTTCCCGAGTTTGAACATTGGCAGAGACAAAAACTTACTATGTCAAAAAATTGATATGAAAATTGTTATAAAGTCTTACATTAGAAATTGAGATTTAATCCTTTACTACATGGATATCAATGAAAGAAATGATAATAACATGACCATTTAGATTTGTTTAAATATTGCATATTAACACATGACTTTTTTGCCGAAGCAGAAACTGTAAAAACAGATCTGTATTATTTAATAAGCAAACAGAGCAGACCCAGATCAGACGGCTCCTATAGGAGCCGTCTGATCTGGGTCTACCTTGTTTGTAAATGGCAGTATACGCGTGTCTCACGTTCAAAAGGTTAAGGGCGACATTTAGAGTAGTGGGTGATCGCTTTTATTTAACCCTTTACTCAATAGAATACAATACATTTTGTAACACATCTCTATAACGGTCACTAAATTACATCAAATATTTTCTGTTAAAGGCAGGTGGCTGCTTAAAGCAATATGAAAGTAAAACAGAACGCTCCTATAGGAGCGTTCTATTTTACTTTCACCTTGCTTTAAGCAGCCACCTGCCCTAAATACCAACTAATTAACACAATTTAATGGCCGTAATAGAGGGTTTACTGTATGTTTGTATGGATATAATATACACCTGAGTCTCTAGTTTCTGATTTGGCAAAAAGTCCATGTGTTAATATGCCATTTTAAAAAAATGATATAATTAATATTCATGATGTCATCATTTCTTACTTAAATATTCACAGAGTAAAGGGCTTGATTAAATGTATATGTATATTCGTGTTCTTGCTACTGACCAGGTCTGGTTCCAGAACCGCCGGGCCAAGTGGAGGAAGAGGGAGAAGCAGTTACCACAAGCCGTGTACCCGAGGTACACTTTCCCGCTGTCACAGCACTCAGGTTTTCTGGTAGGCAATCATATTCTTTAAACCCATTTCTCTATGAATATCCACACACAAACTGATGACATTATGAATATATAATTATGCAGTTGCATTTTCATAATGCATACAGTATATAAAGACTGTTGACATAGATCTATACTATTTCATAAGCAAGCACAGCATAATTATCTTGTACTGACAAATCCTACGTCAGCCGTCTGATCTGGATCTACTCTGTTTTCAAAGTTGTCGATAGTCGTAAATATAGAGCAATAATTAAGCCATACTTTGACAAAACGCCCCATGACTCATTTTCTTGCTAAGCACGACTTGATTGTCCTTTTTGCAAACTTATTGGATGGGTATCAAATGTCTAATCAGATCACAACTCACACCGGGAAACCTCGAACAAAGTAAACTGCTACATTTCAGCGTTTACATGTAATCAGACAGCAGTGTTTACAAAAGATATTGGATATTAACCCATTTGCTCCCACGATCCCATATATGGGACATAAGCAAACATTGTAGACTCTGATCAGACGCCGCATAATGCGGCATCTGATAAGATTATACACTGTTTGCTGATAAGAATTTCAATATAAATCAAAACGAAATTGAAAATGTAGGCCAGGCACCCCTTAGATAAAAAATGGACTAATCCAATATATAATCATGGAAGAATCCACTGGGCTCAAATGGGTTAATACAAATGCAAACAGAGAAGATCCGAACCAGTCACCGCGCCCGTATGTAGCGTCTGACCAGGTTCTGTGGTATGTTTGCAAGATGCAGTAAAGGCTGTTTTGGGCGACTTTCAGTGCCAGCATTGTCATCTCTTGAACACATTTCCATCTGATACAAATGATACAGTTGGCGTTTCTTCAATTGATTTGTAAGAAGATAAACAGAGTATATAATTAAAGGTTTAGATTGGGCGTTTCTCCACTTGCTTTATGAAAATGAATGCTTATAATGTATATGTAATAGTATGAAACAGTTTGGATTCAGATGAGCGGCCCAGTTACTCGGCGTCTGATCGGAATCTAAACTGGTTATATATACCATAGACCCGTCTTTGTGGCATTTAAGGAGTTAAAAAGCATAATTCCAAGTCTCAATGACAGGTGATACATGCAGGTAAATCCATATTCCCTGCATTAAGACACCAATATTGTGTTAAGACCGTTTGTTGTTTTATCATCTTATTAACTTTCAGACGAAAACAAATGCTTCACAACCTTTGCTCTTCTTATATGGAGGATACCGAATAAACTACTACTACTATCAAACCTCCTATTCTGAAGTAATGACTAATATGGATCTACACTACTTGCAATTTTCGAAGTGCAATTTGCCTGTTGCATCGATCATCTGTTAGCCCATTCTCTCATATTGACGGCTTTTGACGCCTCTGTAAATGTCACGTTATGAAACCATTGTGATAAATAGAGCAGTTGCTCCTTAGGAGCAAATGCTCTATTTATCACAATGGTTTCAACACTACATAATTCTAAACTTTACCTTTTCTCTAGTTAATGCTCCTTTTCGGTAGATTTATTCAAAGAGGTTGGATCTAAAAATAGCTTATGAATGGTTAATGATGGGTCAAGTGAGGTAAAGTCATTATAGAACACCAGTAATACCCTTAATACATTCCACTTGAAATCATTTCAATATGAAGTCTACGAAAGACTAATTTTACTGGATGCATGTTCATTTAGGAAATAATGACATCGAGACTATCAATCCGCTTATGTTTTTATTATTGGGTAATATAAACAAGGGATTGCTTGGTCTTGGTAGACAGTGCAGAATCTGATCTATATATTTCCATTAGCAACACAGAGCAGACCCTGGTCAGACGGCTCCTATAAGAACCGTCTGATCTTGGTCTAATATGTTTGCAAAAACGTCAAAAGGCGTGCCCAGGTAAAGGGTTAAATATGATCCATTCAAACACATGAACATTTCTCACTCACGTTAAATTTCCTGTGCAAATAGAGTTGTCATCGCGTTGACTGGTTGCTACCGGTGAATGGATGAAAAAGGAAATTGTTTGTGGCAACAAAAAAAATTAAATTTACAGTTTTGAGAATCTCTCTCACAGAGTACAGAGATGTTATAAATCCACTTCACAAAATGAAAACTAAATGCTATTTTCTAATTTTGATTTTTCACATTCCCAACAGTAATGCAAGCAATCGTTAACCGTTATCCTGTACTCCGCGACCTGCTTGCACCTGCAAACAGTCTTAGATCTAGAAGTTCAGCAAATTGGAGTTAGAGCAGGTATTGCAGTAAAACCTCTCTATAACGGCCACTAAATTACATCAAGTATTTTGTGTTAAAGGCAGGTGGCTGCATAAAGCAAGGTGAAAGTAAAACAGAACGGTCCTATAGGAGCGTTCTGTTTTACTTTCTCCTTGCTGTAAGCGGCCACCTGTCCTAAGTGCCAAATAATGAACACAATTTAGTGGCTGTTATAGAGAGGTTTACTGTATTCTATTAGCATGAGAAGGGTTAACTCTGCAAACTTTGTCGTCTGCTAGACTTTTATTGGTTTCGTTTTCTTTATTTTGTTTAAAAAACCAGTCACTGTAACAAACAGTTTGGATCCTGATGAGATGCCAAGTCTTATCAGGATCCAAACAGTTTGCAAAGGTAATCAAAAATGCGAAATTGGTAGGGAAAAAATAATATAGGGTGAATAATTTTACACAATATTACACGAAAGTCTATAATTGCTGAAACATTAAGACTATGAATTATGCAAGCTCATAATTCAGTAAACACTATTCCTTATTCATCGACCTAGATTGTGTGCCAGTGTCAATAGAAATATGTTTGTAGAAATCTGATGTACGAGGTTTTGCTGTAAATTCTAAATGTGATTGACACAGGAAAAAAAAGTATTTATTTTATTTTCCCCATGGTGGAAACTGTACAATCAGATTCATAAAAAATTACATAAGCAAACAGAGCAGACCCTATTCAGAGGACTCATACAGAAGCCGTCTGAGCTGGGTCTACTCTATTGGAAAATGCGTGAAAAGGTATTTGTGTGAAGGAAGGGTTAAAGTCAGATAGATTCCGAATCTAAAGCAAAAGTGTTACGCAAAGGTTTCGAAAACATGAGCAGAATATATTTTAAACATCTAAAATCTTGAGAGTATTACTAACATACAACCTTGACAGGTATACGTTGTGCACGTTGCAACTTATCAACTTTTATGCTATATTACTCTCGAGAATAGGAACAACATGGCTATCAAATCCTCGTAACCTTCTTGTAAATATGTCTGCATTGAAATTTATATTATCTAGGTTTAAATTATGAACGAAACTGGCGAAGTGATAGTGGGGATCCCGTCAAACGTAAATTCTGATATATGGCGATCGCAAAGTCGCATGTAAAAACACACAATACTTTGTGTCTCAGGAAGTTAGCTTCTATTACAGAAAACCTCTCTATAACGGCCACTAAATTGTATTAATTAGTTGGTATTTAGGGCAGGTGGCTGCTTAAAGCAAGGTGAAAGTAAAACAGAACGCTCCTATAGGAGCGTTCTGTTTTACGTTCACATTGCTTTAATCAGCCACCTGCATATAGCACAAAATACTTGATGTAATTTAATGGCCGTTATAGAGAGCTTTTACTGTATATCACGATAGGATGTGCGATTACGTAGGAAATGCAAGTTAACTTTGGACTGTCGTGGGAGCTTCCGCTAAACCCGCCCGACGTTCAACCCTTTCCCTGTTCTATATTTATTCGAAATTTCAATACCTACTGAATATTCATGGTGAACAAAATAGTAATAATGCAATATGGAAGATGGAACATTGTAGCTATTTTAGAAAGTAAAGAAACAGATGTATCAAATTGCATTAGCAAACAGAGTAGACCATGAACAGACGGCATAGGAGCCGTCTGATCTTGGTCTACTCTGTTTGCAGATGCATGAAAAGGCCTTTGTATGAGGGAAACGGTTAAAGATGTGTCTCATTTATATACATGTAGTAAAGTCACGCTAATGCATATCTAATTTTTGATTAATTTTCAAAACAGGTGGTAGCTTAATGCATGATAAATGTTATGCAGAAAGCTCCTATAGGAGTTTTCTACATTACGTTTGTCATGCATTCTGTAACCACCTGCTTCACAGACTACTATTTTAATACATTATGTGGCCGCATTACGATGTATTTACTGTTTTCAATTAGACAGTGATGTTGCAAGCCATTTGAAGCCGTCTGATCAGGGCCTTCTCCGTTTGCATTTGAAATGGTATAGATCCGATTCTACAGTTTTTGTTAAAGCAATTTATTTCCTTGAAAAGTTTACATTATACAAACCAGCTTGTAACTATACATGATCGTCTTTTTTTTCTTGCATGAATATTGAACAGGGAAATGTTTAATAGAGGACAAATGTTGTTATCGTGGCCCGAAACCATATTTCTTGTAATAACATCATTGCCCGTGGCTTACTTAAAAAAACGTTCCTCCCAATCGCAAGTGCTCCGACTATGAGTATGGCTTCATTCTGAAGTGTCTGATTGCTCAGAAATTTACCATTTATTATACCACATTCATATAGCATTCTTTTCACACAGGGTATGTGCGTTGAAAAGCGCAGCTATATATATTGGGCTTGCTTAAAATCTGACTAATGTTTGAGAATGAACTCAGACAAGATCCCAACGTGTTATGACCTCGTGACAAGACATTCGTTGCCGGTGCTATATGGCCTACGTATATTTTATATCACAGTCATAACTTCAAACACACCAAACAATTAGCCTGACAGAGGTTAAGTTAGCCACAACAGTACGTTTGTTTCTATATTTCAGAATGAATGTGGGTTTATATCATCACTTGGTGGCAGCGGCGGGATCAATACTGCCAGTATGATGAGAAGTATCAAAAGCTATCCGCATGTCCCCCTGTCAGTAATCAAGTCTATGACTACGTTGAAGTTCGATCAACCTTTGCTGAAATGAACAAAAACGGCATACAACCGAGCAACCCTTGCTGAAATGAAACGGAACAAAGCAGAACGACCAACTGGATCAACATAAAGCTGCAGAAACAAGTTCGAACAACATTTGCTGAAATGAACGAAACGGAACAAAACAGAGTATTCTTTGCTAAAATGAAACGGAACAAAGCAGAGCAACCCTTGCTGAAATGAACAAACCGGATCAACATACAGCTGCAGACATGAAAAAAGGTGCTTTCGGGGATTATCAGACTCTGGACCCACTGTAAGCATCCGAAACGCGTTGAATAACCTTTGATAAACGGTGTTTGTGAAACAAATAAGACTAAGTCCTCATTTTCATTGTCATATCTAGCATACAATCCGACAAAAATCCGGACGTTCAGTTTAGTATAAATATCGGTCTTGGAGAGAGGTTGCAGTTTAATACAGGGTGAAAGTCATGCAGAGAGCTCCTCTAGGAACTGTCTGCATGACTTTCACCCTGTATTATGCAGCAACCTGCCTATAAGTATCTGTACTAGAATTCTAGTTAGGAGTTTTAATGTTTACCCTAATTATGCTACGTTGTCTTTAGAATGGTGACAACGCCACTAAAATCTATTTCTTTATTTCCATCGGGTATATTTTAACTCAGATCCTGCGATGTGCGACCTGGCCTGCATTTTCAAACAGTGTGTCTCCAGAAGACATCCGCGAGACTCGGCGCAACTGTAGGATCCAAGCTGTTTCCCAAATTCTGGAACAAATCGGACTTTTGTTTTAAAATTTGCACCGGATCATTAAAGTTAACCCATTACCTCATAGGCTATTTTTAGAACCAACCTCTTTGGAAAAAAACTACCAAAAAGGAGCATGTACTAAAGAAAAGGAAACTTTTAGAATTGTATAGTTTTTGAAACCATTGTTATAAATAGAGCGTTTGCTCCATAGGAGCAGATGCTCTAATTATCACAATTGTTTCTAAAAGTGATATTTACAGAGGCAACAAAAAGCGTCAATATGAGGGAATGGGTTAAAATAAATATTCGCATGAAAAAGCAGTTGCCCAATGTATGCCATACAAACAGTACCAGGGGTCCCGAGTTCGATCCCCCGCCGGACCTAGTCCTTCGGACGAGACTATAAACCGAGGTCTGATGAATCAGTACTATACACTTGGCATCTAGGAGAACTAGAGAAATTCTGTCGATAATAAGAGTAGGGAATCGCGCCCGGGTCTCTCTGTATCTTCTCTCCTCTCTCCAGGGCGTCCAGACGTCCAATTAGTCCATAGTGAGCAGAAACGAACGATGATCAATACAAACAAACAGTGCGAAATACAGTAAACACTAAAAGAAATACCATCACCGGTCTTTAAGACAGGTGGCAGTTTGATGCAGGTTGAAAGTCATGCAGGAAGCTCCTCCACGAGCTTTCTACATGACGTTCACCATCCATTTAGGAGCCATCTGTCTAAACAGGCATCGTTTCTTCATTACTAAAATTACGAAGTATCGATTTTCTTACAGATTGCAACACATTATATAATATAAAATAAACAAAACAAGCAATGCATATGTATTATTATCATTTATCGGCCTGGCTACAATAACGCTCCATCTACCGTAAATCGTACTCCTCTGTGCTCAAATATGGATATGGTGTTATCTTGGCCACTTCCCATTCGACCAAGCTTTTGCGAAACTGATGACCAAAGGCGACAAATAAAGACTAGAACTGCAATATGCGTGTTTTATACGCCACGTTTTGCTCTTCGCTGTACATGGGATATGGTATCAGAACATTTTATTACATTGTGAAGAGTTGTGGCAATATATGAACTATATATATATATATATCTATGAACTGTAGATGTTTTGTTCCATTATTTATCGATACTTACTTTGGAACCCATCTATTTCTCACGTGAACGGGGCACACGTGACGACATGAACTGTAAATGTTTTGTTCTATTATTTATCAATACTTACTTTGGAACCCATCTATTTCTCACGTGAACGGGGCATAGCAAACAAACAAAACAATAGCTGGAATGAGACATTGCTACTGATGGGTGTAGCAAACAGTCGAGATCCTGATCAGAGTGCTCTGAATCTACACCACTGGCATATGTCCTGTTTTCGAGACACTGGGCACTAACGGGTTAAAGTAACGCTTTACTTCCAAATGCTGTATGAATGTTGCAACCAAAATGTATAAAACATTGGCTCATAGAGTAGTACAATAGTAGACTCGCTCTTAACCCTTTCCCTCATATAAACGTGTTTTCACGCATTTGCAAACAGAGTAGACCCAGATCAGACGGCTCCTAGAGGAGCCGTCTGATCTGGGTCCACTCTGTTTGCTAATATAATTTGATAGATACGTTTCTTTACTTTCTAAAATGTCTACAATGTCCCACCTTCCATATTTCTTTATAACTATTCTGTTAATGAATGTTCAGTAGGTATTGAAATTTTGCCAAAATACAGAACAGGGAAACCCTTAGCCTGCTGGAAAAAATTATGTCTGCTCAAACTCTGATCTGCTACAGTTGTTGCTGACTTTCGATTCGATCAAGCTTTTGAGAAACTATTGGCCGAGTGTCAAACAGCTTGGGTCCTGATTGCAGATGCAAGGCTGGTCACGTTTAGCAAGCAAATAGTAATAACCTTCATCATGCGACATGCCTCTCATTTTGCAACTACATGTAATTTGGACCCAGATGAGGTCCCAGCTGTTTGACAGTTTGTCAATAGTTAATTAAACGCTTGATCGAATCGAAGGTAGTCAAATTTGCAACAGATTCAAATTTGAGCTGTCATTTTCTTTAAAGATTAACACCCTCAGTAATTAACGTTTTCCTTGTTGAAAATATACATGTAAGAAAATAATGACATCATGAATATTTATTAGCTAAATGTTTATAATGGCATATGTACACATGCATATTGGGTATTGACAGAAACTGTAGAGTCGAGTCTATCATCGTTTCATAAGCAAACATGACAGACACTGATCAGATGGCTCCTGCATGAGCTCTTTAACCCTTTCGGCGCCAAATTTCTAATTGTCATCTGCAATCCAAGTTTGTTAAATCATTCAGTAAAATAAGGAAATGAGATAAATAAATGCAAATAAAATAAAGCACATATATAGAAATAGAGATTGAGACAAATAGTGAAGTCCCTGATCAGACGCCGCCTTGAAAAGGCGGCGTCTGATCTGGGACTGCACGATTTGTCGTGGTGCATTTATGCGACTGCGGTGGTGAAAAGTCCTAAAGCAAATGAAATCTCTTCATACTGAACGGACTGTATTGTTTAGCACTCATGGGCCGTCTTAATTCATTATCTCCTAGACTATTTTAAGACCCAACCTCTTTGAATAGATCTACCGAAAAGGAGCATTAACTAGCAAAACGGAAACCTTTAGCATTGTGTAGAATTGAAACCAATGTGATAAATAGAGCATTTGCTCCATTATCTATCCCAATGGTTTCAAAGAACAACATTTGCAGAGGCATTAAAAGGCGTCAGTGGGAGAGAATGGGTTAATATTCAACATTCAAAGGATTAACACCCCACACATATACACATAGACTCACATAATACTCGTCTACATACACTGGAGACGTGCGTTCTCATCTGTGACATCTGTAAAAAAAAGCTTTAAAAAGTATATTAACCCCTATATGAGCACAGTAAATTATGCCATGACAGAAACTGTAGAATCAAATCTATATTATTCATAAAAGCAAACGGAGTAGACACTGAACAGATGACTCCTAAAGAGCCGTCTGATATGTGTCTACTGTGCGAAGACGTTAAAAAGTGGTAAAAGAAAAAAACAAACACAAAATACTACTTATAGAGTTCATATAGTGAACTGCCAATAGTTGTTACCAAAGACACGCATTTCGTTTAAGTAAAGTGCCAATTTTTTACTCCGCTTTCTCATAAGCAGCCCTTTGGCTTCATTCATTAGCACTGCCTGATATCTGGTTTAATCTCATGGGTCATAACTCGGGTCATTACTACCATCACAATATATCAATGTCCTTGCTAATGGCAAATAAAACCTATTACCACCATCACCGAATGGGACAGAGTCGTGACGACCTTTACATATTAGATCTAGATGTAATCCGAGTAAAGCGGTGCTTCATCAAATTGCAAGTGGTTTTAGTCTGTTTTATGAAAACATATTGAAGAAAATTCAACATTAATATCACACGTCAGAGCATTTGTTAACGTAATAAATACCAACCCTTATCCCGCAGTGAAAAAATAAAATAATGTCTCCTTAACCCATTCCCTCATATAAAACGTGTTTTCACGCATTTGCAAACAGAGTAGACCCTGGTTAGACGGTTCCTATAGGAACCGTCTGGTCAGGGTCTGTTCTGTTTGCTAATATAATTTGATAGGCCTGTTTCTTTAATTTCTAAAATAGCTACAATGTTCCACCTACAATATTTAATTATTAACTATTTTGTCCATAAATATTCAGTAGGTATTGGAATTTGAAATAAACATAAAACAGGGGAAGAGTTAAATTTGGATCTACTACAGTCTCAACTATTTATGATTCGGTCAAGCTTTTGAAAAACGTTGGAGCTTTCAGCACTACTTTCGACCTACATTTAGCTGGCACATGTGTTTTCTATATATGCATAGTGATACATTTTAGAACATTTCTATACTCTACATTTTGGAATGACGAAACTTTTACTTCGAGTTATTCCGACATTCTAATTATCCGAATTCGATATATCGAAGTTCAACTGTATAAGTTTCCAACAAATAACCCAGTAAAACCCAGCTGAGTCTCAGGGGTCTGTTGTGCATTCCCGATATTGTCCCCAATGTGAGGCATGTGATATCTGAAATGTGTCGAACTTGCTGTTCACCAAAAGTCTTGCCTCTCACATTTAAGCCTGACCCGTCTAAATTGAAACAATAATGAAAAGGAACATACAGTGCTCCCTCTCTACAATGGCACCCTTTGGGATACGAATATTGTATGTGTTGTTCAGAGGGAGTTGTTATGGGGAGGGAAAATCAAACATAATTAGCTTTTGTGCAGATCCCCAGATAAGGTGTATTTCGAGAACTAAAACCGTTATGCCTCAATCAAACCCTATGTTGTGACCACTCTTTAGAATCGTCACAGAGTGACGATTCTAAAGAGTGGTCACAACATAGGGTTTGGTGGAGACATAAAGAAAATACGATGGAAAAAGTTGTTTCTGGAGCCTTGTTGTTTCGGAAACAGTAACATGCGTTGTTGTAAGGAGGGAATCGTTATTGAGAGGGCCGTTGTAGGGAGGGAGCATTGTACTCATATACACCAACTAGATACTTATGGTCATACACTTTCCCTGGATGATACCTGTTAACCTATTCCCTCATATTGACGCCTTTTGACGCCTCTGTAAACGCTGATTTTGAAACCATTGTGATCAAAAGAGCATTTGCTCCTATGGAGCAAATGCTCTATTGATCATAATGGTTTCAAAACTACATAATTCAATTAAAACTATTTATCACAATTGTTTCAAAACTACATAATTCTGCAATTTTACCTTTCTCTAGTAAATGCTCCTTTTCGGTACTTTTATTCAAAGACTGGGTCTAAAATAGTCTATGATGGAATGGGTTTAATAATATGAATATAATATCTGAAATCTGCATCCTTTCTGATAGAACTAATTGAAGGTATGTATTTACAATCTACATGATGTTTTCCAGCAAAATGTAAACGTATGCTATGTAACTTGTAAAACACAATAGTACCCTATACAAGTGACATATTAAAGTTGACCATCTGGAGTATGTATTGCACTTGCGAGCTTTCGTATCGTCATTCATCAGCAACACTTAAAAACTAAGCTTTTCGGGGAATGCCATCAAACTGAGAATAGAGTTGTAAATATTTAGCTATCACAAGCGTTAAATTGGCGACAAAAGTGATAGTGCATGGACATGCCCGGGCGCCATTTTCTTAAGAATCATTAGGTTAAAATATCTCATACAAACTCAAATATTGTTTTGCATATACATAACAATTTATCAATGTTTAAATATAAACCACCTCGGTGAAAAAGTATCGAAAACGTAACTAAAATGCACTGGTTTGCCTTTATTTGTTATTTATTGAACATTACGACTAACGACGCACCACGGTTACCGATTATATATTTCTGTTCGTTAAACATGAGTGCGTTATTCATTATTAGGCAACTCTACGACAAAAATAGAGTTTTTTTCTCGTTGAATCACAGACATGAATGTATAAAGCTATTCGTTTGCAACGTGGCGAAGACAATTCTTCTCCTAAGTTTAATTAACCCATTTACTCCCATATTATTTAAGGAAACCCGTCTAGATATCATTTTAACCCGTCCATGTTCATGTGGAGGGGACACAGTGAACCAAATATGTGCTAGTATAAGCCATTGCCTTTCACTTATGAATATTCATGTACGAACTAATGACGTCATGAATGTTAATAAGATTATTTTTATAATGGCATATGAACACAGACATTTCGGCCCAGGCAGAAACTGAAGAATAAGCTCTATATTACACCATAAGTAAATACAGCAGACCCTGATCAGACGGCTCCTATAGGAGCCGTCTGATCTGAGTCTACTCTGTTTGCAGATGGGTCAAAATGCGCCTACACGAGGGAAAAGGTTAATCTCACTATCCCCTCATTGACACACAGTAATTTTACAGCGAGTTGAGGGTTGAACAAGAGGCAATATTGGTCTAATGATAAATCTTAACAGGAATTTAACCCTTTACTCTATAGATACGCCTTACTACGCTTTTGCAAAAAGAGTAGATCCAGATTAGACGGCTTCTATAGGAGCCGTATGATCAGGGTCTACTCTATTTGTTTATGATACAATATAGATATGATTATACGGTTTCTTTCATGACAAAAGTTGTTTTGTTCCATGCGATATTATAAATAATAATTTCATTAATATTCACGATGTCATTATTTCTTACATGAATATTCATCGAATAGAGGGTTAATAAAGAAGTAGGTAAGTTACTGCTTCATGCAGCGTGAACGTCATGCAGATGGCGTCTTTTGGACCTTTCTTAATAGTTTAGCTCCAGATGGTACGTCACGTTACCCGACGTCTCAAATAATGTGAGACAGGTTTGTAGGACTTCATTGTACCAAGGTAACATTCTTCTCATGTGAGACATTTCTCAAAAGAATGTGATCAAATAGTTCTCGCAAACCAACCACATTTTTATAGCCTGAGAAGAATTAGTTCACATCTGTGTACTCTAAATGGTGATATCGAGCTACTTTCGGTTTTAACGATATCCCGGCAGACGGCAACTGTCACAAAATTAGCATGCTGTCTTACAGGTCATTAATGAGACTAGTGAAGAATATGACCCATGCAGGTTGTTTCATATGATATGAAATCATGTTCTTCCTACGTGGCCCCTAGTTTAGAATACTGTAGTCTCACATTTCTTAGACATGAGAAGAATATGGTCTTGGAAAAAATGAGGTTCTGCACAGGGGATATACTTGTTACAAAATTCTATAGAGTATACCGTTTCGAAACCGTTTACAGTCAGCTCTCATTACAACGACCATATTCGATCCCACAGAATTTGTTGTTTTATTGAAAAAGTTGTTGTAATGAACATTAAGTTATACATCAACACCCCTTTAACCGGACGTTCAAATTAGCATCAGTACTTGTCTGTAAGACAGGTGGCAGCTTAATGCAGGTTGAAAGTCATGCAGAAAGCTCCATAAGGAGCTTTCTGCATGACTTTCATCATGCATTAAGCTGCCATCTGACAATGCAAGATCTAAATTCTTCTTTACTAAAATTTAGGATTAGAGGGGTTTTACTGTATATGTTTCGAAAATTCATGTCAGTAAAATGAATAGTTTTATAGCGAATATCCTCGAAATGTGTGTCCACTCTACATTTAATCAGTACAACCCTAGTCTCGCTATAATGGGTTGGTTACTCTGTATTGTTTTGTTGCAAATCCCTTTAATTGATACAATGTCAAATTGGAACGAACAATCAATTTGTAACCCTTTACTCCATGAATATTCATGAATAGGAGCCGTCTGATCAGTGTTTATTCTGTTTGCAAAGACGTAGAAATGCGTATTTATGGAGTAAATGGTTAACAGTAAGATTTGTAAATGTCGAAAATTTCAATTACTGTAATACTTCCCCTTAGAACATGTCAGGATAAGGATAACTAAACCTTTACGCCATGAGTATTCCGGGAGGAAATAATGACATCGTGAATATCAGTGAGTTGAATTCTTGTGACGGCATTATAAACAAAATCGTGCAGTCCCAGATCAGACGCCGCCTTTTCAAGGCGGCGTCTGATCAGGGACTTCACTATTTGTCTCATTCGCTAGTTCTATGTCTGTGCTTTATTCCTTTGAAATTTGCATTTATTTATCTTATTTTCTTATTTTACTGAATGGTTTAACAAACTTGGATTGCACGACAATTAGAAATTTGGCACCGAAAGGGTTAACACAGAAACAAGAGACACACAGACACGTTTCAATTTATAATGTACAGTGACAAACTATGCGCATCTCCACCACCTCTAACAGCTATCGTATATTGCAGTACTGACCAAGATCAGTGCACAAAGGTAAAACATATCAGTACCGCTAAGCACACTTCGATTTACTGGACAAAAGAAACCCAATGCAATACATTCAGTACAAATATCGGTCTTTGAAACAGATGACAGCTTAACGCAGGGTGACAATCATGCAGAAAGCTCCTAAATGCAATTACAGTAGAACCCCTCTAATGCGACCACTTAATGAATATACATGGCGGTTGTTATAAGCAGGTGGTTGCTTAATGCAGGAAAAATGTAATACAGAAAGATCGTCTAGGAGCTTTCTGCATTACTTTTGTCATGCATTAAGCTACCACCTGCCTCTACCACCCAGAATTATACCTCTTTTAGGTGGTCGCATTAGAGGGGTTTTACTGTACGCTCTGTGGAAGACTATCCCTTTAATCCAGAGATTCGCATTCTACACCTTTGCAAACACAGTATATCCACATCAGACAGCTCCTGAAGAAGTCGTCTGATAAGGGTCTGCTCTGCTTGCTTATGACATAAAATTTCTGCAATGGCCCAGACAGTCCGTGTTTATAATGCCATTATAAAAAAACAACTCGTTAATATTCATGGTGCCGTTATATCTTGCCTGAATAATCATTGAGGTTATATAGCTTTGAAAGTTTGACCTTGACCCTGACCCATATGCAGAATATATACGTTTGTAATGAGAGAGATGACGCTGTATAAATGAAACTCCACCGGTAAATTGTGAAGTCTATTCTCGATGAAATAACCCGTGCATATGTAAACCATACAAACAAGAGTGTGTCCATGAATAGTTGCTTACCGGGACACGTGCTAAGGATAAAACCCGTGCAATGCCGATGATAAAAATAGAAATGTTACGAATTTTGATTTATGCAAATTAAGCATGTTAGGGTCCAGGTCAAATTTTGCGAGCTATACCTATTGTTCAATATGATTTGCATGGCCAATCTTTTAAATGTTTGTTTGTTTGCATTCGGGTTTTACGTCGCTTTAACCTTGTCCATGTTCTATTTTTCAAATTTTAACACCTAATGAATATTCATGGACAAAATAGTTATTATAATGGACGGTAAAGTATTGTAGCCATTCTAGATCTTTCAAATTTCACTATCAAACAGAGCATTCCTATAGATCTGGGTCTACTCTGTTTACAAATGCGTGCAAAATGTTTATGTCAATAAAAGGGTTGACAGTATTTCAGTCATATCGTGAGGTCCACTTAATTGCAGGTGGAGGAAGACACCACACATTTTTATGTGCACGGAACAAATTCCATTATTTCTTGCACAGAAGAAACCCCGTGTAGAACCATTGACCTTTCTTGCGCAAGCCAGGTGAAAATGAATCCTTGTGAATTCCCATCATTCAATATATGGGGTATTATTTCGACTTGTCAGCACTACTAAACAATTTGATCCCTATTAAATAGCTTGCGTCAGCAAAAGTAACCGTACCCTTCATCCAGGTACAAACGTGTAATTAACCTTTCAACACTGGATTTGCGATGAAAATTCTTAACACATTCCCTCATAGGATAATTGTAGACCGAACCTCCTTGAATAAATCTACTTCAAAAAAGCAAACTTTCAGAATTTAGTAGTTATAAAAGCATTTGCTCTATTTATCACAATGGTTTTATCAAGTAACTTTTACAGAGGCGTCAAAAGGAGTCCACATGAGGGAATGGGTTTATACAGTAAAATCTCTCTATAACTGCCACTAAATTGTGTTAATTAGTTGGTACTCATGACAGGTGGCTGATTAAAGCAAGGTGAAAGTAAAACAGAACGCTCCCATAGGAGCGTTCTGTTTTACTTTCACCTTGCTTTAAGCAGTCACCTGCCTTAAATACAAAATATTTGATGTAATTTATTGGCCGTTATAGAGAGGTTTTACTTTAGTTTGGACCAAGACGATACGTCACGTTACCTGACGTTACCTGACGTCTCATCAGGATCAAAACTCTTTCATACTGCTGTTTTCTGCAAAGTGATATGTTTAACAGACGACCACTTGTACACATAAATGTGTCCGTTGGGTCATGGCGTTATATATTATCACATATATTACATATCTTTTATGGCTATGTCAGTTAGGCATGAACTAACACTGGCCAACACTGATGGTATTCTTTCTCATGTACTACAACATCGGCGTATGAATAGTCTCGTATAGATTCAATATGGCATTTTCCAATTGTGAAAGAGATAATACAATATGTTGAAGTATATCACATGCGAATTACAGTAAAACCTCTCTAAACCGGATGTTAAAATTATTATCATTGCCGTTCTTTAAGAAAGATGGCGGCTTAAGGCATGGTGAAAGTCGTGCATAAAGTTCCTTAATTGTTTTCTGCACGAAGTTCATCCTGCATTAAGTAGCCACCTGCCTAATAAGACATACCTAAATTGTTCTTTATTAAAAATCCGTTTTAGCGGGGGTTTACTGTATTACAAAAATTAGACTAAACGGAAAAAAGAAAAAGACTCACCAACCAACAGCGGGCAATGATGGATACAGCACATTCTTGTAAACCTGCAAACGGATCAAGTCCGGTGATATAACCTAAGCAGTATGTCCAGGGTCATTCAAATTCAACACAATCATACACCTTGCAATATCCGTGTGCAATATATCCTGGAATCCAATACATACAAAATCCTACTTTTCCTGTTTTACAAAACAGCACGGAGTCACATATTACGTAAACTTTTCTTCAAATCGTCAATTAATCATGGCGAAGTATCAATCACAAGAGTCCAAGAGGCCAAAGTTGCCAAACTTGATGTCACTGAGGGCCAACAACAAAGTATTCTGACCCGTCGCAGTAGAACTTGAATGTTCAGTAAATGATCACAGGAAACCGCTTTATAAACTATGATCAAATTACCTGAAATCAAACACAGTCACAGTATTATAGTAAACAGTTACGATAAAATAAAGACAAACGTGGAACATAACGGGAATAGTTTGGTTTGGTTTTTATCGCGGTTTACGTCGTTTTATCAGTATTTCAGTCGTATCACGACGTCCAGCTAATTACAGGTGGTGAAAGACCCAAGGGGTTTTTCTATGCACGGAATAAATTGCAATGTTTCATGCACAGAAAAATAAAATATCCAAGTAGAACCAACTGGAAGGTTTTCTTACATGAAAAACCCAAATGCCCAGACCGGGATTCGAACCCACAGCGGCGAAGGGCTTAGAAATTATAAAGAGAAGTGAAAACTTTAAAAGCTTTAAACTGTGAAAAGTGGCGCCAATAAGAACCTGATAGATAGCGTCATCGACTTCTCGAACAGCCGCCTGATCAGTGTCTGTTCTGTTAGATAATGGTCAAATCTTAATATTCAGTTTCAGCCAATACTAAACATCCTACGTGTATATTCTATTATACACATTCATCTAGTAAATATTCATGGTGTTATTATTTATGACATGAATATCCAACATGGAAAGGGTCAGTTGTTGCTTCAAGAGAAACAATATAATATTCATGGGTATACCAGAGACTGGACATGACACACCTGGGGTCCATGCTTATAAAACTTTTAGTTGAGTCTGAATTCATTCTCAAGGTTTTGATTGGTCAGATTTGAGCCTTTGGCTCAAATCTGACCAATCAAAAGCTTGAGAACTCAAATCTGACCAATCAAAGGCTTGAGAACGAACTCTGACTCAACCAAAAAGCTTTATAAGCATGGACCCAGTAGTCACCTGACGAGAGCCTGCTGAAAATATTCCGCATGTAATACACATTTTGATTATTGTGATTTTTTACTGAACATGTTGATCCAAAGATGACGTTACAGCAACGGTTGACATATTTGAAATGTTTGACTTGTTCAACGATGTTTTAGAATTGTACACACCACGTCGTGTTACAATATGCAATAACTAAAACTCGTCTGGCATTAATTTGATGGCTAGTATCGGTGTAGTGATCTGGTTATACTACATGTGAGTCGTATGCCGGAATGTGAGAATTAACCTTTGTAACAATGCAATGCAAAGTTGAAACATTAATTGATTATGGTATTTTAGTCTGAAACGTTGCTCGCATTGGTAGAGTCTTTTATAGTCCATGGTCTTCTGTCATTTTTTCTTTACAGGCCTATTCCAATAAACCCGAGCGCATAATATGAACGCCCCACAGCATGTATAAATACAATAAAACACATTCTTATATTGGACGAGTCAAACATTTAAATAATTTAAACGCCTGCTCTCTGGTAAAAGTACAAAAATGAGTCATGCAGGAAACACCACATACAGAACAAACAGTCGCCCGAACAGCAACACAAGGAAACAGCAAATGTACATAACTATAAAAACAACAAGAGACGCACAAAGACAAAACAAACACACAATAGGGGGAAGATGGAAGCACCGCCTTGGAACGGTCAGTGACAAAAGTCACTGGGGGTTAAACCGGTTTATGGGCGCCCAACCTCACGCTTATTCCATCCCCACCCTAAAAGACAAACAGTGTAAATAAACGTATCCCCTCTCCGACTAATCTACAACAACCGCGACGGCAAATACAGTGGTAAAGTGCATGTATAACGAACACATTTAAGTGAACAAACTGTATCCACCTATCGCTAGTGTACTCAATGATTGAGCTGCAAACAGAGTAACTGTAGAAAAGTAATAAAGGGTACGACAAAAACGAAATAGTACAGATATCCGACGTTCTCCTTCCATTTCTGGATTTAAGAGGTCGCCTTCATAGAGTACTAAACCTTTCTTGTCGGCGTACATGCAAAGAGGCCAGCGTAATTGCCAACTGTAAAAGGGTTGACAACCAAACATGCAGTATGTTGTAGTACTACAGGATCATATCCCTTTTTAATGATTTTTTTAACATATTTGATGAACAAAGTGAGAAAATGGGTATGTCCAATAATTTTACGAAGTTTGTAAATCACATCACCATAAAATTCAGGATGTGAAACACCGTGTCGCAGAAGCTCCTTGAGATTAGATTGGTACTTGCCAATAAGCGAGAGATTTCGATAGTAACATTTAGAAAAAGTTTTTCTTAGTTTATGGTATCTATATCCTTGCTTAAGCAGTTTTTCAGTTAAAATGAGATTTCGACTGTTAAAATCGTCAATAGATGAACAAGCTCTAGCAAAACGAATAAGTTGAGAGATATATATAACCCCGTAAGATGGAGCACGGGGAACATCCCCGTCAAGATGAGGAAAATTAACAATATTAAAATCAAAATCATCTCTTTTGTCATATATTTTAGAAGAAATCATTCCATTATCAATTTTAAGGTCTAGATCAAGAAACGCTGCATAATTGTCGGACGGGTTAGCTTTATTCAATTTGAGTTCTTTAGGATAAATTGTAGGAATCAAGTTTGGATACCAAAATCGAATGTGAATGATATATTGTCTAAAGTAAGCTTTAACGAGGCTTCAATACGCATACTCGCAAATGATACACAACAAAATAACTTTTGCGCAATCCGCACTCCAGTCATAACACGTGTAGTGCCTACACGAGACCATATGTGAATGAATTACATTGCTCGTGTGTTTAACGATGCTTGTAAAAATTTCCCTTGCCAAGTTCAGGCAGAATAACAAGGAATGCCGCCGTTGCAATATCGAGTACAGCTCTAATAGTTAGATAATGCACTGTAAGATCAAAAGAGAGGCCCAATTATCAAAATAAACTTAACGTGAAAATACATCACCTTTCTCGATTTTACCATTTCAAGAATATATTTAATGATTATTTATTTTGTAATGATAATGTAATACACCTTGACGCAGAATCAAATTTAGATATTGTCCTGGGTTTTTTAACCTGTCAAATTTAAATAATTATATGCTTGCTGAACATGTCATTTATAGCTTTGGTTGATATCGATTGTTTCCGCTAATAAAAGCTTTCATACTTGGCTTATTCGAGTACATGTATAATTATTGTGAATCTCGTGAAAAACGTTTGAAACACAGGTTAACTGAAGCTAAAAATATCCTTTCAGTGAGATTAGGAATATTCACATTTTGACAGGTCAAAAACAGGACAAAGGACTGTTATAATATGACAGCGATAATGTTTTCTTTTGTAAACATGACTTGGTTTACACGACAACCAACAATACGATAAGCAAGGTTGCTGTTGCACGATTTGTTTAGAAGACTTCAGATCAATATATATACTTGTATATTCAAATGTTTTATCACACCACTAAAGCGGTTCATTCCACTGTGTTCGCACGTTCAGAATTATCTCTGTCTAATTATATACAATATAAATGCAATACAAATTATTTTTCTATTGTATTGTCTAATTATAGAACAGATATAGATAGATAGTTGTATAGATAGAACAGCTGGATAGTAAGTTTACATAAAATGAAACGAAAAAGGTAATACTATGACGCCATGAACCCCGGGCAGTGAATCATTGTTACCTGAACTATTTATTGAAGGTGTTACACACACTATAACATGCTTCATCCTGTTCATAAACAGCGTATACATAGAGTAGGACAAATGGGGTTATAGTTCCCGTTCCGAAACGTTGATAATAACGACGTCGATGTTCGCGGGGGAATAACTCTTACAATCACCTTTCTCAATAGTTTTAGAAACAAGCTACGGTCTTTGGCCGAAACAAATACTATTTTAAATCGATGTAAATTGTTTTTTGAAAAAGCGGACTACGACTGAATGCGTTTTTATTTGACATACATTAATGAACAAAATACATGTAATCAAATAAGATGAATGAAAGGCATTGTACACTCGGCGACACTTATAAGTGTACCCGTATTCGTTTCTCAATATCTTGATAACGTATCAACCGAATTAAGTCAAACTTTTAGGAGTTGTACACAGGAGACATACATTATAGTGATACACATTTTATTGAATAACAAGTGGATGTCTTGCACGCAATGTTCGCAGAGATTCCAGTCGTCTGCGGACAGTGAATGCATGTTTCTGGCGGTGTAGGCTGCGGTTAGATTTCGTTGCCGTAGATGAGAAGGAACGAGGAAATGGTCTTGGACAAGAGTGGTTACTCTTCCTCGCGGTCTTCAACGTATATTTTCAACACTTCCTGTTGCCACGTACTTGCTTATTTATTTGGTAACAGTGTTTGAACTGCCATTCTTCTCGATCAAATATCGATTTTTTATGCTCGATTAAACTTTATAGTGAATTCAACGTTAATGTTACTTTACAGTAAACCGGCATTCAAATGAAAAAATAAAACAACTATACATGTCAATATAATTTTTCCTACGCGCTCTTTTGAAGTAGTACTTTTTGCATGAATTCATAAATGTTTTAATATATTTTTAACAAAATTATAACTCTCTATGTAATCCTTGTATTGTGGAAAATGTTAAGCCGTATGCACGGTCAAACGTACGTTTTCAAGAAATATGGGATATATATTTTGAAAACAAATCAGACCATTCTGTAAAGCAATAACATGCAATTAAGTACTGTTGAAATTGGCATTTTAAAACAAATGGTTGGTTTGTTATTGTTACAAACAAACACGCACCTCACGGTAAGAAACATCGGCTTGAATTAAGCCCGCATTTATAGCCCTTTCTTGAAGCGATAATTGTAGCATCTTCTGTTTTCCATATAGCAATGTGATATTCTCGTACTGTCGGTCATGTGCGATTTCGTTTCCGGTCACAGTTCGATTTGCACGTGCATTTTAGGTTTTAATTGAATTACGCAATGGAGCTTATCCTTGGCTCATTTATTAAAACTTAAATAGTTTGTTATATTGGCATAGTAGTTGTATGTAACGCGTGTGAAAAAATATTTGAAAAATATTCAGGAACAAATAAATAAATGGTATTTTTATACTGGTACACTTATAAATAATACATTTGATATTGTTTTTAGAGATGGTATATGGATAAACGCGTTGACAGGGGATGTCCGCCTAAAGTAGTAAGAAGTTTGCAAACAATGTATGGAGGTACTCTTATATTATCCTTAGCCAAATCTCTAGAAAACATGCGTAAAGTAAAATATTTTCGAGAATTATGTCTTTATTTACCACTCTTCAGAATCTTCCACTTTTTAGAACCGTCTTATCAAGACGATTCTAAAGAGTTGTCACAACATAGGGTTTGGAGGAGTAATGCCGATTTTAGTACTAGAGAACGCGCACCTATCTGTTGCTCTGGACTATTGATTATGGCTGCTCTTCTAAAGTATTAACCCATAGTCTGCCAGTCACAACTATATTTGCATTTGCAAACAGTGTAGACCCAGATGAGAGAGCTCCTATAGGAGTTCTCTCATCTTGGTTTGCACCGTTTCCCATGGAAATTCCATGCAAGCATGCTCCATGATTTTACCTAGGAAAATCATTTCAATATATCATGTATATTTTTGTAAATATTTGCTCAAAATTAATATTCAAAGAGGGCAGAGAGATAAAAATATGTGACAGGCTAAGAGTTTAGAATGTTACAATGTTTGGAGTACACTTATATTGCCATTATGCAGAGTTCCAAATAAGATGCGTAAATTACAACATTTTCAATAAGAACTTATTTATTTCTCCACAAAACCCTATGGTGTGACCACTCTTTAGTATCGTCTTTACACGGCTCTAAAGCGTTGTTACAACATAGAGTTTGGTGGAGAAACGACGATTTTAGTTCTAGAGTACGTGGGGTTATTTTTTGCTCTGAACTATTGATAATTGATGGTCTAAAGTAGTACCATGTTACCATGTATGGAGGTACACTTACATTACCCTTAGCTTTATGGATGGTCACGAACGTAAATCTGGAGTCTATGAATGTACATGGCAACAACCCTGACCCTTACCCCATGAATATTCATGTAAGAAATTATGGCATTTTCTATATCAATTAGCTTAATTGGTATAATGGTATATTAGCATAGAACCTTTGTGCATAACATAAATTGTAAAAGCAGATCTGTATTATTTGACTAGCAAATAGAACAGACCCTGGTAAGACGGTTCCTATAGAAGCCGTCTGATATTGGTCTATTGTGTTTGCAAAGGTGTTAAAGGCATAATTATCGAGTGCAAAGTTAACCGGTAAGAAGCCAAAGTTGTACAAAGCAGCTACCAAATATATATGCACTGGTCATTACTTTTATCTTTGAAACCCTAAATATCAAAGGAAATCATGAATGTATAACAATATTGTAAATGGGAAATAAAGTCATTGATGTGAACGAAAATACTTAATGTGTAACATGGTTATGAAATGTCATTAGAATTAAATTAATTTTAAAAGGAACGTGTGAAATTGTAACGACGTTTTGAATAGGAAATGTAGTCAGTGAACGTGTAACAATGTAATGGAGGGGGGGGGGGGGGTATGAATATGAAAAGGGAAGGGAGTATGAATATGAAAGGGGAAGCGATTAATGTATAACATGGTTATGAATGGAAAGTATGAAAGAAAAGAAAGTCCTGTATTTTTATACCCCCCTTTTGAAAAAATGGGGGTATATTGCTTTGCACATGTCGGTCGGTAGGTCGGTCGGTCGGTCGGTCGGTCGGTCTGTCTGTCGGTCGGTAGATCGATGGTTTCCGAACGATAACTAATAAACGACTTGGCCTAGAATCTTCAAACTTGCTGTGGTGGTTGGTCATGACAAGTAGATGACCCCTATTGTTTTTTAGGTCACTAGGTCAAAGGTCAAGGTCACCATGACCTAAATGGTGAAATAGTTTCCGATCAATAACTGCTCAAGGGTTTGGCATGGGATCTTCAAACTTGCTGTGGTGGTTGGTCATGACAAGTAGATGACCCCTATTGATTCTGAGGTCACTAGGTCAAAGGTCAAGGTCACCATGACCTTAAATGGTTAAATGGTTTCCGATCAATAACTGCTCAAGGGTTCAGCTTAGAATCTTCAAACTTGCTGTGGTAGTTGGTCATGACCACTGGATGACCCCTATTGATTTTGAGGTCACTAGGTCAAAGGTCAAGGTCACCATGACCTTAACTGGTAAAATGGTTTCTGATCAATAACTGCTCAAGGGTTTGACCTAGGATCTTCAAATTTGCTGTGGTGGTTGGTAATGACCACTAGATGACCCCTATTGCTTTTTAGGTCACTAGGTCAAAGGTCAAGGTCACCATGCTCTTAAATGGTCAAATGGTTTCCAATCAATAACTGCTCAAGGGGTTGGCTTAGAATCTTCAAACTTGCTGCTGTAGTTGGTCATGACAACTGGATGGCCCCTATTGTATTTGAGGTCACTAGGTTAAAGGTCAAGGTCACCATGACCTTAACTTGTAAAATGGTTTCTGATCAATAACTGCTCAAGGGTTTGGCTTAGGATCTTCAGACTTGCTGTGGTGGTTGGTTGTGACCCCTTGATGACCCCTAAAGTTGTTGAGGTCACTAGGTCAAAGGTCAAGGTCACCATGACCTTAACTGGTGAAATGGTTTGCGATTAATAACTGCTCAAGGGTTTGGCTTAGGATCTTCAAACTTGCTGAGGTGGTTGGTCATGACAACTAGATGACCCCTATTGATTTTGAGGTCACTAGGTTAAAGATCAAGGTCATCATGACCTTAACTGATGAAATGGTTTCCAATTAATAACTGCTCAATGGTTTGGTTCGGGATCTTCAAACTTGCTGTGGTAGTTGGTTGTGACCACTTGATGACCCTTAAAGTTGTTGAGGTCACTAGGTCAAAGGTCAAGGTCACCATGACCTGAATATGTGAAATGTTTTCAGATCAATAAATGATCAGTGGTTTGGCTTAGGATATTCAAAGTTGCTGTGGTGATTAGTCACGACCGCTAGATGACCTCTATAGTTGAGGTCACTAGATCAAAGGTCAGGGGGTCGGGGGGTATACATGTTTTACAAACATCTCTTGTTAATATGGTCATGAAAGTAGGAGATCTTTTGAAAGCAAGAGCAGCAATATAAAAAGAGAAAATGCAGACTCGCTTTAACTGG
This sequence comes from Azorinus chamasolen, assembly GCA_963576725.1. NCBI lineage: Eukaryota > Metazoa > Mollusca > Bivalvia > Cardiida > Solecurtidae > Azorinus > Azorinus chamasolen. Next base: position 49,749,623 of record OY755246.1, on the reverse strand, counting down.
GTCTGTTCATGAGCAGTTAGAAAAAGTGCAACACTGCTCATGCCCCTAGTAGCGGCTTAAGAGGTATTAAAATATCAAAACTAAAAACATTGAAACTAATGATCCCGAATGACCAGAATATATATAATATATTCACGGCCTCCTTTACATTCATAATTTCCATTCATGCCCATGATACACATTCATATCTTCATTTCAATTCATACACCACGTTCATAACAATGTATACATGTACAACCATTGCTTCCATTTCACATTCAAATTATCCATTCATAATCAGGTTACACACTAATGGTATCCTTTTACATTTAAATGTATACTTCACATTCATAACCATGTTATGCATTCATGGCTTCCTTTTACATTCATACGTTCCATTTATAACCATGTTACACAGTCATGGTTTGCTTTCACATTCATACTTTCCATTCACAATGATTTATACACATTTATGGTATCATTTTACATTCACACTTTACATTCATAACTATGTTACATATTCAAAGCTTCCTTCACATTCACACTTTACATTCATAAGTATGTTACATATTCAAGGCTTCGTGTACATTCATACTGTCTATTCATGACCATGTTACTCAGAGACTGATCTGATTCTACATTGTTTCCAGCTTGCAGTGTATTCCGTTCCCCTGGACGAGACTTGCAATATTCGCCATTAATTGTTTAATTAGGTAGTGTAGCTATATATACTTTGCATACAGGTTATTTTCAGGTCATTAATAATGATATTATCACCGACGTGACACTTTAATACTGGCTAATGTACTTTGTTAATGCCAACGGTAAATTGTGCCATACCAAAAGGGAATATAGCCTCTATATTGTTTAATACAATGCACAGCATGGGTCGAATGGCATCATGGACAGACATAATGGTCGTGAAATTCCATCGCTACTGACATCTGCGTGGCTTGGGCTACTATTTGTCACAAGCATCGTACATTCTGTTTAACCCTTTCCTCCATGACTAGATGAATTTGTTATAATGTTTGCCCATGGTAGAACATGCAAAATAATATATATATTATACCATAAGCAAACAGAGGCCTTACCCTGATCAGACGGCTCCTAAAGGAGCCCTCTGATCTGGGTCTGCTCTCTTTGCAAATGCGTGAAAACACGTTTATATGAAGGAAAGTGTTAAAAGTAAATAAGAAATATCCTTCTATTTGGTTTTCATATTAGCCGGATATTACAATTATGCTTCCTATTTTCGTTTCAGATCTACTGGAATACAAATCATATTCCTGACAGACTTACTACGTCGTTTTTGTTGCTTTCCAAGGTGACAAGAGTTGTTTCCTTGTATTTCATAACTGAGAGAGTATTTACCCGTTCAGTGCTGGAAAAACCCGGATGAGAGGGCTCCTAGAGAGGACCTCTCATTGGGATTACATTGTTGGTTATATTATTTTTTTCTTAAAGCAAGCTTACCGTGAATAGTCAGGGATGAATGTTTTAGCTTAAACAAATAAAACAAGTTAGAACTAAATCAACCATCCCTAAATATTCATGGTAAACTTGATCTGTTTGAATTTTGGAATAATCCATTTGAAACATCAGCCTTGGGATGTTGGTAACTTCAATTTTCATAGTCAATAGTTCTTCCTATTTGTTTAAAACCATCATTATCACACAATCTGAATCCAATGGTAGCATATTCCTGACACCACTTAACCACTTAATTATCATAAAAGTTTTCTGTTAATATCTCACACAAATACCTAACTAATTAGTTTGCACGTTATCTTACAGATACCGCAGTAGATAGCGTCTCGGTAAAGCGAACAAAAAACGTTATTAACAAATCAATCTTTAGAAGCAGGTAGTTACTTTATGCAGGCACAATTAATACAGAAAGCTTCTACCAGATCTTTCTAAATAACTTGTTCTGCATTAACCCTTCGCTTGCTGAATTTGAAAATACATTTCTCCTTCTTTACCCATGCCCTGTTGTATAATTACATATATCTTCACTGTGTGCAAGTATTACGCTGTGCAATCACTGCTGTGGAGTGCACTGGTTGCACAATCAACTTGTAAATAGTGCAGACCCTGATGAGACAGCTCCTGCAGGAGCTGTCTCATCTGGGTCTTCGCTATTTACAGGTAGGTATATTGACGTGAACAGCAAGCGAAGGGTTAAACTACGACCTCTGTTTATAAATTCAGAATTAGACGACATCTTTTCAATGGTGACCGTAACATAAAACAAAACTATAATGAGCATAATATGATATTTGAAGACGATGCCTACCATTTTTCGGTATACAGTGCTCCCTCTCTACAACGACACCCTTTGGGATAGGAAGATTGTATGTGTTGTTCAGAGGGAGTTGTTATAGGGAGGGAAAATCAAACATAATTAGCTTGTTTGTAGATGCCCAGATAATGTGTATTTCGAGAACTAAAACCGTTATGCCACCATCAAACCCTATGTTTGATGGAGGCATAAAGAAAATACGAGGAAAAAGGTTGTTTCTGGAGCCTTGTTGTTTCGGAAACAGTGACATGCGTTGTTGTAAGGAGGAAATCGTTATTTAGAGGGCCGTTGTAGGGAGGGAGCACTGTATAGATCAAAACCACACTGTGATAATTTTGATCCACCAACCCTTTTCAGGCTAAATGTGGCCATGGTTGAACCATACAATCGAAATACAAATGCGAATAGGTGATTAACACCCGCAATGGAAATGCTTATACTCTAGTATGCAGATTGCTATAGATCATTATTACGGTCAGACAAGGGATGGATCTATCATTTCTTTCTGAGTGTGCCACAACCTCAAACAGAATTGGAACATGATGAAGCTGTTTGCGTGTTAAAACTAATATTCAACATACATGGAATTTATTTACACATTATTCAACAGTTTTTCCGTTATTTTGGTACGGCTAACCGCAGCACAGAGTATGTAATGATTTGGTATGACCTACTTTTTTGGCACAGGAATATGATTTTAACCTTCTGACTGGAAGAGCTTATTTGTTATGACTGATTCGCCCCCAATCCGTTCGGGATTGGTCGTTTCGGCCCGATTATTAAATGTAGCCATTTATACGCAAAAATTAGTCCAACCAATTTGCATTCAAAGGTACATAAATGGCACTTTTGATATGAGTGAACGGAAAGTACCAACATACGCAGAAGTAAATCAAATAGATATATGTTTTTGATTTGATGATGAATAAGCTTTCAACACCAGTATATGCCGTATTATGATAGTCAAGTATGGACCATGTTGCCAGTAAATATCCTGTTTGATATGAATTACAAAGTTGTGGAAATTGCATAATCAATGCATGGAATTAATACAAAATCTTGGTTCAACAAATAACAATGATTGAGCTATATAGCGTCATGATAAAAATATATCTGTATTTTTAATTTCGTAAGCAAACAGAGCAGACTCTGATCAGACTGATCCTACAGGAGTGTCGAATCTGGGTCTGTTCTATTTGCCAAGGTGTTAAAATGCATACATGTATGTACATATATAAGTACATGTATTGCACAATATAGCAAGATATAGATATATTGTCTGAAAAAGATAAAATATTTTGCATCAGCTGAATCACGGAACTAACTGCGTGTATACTGTACTATATACTCCAAAGTCGCAATGAAGTACATGTATTTGGGTATTCAGTTTCCGATCCCTTCAGCTAAAAAGGCCTGAACTTCATTAAAATGTTATTCATTAACACAGTGATTAACAGTAATTCCATGTTTGTTTTTATGAACTGTACATGACTATTTGGAAAGAGGCGCCAAAATAACGGCCTAGAAACCATTTAACCACAACTATTTATATGCAATTCAGTTTTAAATGATGTGCAAACTACTGATGTTTGTTCCCAAGGTTTTAACCTTTACCATCCCCTCCAACTGTGATTTCGTCATGATCTCTTTACCGATATATCATTTTTTTCTTGGATGAATGTGACCTGAACATTAGTAATACAAAATAGACAATGCTTATTCAATATCACATGAACATGTCAATCTGTCATTTTGGTCATGATAGCTTGACCAATAAGTTCATTAAGGAAGGCATTCTTTTTGAGCCCTTATATCATAATCTGCATTGTTAGTGAATTCATATTTTGGTGTCAAAAATCTTTGCATTGGAAATTAAAGTTACTTGGGTTTGAAAATATTAAATTATTCACAAATATCTATAGTATCAGTGCAGGTTTATGGTACAAAGTCTTGTACATGTATATTACACTGTTCTTTTGTTACTTGTACTTTCTTTGTTTAGATTAGATTGTTTCAAATGTTTATTTTTAACCTTTTAACATCTTTGCAGAGTAAACTCGGATCTGAAAGATCCTAAAGAATCTGCTTCATTTCCGTCTGCTACATTTAAATATAATTATATAAAAATACTGTACATCACAGTTGACACTACTAATGACAGCGAAAATAAGTTTTGTTATTTTTCCAAATGATTTATTCAAAATAATATTCACCAAAAAAACTGATGTATAAACGGAGAAAAGGTTAACCATTCTTGATTTTGCGCATGCTGTAAAGATGAACATTAGTTGTTTATTTCCCTTCGCTACTCTTCAAAGAATGATCAGTCCTGATTTCTTTTCACACAATTAAGTTCATCCATAAAATTTATTCATTAAACCAATGTAAACGTTTACTTGGTCGACATGTGCATCAAGGATAAAAAAGGTTTTCAAATAAAAGGATCCATGACTTTTTTTTAAAAAACCCCAACAACTTCTACTTTTATCAAAAGCAAACAACTAACAAATGTCCCCCATTGTCGCTTACTTAGTAGTTTTAATTATGCTGTTAAAACCAAAAGTGTCCCCGTTCTACTGTATAGTATTTTGAAGCTTTTTTAAACTAATCATGACTTTGTTGTTCTTTTTCTATACTCGACTTTTCCTCTTCTTATTACTTCCTAGTATAATTAATTCATATCAACATCAGAAGACTAGCCTTTAGACTGTAGTATACTCGAAAAAAAAATGGTATTTTACCAGTGTCTATACTGTTTAAAACTACGTTGATTTCAGTGCTCAAGTAATAAACACTATACACTTCAGTCAAAATATAATTTAATACTTATTAAGCAAACAATTAAGTTTACAAGTGGGATATTAAGTAAGTGTGGGATATTGTACGGTCTGATATGTCCGTCGCGATAGCGACGGACATGACAGTACAATGTCACACTTGTCGCCAATTCACCATACTAATAGATAAATCCTTACAATTAACACCATTTAGATAACATTCTCTAGAAAGAAGATAAAATGGTGGAGGTTTTAATTGCTGCTGACAAATGCAGATCAGAGACTCGACTGCAGAAAAACATATGCCCATTTTAAGACAAATCTCTCTCTCTTCACAATAAACTGTTATGAACCAGATCACTGATACTGTTCTCAATGAGTGTTAATCAAGATATGTTCTTACCAAAACTTTTATACCAATTTCTTTAGTATACATGTATGTATCATTATATTGTGAATTTGTCACATCTCTCATGTTTTAGCAGACATCATGTAGCTGTAAGCACAATGCATTTTCTGTTTTCACTTGTAATTGCATTGAAAATTAAATACCATGTGCCGTCTAAATAATCTGACTCTTATCCATTTTATCATTGTTTCCAATTAGAAGGTCATGCATATATGACAGAGCTGGCACTAGATGTTTTTTAACCTAAAAGTTATATCAGTTGCTGTATATTGGCGAGACGTTTGTTTTTGCCGCAGCACGTACTCACTTTCCTGTACATATTACTTGTAAGTATAGTAAAGCATCGGTAATATAAACACTGGAAAGAGGTATTGATGTTTAAAACAGGTTGCAGCTTAAACAGCCACCTGTTATAACAGACACCTACGTTAATAAACTATGAGGCAGCATAAGTTACCGCCTGCCCTAAAGACGAAAACCTAGACATGCTTTTGGCGCTTTCTGTGTACATGGTTGGCTGTTTATGTACTTTAAACGCTGAGAATCAGACAATCATATTTCCTTAAGCAATGTTTCTTTGCTTTGATCGTGATACCAGTTGTCTCCTTCCTCGGTAATGACTGAAACCCTATCGAATTGAAGGCATATCCAATAATGAAATTACATATCAGCGAAAACAAACACATTGCGTCTGTGAATTCTGTTTATAGTAGTACAATTACTTTTAAAAATATCACATGTGATATATTCTATAGACAAGCGTTCCTGTCATGCAAATGGATTGATGTTTAACTCTTTACGCCACAATAAACGCTTTGCGATGCATTTGCAAACAGTAGATCCACATCAGGCGGCCCTGTCTGACCAGGGACTGACACTGTTTGCCTATGGCATAAAGCAGATCTGATTCTGCAGTAACTGTCATGGCAAAAACATCCGTTGTTCACAACGCCCCTATAAAATTCCGATTATTAGAACTTCTCTTGCTGAATTTTAAAATACATTTCTCCTTCTTTACCCATGTCCTGTTGTATAATTACGTATATCTTCACTGTGTACACGTATTTCGCTGTGCAATCACTGCTGTGGAGTCCAGTGGTTGCACAAACAACTTATAAATAGTGCAGACCCTGATGAGACAGCTCCTGCAGGAGCTGTCTCATCTGGGTCTTCACTATTTACAGGTAGGTATATTGACGTGAATAGCAAGCGAATGGCTAATGTACAGTAAAACCTCTTTAAAGCGGACGTCCAATTTAGTATAAATATTGGTCTTGGAGAGAGGTGGCAGTTTAATGCAGGGTGAAAGCCACGAAGAAAATTCCTCTAGAAGCTCTTCTACATGACCTTCCTCCTGCATTAAGCAGTCATCTGCCTCAAAGTATCTCAATTCTTCTCAAATAGAATTCCGGTTTAAAGAGGTTTTACTGCACACGCTGTCATCATGTCTTACCAAAGATTTGTGAGGAAAATAGTTAACCCACTTTGACTATCCCTTACAATATTTGAGACAGCGTGTCATGCCTGACAGCACGTAAAACACTTCCCAGTATTACAAAGTTAACCCATTACCTCATACGATATGTTTTAGATCAAACCTCTTTGAATAAATTTATCCAAAAGAGGAGCATTTACTATAAAAAAGGGTAAAATTTAGAATTGTTTAGTTTTGAAACCATTGTGATAAATATTTATCACATTAGTTTCAATAAATGACTTTTACGGAGGCGTCAAAAGGTGTCAATATGTGGGCATGGGTTAAACTTGAATTCGCTGAATTGTCAAAGTGAAATAGTCCATCAGTATTAAACTATAGAAATCATTCTGTATGTAAAGATATACTCTACGAGAGGATGTTTACACTTTACTCCATGAATAGCTATGCAAGGAAACATGGCATCATGACTACAGTAGGACATGTCTTAAACGACCATTAACAGGAGGTCAAATTATGGGTCTAGGACAGGTGGTAGCTTATTGCAGGTCAAAAACTCTACTATAGGAGATCCTGCATTAGGCAACTACCTGTTTTAAGATGTCTCCGTCCAATCAATTCAACGTCGCTGAAGACAGGTTCTACTGTCACAATGATAGAATAAACTGTAGAACCAGGTCTATATAAATCCATACGCAGATCCACTTCAGAAACCGTCCGAATGCGTTAAAAGGCGTATGGTTACATGGCAGTGCTTAATCTCTTATCAGAAGACTTTGGAATAGGGTTTGTCCTGTTTTCCAAATGCTAGTGTATGCAATCATAGGGTCTCAACGTACATATAGATTCTCGTGAGGACATGGCGTTTTTGGAATATGGCGATTCTAGAGTAGTTAGCAACAAATTAATTTGAATCTAGGATGGTGTTTGTAGTTTCTATTATCGTTGTGTTTTTGGTGTGTATTAGTGTTGATAAGCAAGTGATATAAACAGAATCAATTTATCTCTGTATACAGTTAGTTTCAACATAGGTAATAAATAGGGATCTTGCTACAGAAATCAATCTGAAAATGCAGTTGAAAAACGCACTCAAGCTTGAAAAACGCACTCGGCACTAATAATGCATACAACTGAAATACGATTACGTAGAGATGGCGAAGGCTCCATGTATGGCAGTTGGGTTTTTTGTCGTTTCATCAGAAACAACACATTTAAAGCAAATGCATCAGTATGTATGTACAGTAAACACCGTCTAAACAAGATGTTCAAATTAGCATCAATGTTGGTTTTTAAGACAGATGAAAGTTAAATGCAGGGTGAATGTCTTTCAGGAAGCTACCAAAGAAAGCAGTCACCTACATAAAAGATGAAAATTCTCTTTTTTATTATAACTCCAGTTAAAAAGTATATTACTGTATGACGCCACAACATGTCACACGTCATATGCTACCTGTATTACGCTGTTATGTACAGAAGAAATTGTCTTAACCCTTCGCTTGCTAAATTTTGAAATACATTTCTCCTTCTTTACCCATACCCTGTTGTATAATTACATATATCTTCACTGTGTACAAGTATATCGCTGTGCAATCACTGCTGTTAAGTGCATTAGTTGCACAATCAACGTGTAAATAGTGCAGACCCTGATGAGACAGCTCCTGCAGGAGCTGTCTCATCTGGGTCTTCACTATTTACAGGTAGGTATATTGACGCGATTAGCAAGCGAAGGGTTAAATGGCCATTCAATTATTGAACACATGGACCTTAAAATGCAGGTTGTTGCTTGATGCAGGGCAAAGGTAATGCAGAAATCTCCTATAGGAGCTTTCTGCATTACTTTTAACCTGAATTAAGCTACCACATCTGCATTACATATCCATAATTAGACATAATTCATTGCTGATGGTCGCCTAACCCTTCTCTTGCTGATCACGTCAATATACCTACCTGTAAATAGTGTGGACTGATGAGACAGCTCCTGCAGAGGGAGCTGTGTCATCAGGGTCTGCACTATTTACAAGTTGATTGTGCAAACAGGGCACCCCACAGGGAGTGTACAAATAAATATTTGTAGAAGATGCATGTAACTATTCAGGTGGATATGGACAAATAATGGGAAATGTGTTTGAAAATTCAGCAGGAGAATGGTTGAGACAAATTCTACTGTAATACAATCCATAGGTTAGTGTAAAGCACGGGTGTCTTGAAGCACGGGTAGCCTAGGTGTTAATTAGTCTCAGTGATACCTACAATAGTACAAAGTTATCAAATAACCACATACTTTACGTGACATATATGCTGGTCGGTTCCATTTTATGACCGTGTTCATTTAACGAAGACTGTCAGGTGAGGGACCTTTCATACATACGTTATCACGTTTAACCCTTCGCTTGCTATTCACGTCAATATACCTACCTGTAAATAGCGAATACCCAGATGAGACAGCTACTGCAGGAGCTGTCTCATCAGGGTCTGCACTATTTACAAATTGATTGTGCAACCAGTGCACTCCACAGCAGTGATCGCACAGCGAAATACTTGTACAGAGTGGACATATATGTAATTATACAACAGGGCATGGGTAAAAAAGGAGAACTGTGTTTTCAGCAAGCGAAGTGATAACATTCGGTAATGGTTTTGTTCATAGGTCTTATTCCAATTAGCCGATAACAGACCCGGCTTTGGAAGGTGTGTAATAAAAACTATGGTCTGAAATGGTATGGAGTATGTTGAATCTTCAGCGTGTTCGCTTATTTACAATTAAAACATATAAAATACATGTCTTGCTGGTTGGTTGTTATATATGACATATTTCCCAATTACATGTACAGGGTGTCCAAAAAACGGAACCCGGAATTAAGACCTGCAAGTTATCACATTTCTGTCAATAGTGCTACCTTAAATTGATAAATTAAAAGTATACACATGTAGCTTAGTAGAGACAACATTTTGCCATATGTTGTCTAACTTTTGTCTAAACATATTCATAGGTTGTTAGGATATCAGCATTTAAATGAAAGCACCAAAACTCCGTTTTAAACGTGATATAGGCATGGTCAATGCAATTTACGAATATCATGTTAAAACAGATTTTAGGTGCATTCATTAAAAAAACTCATATCTTTAAAACCAATACATATTTTTATGAGAAATTTGGCTGACATATGCACAAATGACTTATATACAACAATAAATATTTATATTTTAATTTGTCCGGTTACATTGGTTAAAATACACATTTGATCCAGGGTTCCGTTTTTTGGGACACCCTGTAAATTGTACCTGTAAATGCATCCGTATATATTGAAATAGAATCACAGCATTTAAACAAATTCGTTATGTATATTTTGGTTTAAATATAATAAATACCTCAGAGCTCAAGATTCGATGCGTAAATTATAACATTTTCAATAATTACAGTTAACTTCTTTATTTCTTCACCAATCATAAAGTTGTGACCACTCTTTTGAATCGTCTCTTCGCGACGATTCTAAAAAGTGGTCAGAACATAGGGCATGATGTAGAAATGACGATTTTTTGTATTTGAGAGCGCACCTTCATCTCCAGCTCTGTAACTAACTGTTAATGAGGAAATACCGTTCTACATAAAAGATAATAAGAAGCCAGAATAATCTAATTTAAAGACTGTTTAAAGAATGTTCGCCCTTTTTAGTATATTACGTACTTGTAAGTGTTAACCATTTGTCTGATGGATACACCTTTAACCCTTTCGGTGCCAAATTTCTAATTGTCGTCCGCAAACCAAATTTGTTAAATCATTTACGTAAAACAAGCGGGGTTTTACGAAAACGTAAAATGGCTGCGTAAAACTGTTTACGCATGGTAGGAGATAAAACAGAGAGCAACATTATTATTTAGCAAGGACACGCAAAGTTCTGATCAAAGACGATCAACAGACTTCTGAAATATAAGAGGCTTTTCATCTAAACAGGTTTGAGTTTTGTTCCAGCTGCATGCTTTTGCTTTTAATTTTAGCATTTATATCAAACCTTTTCAAACAGTCTGGACCAGTGAAATTTTATCTTTAGCGTTCCATATAGACGCCCGCTCTTCAGAGCGAGCGCCGATGAAATTAAGTTAAATGCTAGTTGAAAGTTTCTTTCACACATTTTAATAAAAACTAATCTCGCAGTAAATCATGACAACTTTCAACTTCCATCAAAGAAGACTGTGGCGATAGCCGCAGCCAATAAGGAAATGGGATAAACAAATGCAAATCTTAATGGAATGAAGCACAGATATAGAAATAAAGTTTGAGACAAAAAGTGAAGTCCTTGATCAGACGCCGCTTTGAAAGGCCGCGTCTGATCTGGGACTGCACTATTTGTAGTGGTGCATTTTTTTGTGACATTGGCGGTAAATGCCCTTTTTAACACTTTCGCTACCAGCTTTTGTCGTCTGCAAAATTTGTTGTCTGCTACAATTTTCAGTATTCATTTGTTCTTTTTTTTGTTTCATAAAATAGTAACAGTAACACTCTGTTTGGATCCTGGTGAGACGCAGAGTCTGGATCCAAACTGTTTGCATATGTAATGGCATATGCGACATTGGCAGCGAAAGAGTTAACCCTTCTCTTGCTGAATTTTAAAATACATTTCTCCTTCTTTACCCATGCCCTGTTGTATAATTACATATATATTCCCTGTGTACAAGTATTTCGTTGTGCAATCACTGCTGTGGAGTGCATTGGTTGCACATTCAACTTGTAAATAGTACAGACCCTGATGAGACAGCTCCTGCAGGAGCTGTCTCATCTGGGTCTTCACTATTTGCAGGTAGGTATATTGACGTGAATAGCAAGCGAAGGGTTAACAGAGTAGACACAGACCAGACAGTTTACAGTAGGTGCCGTGTGATCGGGTCTGCCCTGTTTGCTTATGCAATCATACAGATCTGTTTCCGCAATTTCTGTTATGGCAAACATACCGGTGTTCAGAAGCAATTACAAAAACATCAGCTAATAAATATTCATGATGTAATTATTTCTAACATGAATATTCATCAAGTAAAGTGTTATTCTACTGTTATTGTTTCCTTCTAGGTGTTGCTAATGGCTTAGCTAATTAATACATTCCCTCATATTGACGCCTCTTGGCGCCTCTGTAAAAGTCACTTTCTAAAATCATTGTGATGCATAGAGCATTTGCTCCTATGGAGCAAATGCTCTGTACATCACAATGATTTAAAATCTACACAATTCTCAAACATTTTTTTTTCTTGTAAATTCTCCTTTTCAGTAGATTTATTCAAAGTGATGTGATATAAACAAACCACATCAGTCAAGAATTATTATGTTGCGCCAAACATTTAACTTTTTCGTTCTCAAACACAGCCGTCTGCACAATTTGTAGTTTGCTTAATTTTCTTTACTTTAGTATACTTCATTTTTGTGTCATACAAAAATCTATCAACCGGTTTCGATACTGATAAGACGACGGTAACTCGGGGTCTCAGTTTGACCCCAACTCCTTGTAAATGTCGTCATTTAATTTGCGTCTGGCTGCTACAGTTAACTCTTTCCTCCACATAAATATGTTTTCAGACATTAGCAACCAGAGTAGACCCTGATCAGACGGTTCCTATAGGAACCGTCTGATCAGGGTCTGCTCTGGTTGCTAATGGGATTTGATAGATTTGTTTCTTTACATTCTAAAATGGCTACAATGTTCCACCTTCCATATTTCATTATACCTATTTTGTCCATGAATATATTTGGTATTAAACTTTGGAATAAACATAGAACTGGGAAAGGGTTAAACGTGCCGCTATGTCTGGCCCAAGTACTAAATCGTTATTGTCAGTGATAGAATGTAACTCTTTCGCTGCCAAAGTTTGTCGTCTGCAAACTTTGTCGTCTGCTACAAGTTTTATATTTGCTTCATTTTTGGTTCAAGAACAGTCACATTAACAACCAGGTATGGATCCTGATGATACGCCGAGTAACTCTGCGTCTCATCTGGACCCAAACTGTTTGCAAAGGTAATCACAGATGCGACTTTGGCAGCAACAGATTTCAGCTCATATGCTATTACTTTTTCTAGCGGTGTGGTTCATAGTTTAACTATTCATTTTGCAATAAACCCTTTCGGTAGTTGTCATCTGAAGGGTAAACAGTCTTTAAACCCATTCCCCCATATGCTATTTTTAGACCCAACCTCTTTGAATAAATCTACCGGAAAGAGGAATTTACTAGAGAAGATGGAAGTTTTTAGAATTGTGTAGGTTTGAAACAATTGTGTTTGCTCCTCTTGAGCAAATGCTCTATTTATCACAATAGTTTCAAAAGGTGACTTTTACAGAGGCGTCAAAAGGCGTCAATATCAGGGAATGGGTTAAAATAGAATGCCAATTAATGAAACGTAAAACAGAACGAACGAAATACAGAAACGGTCCTATGTTAATGTTATCTGCTTAACCATTGCACTGTTTTATGCTGCCACATGCTGTAGCTCCTTTACCACGAAAGGCAAACTTACGACTACATGTGCAACAGTTTTAGTCCTTTCATTGTTCTGTGTTTACTCCAAATTCCAATACCTCCTGAATACTCATGGACAAATAGTTATAATGAGATATGGAAGATTGAACATCTATCGAATTATATTAGTCAACAGAGCAGATCCTTCTCAGACGACTCCTAAAGGAGACCTCTGATCTGGGTCTACTCTGTTTGCAATGGCGTGAAAAGGCGCTTATTTTGGGGAAGGGTTAATCCACATGGGACATACTTCAACTGAAAGTAGTAGGTTTTAACCCATTACCTCATAGGCTATTTTTAGATACAGCCTCTTTGAATAAGTCTAACGAAAATGAGCAATAACTAGAGAAAATGAAAAATTTAGAATTTTGTAGTTTGAAACCATTGTGATAAATACAGCATTTGCTCCTATAGGAGCAAATGCTATACTTATCACAATGGTTTCACAAAGTGACCTTTACGCAGTCGTCAAGAGTCGTCAATATGAGGGAATGGGTTAAGTAGTTCGCTATCCAAGGTGAATCAGTTTCCCTTTTGAGTATTTATGTACGAAATGCTCATTAAAGATGTACTCTGTGCATCAATTCGCACATATTACCAAACAAAATAGTTTCATAATCGCTGTGTGTGTGGCTTGAAACTAACTTAGTGCTAAGGCAAATGCTATGGAAATAGTTGTTTGTATCGAAAAACGAGATCTTTGTGTTACCTCGGGAACCAACGGAAACACGCCCCATACACTGGACGTATTTGATGTAAATGAAGGCATAGTATTGCACAGTAAATATTATCTTTTTTTACGTGTTTACATTTTCTACTGACCTATGCAAGTCAGTCATCGTTGCGAAACCCCAATTAACATACATAGCGTTGTTCCGATATCAAAGATTGACCGAGTGTAACTGACGAAGTTTTCCGTCTCTTGAAAAGTCGGCGGTTTTCTAAGAATTGAACAGTATTCGGATACTATTAATATTAAGATGAACATGGACATATTGAAAATGGACTGTAAGCATTACTTTAGTGATATGAATATGTGTTCAACTTTAGGTGTTGATTGCTTTGTATGAACGACGGGCAGTATGTAGCTTTATGCAGCCATTGGTCTGATTCTGTACTATTTGCTTACATTTGTCTGCAATCTCAGGGATAATTGTGTACGTAAACAATATTCGACATGTGTGTCATTTCCACGTCAAAAACTACCAGTTGGTATTTCGAAGGATAACACTAGGTTGAAAGTAAAACGACGCAATAAATGTTTCAGAATATTTATGACAGACTTCGTTTAAGTTTTATGAAAATGTTGGTGAAAATTAGTAATTTCACCCTTATCGTGAAAGCGACCTTGACTCGCATTTGCAAACATCTTGGATTCAGATGAGACGCCGAGTAACCCGGTGTCTCATCAGGATCCAAACTGTTTGACACTCGGTCAATATTTTGGCAAACACTCGCAGGAATCATAAGTAGGTAAAAATGCAACAGATCAGAGTTTTGGCAGACATATTATGTTTTAGTTAATGGTTAGGGACATGAATTTATTGCCACCATCACGCCATCAAAAAACAATATTTTTTCATTGCAAAAATTAAATGCTAACTAACTTTAACCTTTAGCCCGCTATCGGTGACCGGACTCGTGGTTGCAAACAACTTGGACCCAGATGAGATTCACTCCCAACACAGGGTCCAAGCTTCTGGCAATTGGATTGATAGTTTCTCAAAAGCTTCATCGAATCGGTAGTTGTCAACATTGTACAATATCCAAATTTGAGCAATTGTTGTTGTTTGTTTTCGTTCACAGTACAATAAGGGGTGACAGGCTCGTTAGAAAGTCAAAACAGGTGTTATATACCAGACTAATGGCTGTAGTTCATTATGTAGCAAAACATTAAATTATCAGAGACACATATAATAATGCTTAAAGTTTATCCTCTCTAAGAATAGCTTTATTGTTTATCTACCCAGTCCAAAGTTTGACGACTCTTTAGAATCGCCTCGAATAGATATAGAGTTTGGCGAAGAAATGAAGATTTTAGTATTTGAACATGCATCCATATCTATAGCTCTACTTAATCATGTCGGCGCCAAATTTTTAATTGTCGTCTGCAATCCAATTTTGTTAAATAATTTGGTAAAATAAGGAAATGAGATAAATAAATGCAAATTTCAAAGGAATGAAGCACAGATATAGAAGTAAAATGAAGTCCCTGACCAGACGCTGCCTTCAAAAGGCGGCGTCTGATGTTGGACTACACTATCTGTTGTGGTGCATTTATGCGACATTGGCGGTGAAAGGGTTAAAGGTACTTTTCGTTATTCTTTTCTGAATAACCGATGCTACGAGACACGCAGACCTAATGGCACAATATACTGGCGTAGTTATGATCCTTGACGTAGTGCAATTGCCAGTTGTTTTCATCTTGTAGCGGGTACAACTAAAAACGTTTTAGTAACAGCCATGACACATTACAAGAATGGTTGTCAGAATTTAATGTGCAAACAGGGTGTTTGCAGTTTGTTCATTCGGTACTGGTGTAGTTTTATTCCTTAACTCTTTCCCTTTTTCCCCTAAGATTACTTTTAGATCCCCACCTCCTTTAATAAATTTACCGAAAAGCAGCATTTACTAAGAAAAGGATTCTAAAATCATATATCATTGAAACCATTGTGATACGCAGAGCATGCATGCTCTATATATATATGCATGCTCAAAAATTGCTTTTACAGTTGTCTCAAAATGTCTCAGTTGGAGAGTGTATTATGTTCTAGCTGATACATATATACTATTTTTTATCTATATGAAATGAATTATGAAAATTCTTAACATACATATGTCAGTTCCTTCAACATAGTAATAAGAATAGCATATGCCTTACATGATCCTGTTAAAAGTATAAGTTTGTAAATACATGTAAAAGAGTTCGAAATGGAGGCTTTTTGAACAAATATGACAAGGTTTGTAATTCATTCACTCACTCACTCGCTTTGCAAGCCACATTTACAATCACTAGTTGCCAAATGTGTTATTTAGCCTAACAAGGTACGGCCTGTCAAAAGCAACCTTTTAATTATTCAACACGAGAGTCTTAAAAAGCATGTGCTTGTTTAATGTAGGACTAAACGAATGCAGAATGATTAGAATTATGAGAATAAAAATATTCCAAAATGAAATTGCTTTATAGAGCATATGTCTTACTATTTTTTCTGTATCATGATCCTGTTACGAGTCTAAGTTTGTAAATACATGTAAAAGAGTTCGAAATTGAGGCTTTTTGAACAAATATGACAAGGTTTGTAATTCATTCACTCACTCGCTTTGCAAGCCACATTTACAATCACTAGTTGCCAAATGTGTTACATATGTATTTAGCCTAACAAGGTACGGCCTGTCAAAAGCAACCGTTTAATTTTTCAACACGAGAGTCTTTAAAAGCATGTGCTTGTTTAACCTTTTCGCTGTCATTGCCGCATCTGTGATTACCTGTATTCGGCGTCTCATCAGGATCCAAACTGTTTGTTACTGTTACTATGTTTTTGAAACAAAAATGAAGAAAATCAAAAGAATGAAAATTTGTAGCAGACGGCAAAGTTAGTAGACGACAGAGTTTGGCAGCGAAAGGGTTAATGTAGGTCGAAACTAATATTGAAAGCTTTCATGAAGGTTTTCTGCATAATTTTCGTCCTGCATTAAGCTACTAACTGACTTAAGACCAAAGATCATGTCTCTTTTAAATAATCGCATTAAAGGTGTTTATCTGTATCTACACAGCACAGTATAGTTATATAATGATAACATGTTACGTAATTGCCAATTGCCAAATGTATATTTTTCCGCCTAATATGTTTCAAATTCACATTTTCTTTCGAAGTTTTGCTGAAACAATGACCGAGCATAAAAGGGACCACGTGGTTAGTTCACGTAGGAGACTGTAAAAGCTTAATACATGACAAAAGGGATACAGAAAGCTCCTATCGGTGTTTTCTGTATTAATTTTCCCCTACAATAAGCTACCACCTATTTTAAAATTCCAGAATTACTATTTTGTTTGAGTTTTCGTATTATCGAGACTTTACTGTTATACTAATTTATACAGTAAACACTCGATACTACGAATGTTTAGTAATGAAGAATACATGGCAGGTGGCTGCTTAAAGCAAGGTGAAGGTCATGCAGAAAGCTCTTAGGAGCTTTCTGCATGACTTTCACCTTGCATTAAGCTGCCACCTGTGTTAAATATCAATAATAGTACATATTTGAGTGTTCGTAGTATCGAGTTTGTACTGTATTTGTTGAAATAATTATGATTTGTTAGATATCCATCCCATGTTCGCTTGAAACAGTCGGTTCCAATAGGTTTTGTTTCATAATGTCCAATGTCAACCATTAATTCATACCCCGCTGTGAAAAAATAATGTTTGCTCAAATTTTATATCTAAATTAATGCTATTTTGACTACTTCCGATTCTTACAAGCTTTGGGGGAAAACATTGACCGAGTGTCAAACAGCTTGGATGCGGAAGAGACCAATAATCTAGTTGCATTCAAGCTGTTTGTAAATGCATGCCGGGTCACGAGTAGCAGGATACGAATTAATAACAACATGACACTTATTGAACTCCTGGGATGGGCTGTTAGTGTGGAGGGCCTTCGAGTACTAGTTGTTGGTGATTTCAATTATAGTAAAACCCTCTGAAGCGGACGCTAAATTTAGTATAAATATCGGTTTTGGAGACAGGTGGCAGCTTAATGAAGGGTGAAAGTCATGCAGAAAAGTCCTCTATGTGTTTTCTTCATGACCTTCATCCTGCATTAAGGAGCCACCTGCTTAAAAAGACTAAATTCTTCTCTACTAGAAATTTGGTGTAGAGGAATTTTACTGTATTGTGTTTCTGACTGCGAACCGTTGCAATCATGAAAATAAATGTAATATTTCTCACCCCATTTCGATGAATGTATCGAGCAGCTTTTCCTTTATCATCTGTAGAGCAAACTATTAGATATTGTATGTGCGTACGTGCGTACGTGCGTACGTGCGTGCGTGTGTGTATGTGTATTGGACTTAACGTCCCATCAATAGTATTTCAGTTATATGGAGAAGGTGTGTTTACTGAGACAGATGTACTACTAGCCAAGCTGTGATATATCGGAGACACATTGAATGATACCACATCAGTCAGAGGTTGATAGTATGCCGTAGACACATGGCGTGATACCTCATCAACCATAGTGTAATGGTATGCCATAGATACATGACATGACATCACATCAGTCATATTATAATGGTATGTCATAGACACATGACATAATACCTCATCAACCATAGTGTAATGGTATGTCATAGATACATGATATGATATCACATCTGTCATATTATAATGGTATGTCATAGACACATGACATAATACCTCATCAACCATAGTGTAATGGTATGTCATAGATACATGACATGATATCACATCAGTCATAGTATAATGGTATGGCATAGACACATGTCATAGACACATGACATGGTACCACATCAGTCACACTATAATGGTATGACATAGACACATGACATGCTACCACATCAGCCACACTGTAATGGTATACCGTAGACACATGACATTGTACCACGTCAAACAAACTATGATAGTATTGACATAAACACATGACATTATATACAATATCAGCCACATTTCAAATAGACATTGGATCGACCAGTCCTGTTTCGTTACACTCTTCATTAGGTGATAGCTACCATACACGTCCACCTCTACCCTTATCTGCACATGAATATTTGAGTGAATTTAACCCCTTCACTCTGTTGAATATTCATGCAAAATATAATGGCCTTTTCACCGCCACAGTCACCACGACAAATAGTGCAGTCCCAGATCAGACGCCGCCTTGAAAAGGCGGCGTCTGATCAGGGACTTCACTGTTTGTCTCAATCTCTATTTCTATATATCTGCTTTATTCCTTTAAAATTTGCATTTATTTATCTCATTTACTTATTTTACTGAATGATTTAACAAACTTTGATTGCAGACGACAATTAGAAATTTGGTGCCGAAAGGGTTAGGTTAAATTTTATAATGACATATGTACACGGGAGTTTTATTCATAGCAGAAACTTTTGAATTTGTTGTATATTTTATAAGCAAACATAACAGACCCACCAATTAATCTATAAAACTTAACAAAACATAGAGGAAAACTATTAAACCGAATTTCCATGTAATTGTTTTAAAGCCTTAAAGGTCTTAAATCTTAACCATCATTACATGATTGTTAACGTGTTACTAAAAGTGAAGTAATAAGCAGTATTTATCCAATTAGGCCTATTTATCATGCTTGGGTTGGATGAGAGAGAACATAATTATTTAATGGACTTTATTAATTTGTAACGGGATACACTCGGAACTATCATTAATTTCGTTTCTCGTGATTTTGTTGTCAAGTATTAGTAAAAGTACATGTATGAGCCATGCAGGAAACACCGCATACAAAACACACAGCCGCCCAAACAGCACGACTACTACAAACAGCAAATGTACATGTATATAAAGACACAAAAGAACGCAACGACATAACAAACAAACAATAGAGGGGAGATGGAAATACCGCATTTGAACGGTCAGTGACAAATGCCACTGGGGGTTAAACCGGTTTCGGGGCGCTCAACCTCACACTTATTCCATCCCCACCCTAAAAGACCAACAGTGTAAATAAACGTATACCATCTCCGGCTAATCTACAACAACCGTGAAGGCAAATACACTGGTAAAGCGCATGTAAAACGAAAACATTTAAGTAAAGCAAACCGTATCCACCTATTAAAAGTGTACTCACTGATGGAGCTGCAAACAGACGTCCTCCTTCCGTTTCTGGATTTAAGAGGTCGCCTTCATAGAGTACTAAACCTCCTTTGACGGCGTACATGCAACGAGGCCAGCGTGATTGCCAACTGTAAAAGGATTGACAACCAGACATGCAGTATGTTGTAGTACTATAGGATCATATCCCTTTTCAATGATTTGTTTTAAACATATTTGATGAACAAAGTGAGACAATGGGTATGTAACCATTGCATAACACGCTTTCATTATCCCTTTGTCTGTTCTGTGATTATTCCAAATTTCCATACCTACTTACTATTCATAGACAAATAGTTATAAGAAATATGGAAGGTTGAATATTATAGCCATTTTAGAAACTAAAGAAACTAAAGAAACAGATCTTTCAAATTATAGGAGCCGTCTGACCTGGGTCTACTCTGTATGCAAATGCGTGAAAACACGTTTATATGAGGGAAAGGGTTATACAGGCTTTGATTATACAGAGGGTCTTCTTTATAGTGACTAGTATGTGAACTGAAATGGACGAGTTTAACCATTTCCCTGTTGAATGTCCATGTAAGAAATAATGACATCATCAATATGTATTAATTTATTTTTGCTAATGTACGCATGTCGTTTTGTTATTGATAGAACTTGTATGGTCAGATTTATTATAATTTCATGAGCAACCGAGCAGACACTGATCAGAATCTCATCTGGTTCTACTCTTTGCATAGGTGTGAGAAGGCGTTAGTAGGATTAGTAGGAAGGAAAGCGTTAAACCAAGACGGATGTTGCTTGGTGTAGCGCGGGTGTGTGATGGAAATCACCGAATGGAGCCTCCTACATACCATTTGGGCTAAACTGTTGCCTGTTTTGAAAGTCAAGGAATGGGATACGTTTGACTTGTCGTTATAAACAGGCTTGCTGTTCTTGGTAAATGTACTTCGTCACCACACGACTCTTCAAATAACCTCTGTGAGTTCTCAGTGATACATGATCCAGATAGTTCAGGTGTCATATGATTTTATATAGATTTATATATTATTTGTGCACGTGTTTTTGTTATACATTATTTTGGAATCAATCAACTGTTCCATGTTTTACAAGAGCAAGATAAACAACTTATTTGATGGTATAAGCCATTGACACAAATGGGTTCAGTAAAGAGTACAGACCTGGTCAGAGGGCCTTTGTTATTTTTAAGGGAACAGTCATAAATTCCTTATTCGATATGCAAAATGTATTTCAGTAAACATGAATGAAGGTAATGCTAGGACTGGTTGTACAGGTTTCGGTATGGAACGGCTGTATGTGCGTTCAATCTCATCGTGTACCTGTGGTTTACCTTAGACATTTTGAAGAATCTAAATCCACTTTTCAGATACATGCATCAGTATAGATGGCAAGTAAGAAGGTTAAGCCAACAAACCAACAGTTTCAATAGTAAAAGGATAAGAAATAGCTGAATAAGCAAGCCGTCGTGAATAAGGAAATGCATGGAAAAATATACAGTTTATGAACACTTTAGTAACTGTAAAATATATGATGAATTCAATTCAGGCATACACCATTATGTAATGCCGATCAGCAAAGTACTATTATGAAATGAAAACTGGCTTGCAACTAATATAAAGCGAAAAGAAAATCACTTGAACTAATTTCGGTCTCGCTAATCCTGACAATGCACATAACGGGAGCAAGAACGGACCACACGAGCCTAAACAAAGTGTTTAAAATTTTAATTGCTGAATTGTCAGGGTGGAATGACCCATCACTGTTTAACTATAAAATCCAATATGAATGGCAATTTTGAACGAAACCCAGTGCATAGTCTCTAGGAATCCCCTGACAGGGGTGTAGCTAGCGATAAGCACTATTGCACGTGCGTAACATCAATTTGAAAGGTGAATCGATTAGTATGGCCAAAATAGAACAAAATTCGAAGGCTAATGGGGTAGACTTTGATAAACGCAAATGCTCTATTTACCAATGGTTTCAAAACTACATAATTCTAAATTTTCCCGGGGGAGCATGCCGGACCCCTATAGCCATGGAGCGTACAATATGAAACTAACTAACATAAACGATGATCTGGAACCAAACTTTTAAGTCGTCTGCCTTATATGAAATTAACCTTTTCAGTTTCAGCAGTGAAACTGATGGACGCATTTCAATCTGTTTCAAGTTCTTTAATGTCAAGCAATTTGGAGCCTAAAACACAGAAGTATCAAGATAAAATCCGAATCGCTCGAGCTGTTTCACTTCCAGTAGTCACTCTTTGGTCAATTGAGTGCATGATTTATCATGATGCAATTTGCTTGAATATTGCAAGCAACAGCATACTAGGATGGCCGACACGTGATTTAAGGCAGGCTTGGATATATCTGATACCGCTGCCTATTTCAATCGCGGTCATTATGCCATGATATTATAGAAACCTTATATGCAATTCTGCGGACAGTCATCCCGCTATATAATTGTCTTGCTGGTCATTTAACGAGTCGTAACAAATTGATTTCTATAAATAAGACAAACTCGGGATGTAAATGGCTTTGCAGGAAATTAAAAACAAGACATTGCATTTAATTACTATAGAAATGAAAACCAAAAATATAGAATATTCACGTGTAAAGAATACGGTCAAGGAGTTGGATTTACATAGATTTTATGAGAATAAATATTTCACAGCCGATAATAGGACGCCCATAGTATATACGGTTATATGGAAAACAGAATTATTTAAATATATAGCATGATTGAAAAGTGGTTGTAGAAAACAGTTTGAAAAGTGTCTCCAAGGTTTGCAACGGCTCAGTATTTGCATAACAGGGTATGCGTTATCTGACAATTGATCCTGCATCTGAGACAGGATGACAAGTTTAGATCTACAGAATTTCCCTTTGTGAAAAGCGTACAGTAAAACCTCTCTAAAACGAGCTATAAAATTAGTATAAAAATCGGTCTTGGAGACAGGTGGCAGCTTAATGCAGGATGAAAATCATGCAGAAATCTCCTCTAGGAGCTTTCTGCATGACTTGCACCATGCATTAAACAGCCACCTGCCCAACAGTATATAAATTCTTCTCTACTAGAATTCCGGTTTAGAGAGGTTCTATTGTATCTATTATTATAGGTAATACGAACACATTCTATCTTCTTACGCTAACTGTGTTTTAATTTACATTTGCAAATATCTTCTATCAACATGTGACGGCGAGTACCTCGGTGTCTCATTGGGCTCCAACCGGTCAATAGGTCCTCAACTCGGACGTAGCCAGTATTGCACCAGATTTAAATGTGAGCAGATATCAGTTGTCTATACGGTTTGTTTTATGAGTCGTATTTTCCTTTATGTTCATGGATTATATGTATTAAACTGAACAATGTGTTCATATACTAGTCCTAAGTAAGGAATAGACGGCAAGTGCCTTCAATAGCTAGTATATTCGGATAATATTCGCTTAAAAATTCTGAAGGGTGGTGATCCCCCGAAAGCAAAAATTGCAACACAAAAAGAGAAAATTGCAGACTCGGTTTTATTGAGTCTGTTCATAAGCAGAAATTGAAAGTGCAACACTGCTCACGCCCCCTAGCACCGGCTTAAGCGGTATTCAATTTTCAGAACAAGAAGTACTGAAATTGATGATCTCGAAGGATCAGAAGGTATAACAACACTGAGAATGAAGTACGGGGCGACGTTTTACGGCCGCCATACAAGCACTTAACACCTGCTGTTGTGAAGATTATAAATTCTGAAGGGTGGTGATCCCCCGAAAGCAAAAATTGCAACACAAAAAGAGAAAATTGCAGACTCGGTTTTATTGAGTCTTTTCATGAGCAGTAATTGAAAGTGCAACACTGCTCACGCCTCCAAGCACCGGCTTAAGCGGTATTCAATTTTCAGAACAAGAAGTACTGAAATCCATGATCTCGAAGGATCAGAAGGTATAACAACACTGAGAATGAAGTACGGGGCGACGTTTTACGGCCGCCACACAATCACTTAACACCTGCTGTTGCGAAGATTATAAATTCTGAAGGGCTTTATTAACCTTTGTCCATACAGAAAATCAAAGCCACTTACAGAAATGATATGATGAAACATTACCCTGCTTATAAACCTTAACTTCAGATATACGCATTTTCAGGTATTTGCAAACACAACAGATACAAATCAGACGGCTCCTGTATGTGCCGTCTGGTTAGGATCTGATCTGTTTGTTTATGACATACATGTAATATAAATCTGATTATACAGTTCCAGTCATGATAAAAGCTTCCTTTTCTTAATGGTCATTATTAAAAAAGAGTAAATGGATAGTCATACAATGACTTATTGTATAAATATTCACGAGGGAAAGGTTAAAGGTGGTTGTCAAACTTGTTTGACTCGTCCGGTCAGAATATACATTGCTAATAGATTGCTAGAAATAGTTGCAATAAAATTGCTGGAACACATCTAGTATAGC
>OY755246.1:49229069-49724723 GCA_963576725.1 Azorinus chamasolen | reverse complement strand
AACTTATCATAGTGGTTTCAAACCTACAAATAAAAACAATCCTTTTTTTGTAGTACAGTGTTCCCTCTCTACAACGACACCCTTTGGGATACGAAGATTGTATATGTTGTTCAGAGGGAGTTGTTATAGGGAGGGAAATCAAACATAACTAGCTTGTTTGCAGATCCCCAGATAAGGTGTATTTCGAGAACTAAAACCGTTATGCCTCAATCAAACCCTATGTTGTGACCATCTTTAAAATCGTCAAAAAGTGACGATTCTAAAGAAAGTCACACCATAGGGTTTGATGGAGGCATAAAGAAAATACGATGGAAAAGAGTTGTTTCTGGAGCAATGTTGTTTCGGCAACAGTGACATGCGTTGTTGTAAGGAGGGAATCGTTATTCAGAGGGGCCGTTGTTGGGAGGGAGCACTGTACATATGTATATGCGTCCTTTCAGTAGATTTTGTCAATCAGGTTGGGTCTGAAAATAGCCAATGAAGGAAGTAATGCGTTATGGTTATACTTTATGCTGAACGCCTGTATCTGCTCTCAGTCATATTCTAAACAAATGTTAATTTATGTAAAATAAAAAAAACAACGCCACATTTTAGCTGATTTCTTATAATGGCAAACTGAATTTGTACCCTGGAAGTAAATAAAACAGACCTTAATCAGACAGTTCCTACTTGAAATGTCTGACCTGGGTCTCCTCTGTTTGCGTATGTTCTCGTTTTTATCACGTAAAGAGTTATAGTGACCTATTAGTGTTAAGCCTTTATTCCATAGAGACGCCTTTCGGCACCTTTGCTAACAGAGTAGAGCCAGATCAGATAGCTCAAGGGGACACCTTTGATCAGATATACGTGTTTGCTTGATATATTTATAGAGTTTCTACCATGGTACACACGGTTGTCTTGCTCATGACACCATTGCAAAACCTCAATTAATTAATATTCAATATTCATACAGTTATTATTCCTGATATGAATATTCATGGGATAATGAGTTACTGGATTAAGAAACAGGGCGACCAAAGAGCAAAACTATTCAATATGGGGATCGAATCATCTGATACGGAAACACATACATAAATACAGTAAAACTCGATACTACGAACACTCATATACGTATCATCATTGATCTTTAACACAGGTGGCAGCTTTATGCAGGGTGAAAGTCATGCAGAAAGCTCCTCTAGGAGCTTTCTGCATGACTTTCACCCTGCATTAAGCAGCCACCAGCCTACAAAGACATAAATTCTTCAGTACTAAAAGTTCGTAATATCGAATATTTACTGTAATACGATAGGTGAACTGAAGGTTGGACGTCATGTCAGTTCAGCAGCACGCCAAAGTGTTGTCATGTCTGTTTAGCAGCACATCAAGGGCCAGCCAGATTACTAGTTACATTGTATGTTCAATACAATAACACTTTAACTGTTCAAAAGTTCAAGAAATAATGACATCATGAATATAACTAGTTTAATTTTTATCATGTAAACTTTTCAAACGATTGTTTTACTTTGACAAAGACTGTAGAATTGGATCTATATCATGTAATAAGCAAACAAAGCAGACCTTGGTCAGACGGCTGGGGCCGTCTGATCTGTGTATTCTCTGTTTGGAAATGAGTGAAAAGGTGTTTAAATCAAGGGACGTGTTAAATTAATTTCTTTTGTGAACAAGAGCAAACACTAAAATTAGAATCCTTACCAGACGTATGATTGCTGGTAGTTTAATCCAAATTGTTTGAAACAGACATTAAGGTTGTGACCAGAAAGTAAAAGATTGAGTGTTGAGGAGTCTAGACTGTGTTGACAGTTTTATATGATCAATTCTTTGCCTGCTAAAGGGGATCTGATTGGCTTTGGCAAACAGCTTAGATCCAGATCCAGATGAGGCAATGTCTGATTGGGGATCTGCTTTGTTTGCTTATGTTATTATATATCTATATGTTTGCTTATGAAATATATATATTTCCAATTTCTTCCACGGTCAAACGTTATTGTTTGCACGTGACGTTATAAGAATAATGACGTTAATGTTCATGATGTCAGTCTATCTCAAATAAATATTCATTGAGTACAGTACATGATGAGAATAAGTCAACATTGGTTCTGTGAGTTCTACTCTTTAATTTCCATTCAGGCATGTCCGTGCAGAATTTTCAGCAGGCTAAGACCTAACAATAGTTATGTAACAGAGGTCCAGATAAGAAGTGTAACTTAAAATATTTTCAAAAATAGGTACTTTCTGAACCAGACACGTGTATGTAGACAGCTTGGATCCAGATGAGACGTAGAGTAACTCCCTGGTTCTGTTTAGAAGAAATAACTTCGTTTTGCGTTCTGTTCACTCAAAAGCAGAAACAATCTAATAAATCAAGACAAGTTCTTTCTTTTATAATATGAGAATACATGGGGGAATTACAACGGTTTCAGTGTACTTTTCATGTCTTATTACATTAACCCTTCGTTTGCTATTCACGTCAATATACCTACCTGTAAATAGTGAAGACCCAGATGAGACAGCTCCTGCAGGAGCTGTCTCACCAGGATCTGCACTATTTACAAGTTGATTGTGCAACCAGTGCACTCCACAGCAGTGACTGCACAGCGAAATACGTGTACACAGTGAAGATATGTGTAATTATAGAACAGGGCCTGGGTAAAGAAGGAGAAATGTATTTTAAAATTCAACAAGAGAAGGGTTAAATATATTTACACCAACTCTTACAAATATATTTGTTTGTAAAAATGAATACATCAAGTTGGCAAAACTTTGAATTAGACTTACATAGTATACACTAGACTTTCATAATAACAAGTAATGTATACCCTGAATAAAATGCTCGTTCGGGAGGGTGCAGTTTGGACTGGGATTTACTATATAACTAAGTATATACCAAATACTGAATAAGTTAATTTTGTACCAATTTGATGACTTTGAATTAACACTTTCCTCCATAAATACGCCTTTATACACCTCTGTAAAAGTCACTTTATGAAACCATTGTGATAAATAGAGCATTTGCTACTATACGAGCAAATTCTCTATTTATCACAATGGTTTCATACTAAACAATTCTAAACTTTTCCTTTTCTGTAGGTAATGCTCCTTTTCGGTAGATTTATTCAAAGTGGTTGGATCTAACAATAGCCTATGAGGGAATGGGTTATACTTACATAAACATATAATAGCAAATAGTGAATACCATGGTCGAACTGTTCTTTCAGAGGCAGTTTTAACAGGGTCTGTACCGTTTGCATTAGTCTGACTGTTTAAGGGCAATTAGCGTGCACAGTATAACCTGATCTAAGATGTCATTCGTTTATTGGACATAGGTTTTGTGCTTAATACAGGGCAAAAGTTATAGAGCTTTCTGCATTACTATTGACCTGTACTAAGCTACAACGTGCATTGCATACACATAATCAGATTTCTTTTTATGGTCGCTTAAGGCAGATTCTACTGTACACAGTTAACATATCGAACTAAACACATATTGAGTGACGTGAGAAAATGTTTACTTAACATAATCAGCTAAAATTGGTACCCAAGGCAATATTACACTCCTACATAATTTCATTTAGACGTTTTCATAGAATTGGACGTCAGTATCGCACTAGGCCTTATATTAACCTTTCGCTTGCTGAATTTTAAAATACATTTCTCCTTCTTTACCCATGCCCTGTTGTATAATTACATATATATTCACTGTGTACACGTATTTCGCTGTGCAATCACTGATGTGGGGTGCACTGGTTGCACAATCAACTTGTAAATAGTGCAGACCCTGATGAGACAGCTCCTGCAGGAGCTCTTTCATCTGAGTCTTCACTATTTACATGTAGGTATATTGACGTGAATAGCAAGAGAAGGGTTAACCTTTCGACCCAGCGATCCTTCCTCGCAACTGTTCAATTCAGTTCAATTCGAACGGTTTTTATTGATTCAGGCAAAGTTGGAGTCTTTAAATGCTCGAGTGTAAAGCTCTACTTTAAGATATTTGTACAAGCGCATTTTCATACAATTGAGAAAAACACTAGCTTCACCCTTAAATGTGTGCCAAAAACTAAGCTCTGTGTTTTTAGCATTTTTACTTACTTCTGATTCGTTGAATCGTTCAAGAAACTATTGACCTTATATCAAACGGCTTGGATCCTGATGAGACGCCGAGTTACTCGGCGCCTCATCTGCAACCAAGCTGATTGGTAACGCCTGCCTGATCGTGCAAGGGTTAACCAACGAACATAACCGCATGCGATATGTAGTAAACCCCCTCTAAACCGGACGTTACATTTAGTATAAATATCGGTCCTGTAGACAGGTGGCAGCTTAATGCAGGGTGAAAATCATGCAGAAAGCTCCTCTAGGAGCTTTCTGCGTGCCTTTCACCCTGCATTAAGCAATCACTTGCCTAAAAGTATCTAAACTCTCCTCTACTAGAATTCCGGTTTGAAGGGGTTTCACTGCACATGATTTACACGTTTTCTATAATCTGAGAGGTGAGGCTTACTTTAGTTAGATTTCATTTAGCCACCTTGTGCCAATGCTGTGAGGTTATTTCAATTATGTTTCCATTGTCACATTAGTATGCGTGTTAACAGTCGTGTATCCACAAATCATGTATGTAGACGAATCGAGTCCTTTTTTCCAATGCTTGCCACTATACATATAAAACACTTATGGGGTTAATTAACCCTTTCCCTCATGTAAACGTGTTTTCACGCATTTGCAAACAGAGTAGACCCAGATCAGACGGCTCCTAGAAGAACCATATGATCAGGGTCTACTCTGTTTGCTGAGGTGATTTGATATACATGTATCTGTTTCTTAGGTTTCTAAAATGGCTACAATGTTCCATCTTCCATATGTCATTATAACTACTTTGTTCATGAATATTCAATAGGCATGGACATTTGTAATACACATAGAACAGGGGAAGGGTTAACCCTTCTCTTGCTGAATTTGAAAACACATTTCTCCTTCTTTACCCATGTCATGTTGCATCATTACATATACTTTCACTGTGTACAGGTATTTCGCTGTGCAATCACTGCTGTGGAGTGCACTGGTTGCACAATCAACTTGTAAATAGTGCAGACCCTGATGAGACAGCTCCTGCAGGAGCTCTCTCATCTTGGTCTTCACTATTTACACGTAGGTATATTGACGTGAACAGCAAGCGAACCTTTGAGAAACTGTTGACAGCGCCTCAAACAACTTAGATCTCGATGAGACGTCGAGTAACTCGGTGTCACATCTGGATCCAAGCCGTTCTAAAATACGATATATGTGGCGAATATCGGTTTAAGGAATAAGTATTAATAGCATAGTATACTGACCTAATGATAATTGTGTCATCCAATATTGTTATATAATATGGGGTCAATAGTTTATAAAAAGTGTGATTTTGTGACAAGGAAATAATCTATAATTGTACATACCATAATTGGTATTTTAGTACATGCGTGAAGGTTTAATTAAGACATTAAATCACCAGGCTGTGCCAGGAAGCACTGATTGTAATTGTTTACCCCAGCTGTAAAACTAAACGTCAGCTTCAATTTAGGCCTAGTGCGATACTGACGTCCTTCAATTCGATTAAGCTTTTGAGAAACTATTTGTCCTAGTGTCAAACAGCTTTAATCCAGATGAGATGTTGACGTACTCGGTGTCTGGTCTTGGTCCGAGATGATGTCAATTGCGAGTCAGCTGGCACTAAGCTGGGCGCATACCAATTATGTTAACAAAAACACCTGCATTCTTGTTAACATTTGCTTAATTTTATTAACTCATTTCCTCATATTGACGCATTTTGGTGCCTCTGTAATAGTGACTTTTTGAAGCCATTATGATAGATAGAGCTTTTCCTTTGTAAAAGTCAATTTTGGAAACCATTGCGATAAATAGAGCATGGATTTGCTCCTATTGAGCAAATGCTCTATTTATTACAATGGTTTCAAAACTACAAAATTAATTCTAAAGTGTTCCTTTTCTCCAGTAATGACTCCATTTGAGTAGATTTATTCAAAGGTTGGATCTAGAAATAGCCTTTGATGTAATTGGTTAATCAATATTTCTAATATGGATTTCTGAATTTGCTAAACATATGCTCAACCAATCTGTTACTAAGCACGCCCTCACTGGCATCGACAAACAGCCAGATGTAATGCCTGTGAAACTCTGATTCTCATCAGGGTCCATGCTTATAAAGCTTTTTAGTTGAGTCTGAGTTCGTTCTCAAGCTTTTGATTGATCAGATTTGAGCCAAAGGCGTTCTCAAGCTTTTGATTGGTCAGATTTGAGCCAAAGCTCAAATCTGACCAATCAAAAGCTTGAGAACGAACTCAGACTCAACTAAAAAGCATTATGAGCATGGATACAGGATTCAAACTGATCGACAATCAGTAGATTCTCAGAAATCAGAAAAAAATAATCAGATCAGAATTTGAGCAGATCTTATTTCTTCAAATTGGAGAAAGATTCAAGTCGAAAATGTGTACATGCTCTTCTAAAAAGATGTTGGAGTAAATAACTTTACCCAGTGGATTAAATTAAGGTGCGTACTCAATTTCTCCATCAAACCTTATGTTGTGATCATTCTTTAGAATCGTCTCTCCGAAGTCTACTTTGATTGAAAAATCGAAGAGACGATTCTAAAGAGTGCTCACAACATAGGGTTTGGTGAAGAAATAAAGAAGTTATAAGGAATTGTTTTAATTTACACTTCTTTTCTAGAATTCTGTTTTACAAATTAACAATTTCTTTTTTGGAAACCTATTAAGCTATTAGTGCCCAGTGTCCTTCAAAAAGGGCATAAAACAGGGTAGATCCAGATCAGAGGGCTCTTGAAGGAGCGCTCTGATCAGGGTGCGAACTCTTCGCTGAAACCATCAATGTTAATGACTTATACTAGCAAAACTTTTGTTTGTAGTGCCTCTTCAACATTTTTTAGTGCTGGATAGTGTAGTGGAAGACTAATTCAAAAAGGGGAGATAACTTTAGCAAATTGATTTTAGGGTTACCTGTCCTTATGAAATTGGTTTCTATTGTAATAGTTAACATGCATACTGTACCATTGTTGAACCAAATATATTTGATGTTTTCTGAGAAATAGACCTTAACAAAAAGGTTAACCAACGCTGACGCCGACACCGTCGCCGACGCCGACGAGAGGGTCATGACAATAGCTCAACTTTTGGAAAAAGTGGAGCTAAACACGAATGGGTTGCAAATTAAGATCTGGATGATTTCCCTGAGACATAGACCTTAGCATAAAACTTAACCAACAATCTAAGTCGAATAAGGGGTATAGCTATTGCAAAATTAATATTAGGGTACCCCGTCCTTGTGAAATGGGTTCCCATTGTGAAAGTAAAAATACATACCATATTTAAACCAAATATCTGTGATGGTTTCTGAGAAATGGACCTTAACAAAAAGGTTAACCAACGCCGATTCCGACACCGACGCCGTCGCCGATGAGTAAAAGTGGAGCTAAAAACGTATGGGTTCCAAATTAAGATCTGGACGATTTCCCTGAAATAATGTGGGAATATAGTAAAACCCCTCGGATAAATCGGATATTTAATAAAGAACAAAATAGGTATTTTGAAGCAAGTGACTAATTGATACAGGGTTAAAGCCATGCATTAAGCTGGCACCTGTCTTAAAGATGGACATTGATGCTAATTTTAACAAGCGGTTTATTAAGGGGATTTCACTGTATAGTAGAACCCCTCTAATGCGACACTTCTTGAATAAACATTTCTGCCTTTATAAGCAGGTAGTTGCTTAATGCAGGACGAATGAGCTAAAGGAGCTTTCTGCATAACTTTGGTCCTGCATTAAGCTACCACCTGCCTCTTCCACCTAGAATTATGCCCAATTTTGGTGGTTGCATTAAAGGGATTGAATTGTGTATGGATTAAACATCTTGTTTTGCTCCGGTTTTCACGAACTCTTGTGATGATATTGATCCGTCTACTCCCACACTATTTTCGGTGAACTCATCAAACTTGAATTATGATACCAGTCCATTTTTACTTTTGAGGTAGGAGAGGGAGGGGCGTCTCATTGTGTTGTATAAAACTATTCCCATCGATTGGTTCAGTAAAGAGTATTGTTCATGATTAGAAAACACTGGGTCTTCACTGTCTGCCTATGACTCAAACGTACAGTCTGGTAATTACTTTTCAACAAGTCTTGTCTATTGGTCAAAGGGTTGAACAAAGCACATCACTTGACATATGATTTAAACCACGATACCTCTGGATTGTGCAATGTTATTACTTAACCATGCATATTCATGTTAGAAACAAGGACGTCATGAATATTAATTTGACTAACTTGTTATAATATCAGATGGACACAGGAATATTTATCCATGACAGAAACTGTAGAATCATAATCTATATTATATCAAATGCAAACAAAGGGTTAACACTTAAGAATGGGGTATCAGCTTTACTACACGTGTTAAATTAACCCTCTCAGTGCGGGAACGAGTCACTAATAATATTTGCAAACAGTGTATACTCATATAAGATAAATACGACAAGAGGAATTCTCACACCTGTATCTGTAATGTTTATTATTTCACACGTTTCTTTAAATGTCTCTGAATTGATGTTTTCGAAATTAAGTATAGTCCATTTGAAAATTCAGCAATGAAATGGTTAACCTTATCTGGCACATTCATTTATCAGCCTCTTTCAAGTTCTAGTGTACCAGCAGAGATTTAATATCGGAATATCATTTCATGTCAACTTCGATGAACCCGGGGTAGATCACGTGCGATTAATTATAAAGGATGCAAATGCCTAATAATTTTTATACAATATGACACGTGAACGTATCGCTATCAAATAGCACCCTCCTTACATTACATGCACATACATGTATATACATGTTTATCACATAATCTGCAGCATGGGAGTGTCGAAACAGAGTACCGTATATTGTGAAAATGCACTAGTACATTATTATGCAAATGAGCAGTTGGAATCCGGTTTTACTACGCTGTAAACTAGGGTTAAAACAACCGGCAGATATAGTTTGTTTCACCTTTTGTGGTGTACGGTGGTCTAGTGGTAACGCGCTTGACTACCAATCCGGAGGTCCGGGGTTCACATCCCGGTCCCTCCCGGACATTTCAGATACGCTTTTCAGTGTCTCCCACTCGCACCTCCTCTCCACCCAGGGGTTAAAATGAATACATGTGAGGGTCACTAACCGGTACTGTGGCTGCATGATTGTCCCATATGTTAGCGGTTCTCAATATTGTAGGCGAATGACTCAATGACCTGGGGAGTAAATGTACAGTCGGCTGAACGGTCCTTCGGACTGAAAGTAGACTATAACTAGACTACTGTCGACGAAGGGCCCCGTCCGTGTAGGAGGTATCGCATATTGTAAGCCTGATTTTCCTAATGCAGACCTGCAGCAGCATAATTAAATATGCATGTAGTTTGCTTAACTGGGTACTCTTTCTAGGTACTTGAATAATAAGCATATAGTGAGCAAGTTTGATAGAAATCGGACCAATATTTCAGAAGATATGTCACAGAAATAATCAGTCAACCAGATGGTATCGTCATCAATAAATATGTGCAGAATATGCCAACCATAGAACCCATATGAGGTAATTGGATATCAAGTACACTGAGCAAGTTTGGTAAAAATTGGCCTATTCCTTGAGGAGATATTGCACGGAAACCAATCGGCTAATCAGAGTACAGCAGCCTAAGGAGTGCAGCATCCTAAGTGAAAATGCCTCTAATTTAAACCAGAAGTGGTGTCAAAGCCACATGAGGCTCGCCTGTTTAAAAGTTAAGTCTAAAACGTGTCATATTGAACAAAAAATCGTCCAATTTCAAATTTAAACTTAACTGCATCAATATCAGAACCAAAATGCATCCAAATACCAATTTTCAGCAACTTATTAAACAAGAAAGATATATTCCAAGTACGGAAGCCCTATGTCTATTGGTTCCAATGTAATAGGCAGTTAAAGATTTTTGCAAAAGTAGGTTAAAGGTGAAAGTCAGGTCATACCAAGTATAGGCGCCCTTAGTCATCTTGTCCAATATCATAGGCATTTAAAGATGTTTGCCAAAGTATGTCAAATTCAAGGTCACAGGGTAAAAAACATTGGTATGGTTGGAAAGTCTTAAGACAGGAAATATACATACCAAGTATGGAAGCCCTAGGCCTAATGGTCCCAATGTTATATGCATTTAAAGACTTGCAAAAGTAGGTCAAAGGTTGAAGTCATGGTCAGAAGGGCAAAATATGTTGGCATGGTCATACCAAGTATGAAAGTCCTAGATATATAGGTTCCAATGTTATAGGCACTTAAAGATGTTTTCAAAAGTAGGTCAAAGGTCAAGGTCATATGGTAAAAATCAGTGGTATGTTTGAAAAAGTCATAAGACATAAAAGATGGATAACAAGTATGGAAGTATATGCATTTAAAGGTCAAGGTCAAAGTCAGAAAGGCAAACATGTTGGCATGGTCATACCAAGTATGGAAGCCCTATGCCTATTGGTTGCAATGCTATAGGCATTTGAATTTTTTTGCAAAAGTAGGTCAAAGATCAAGGTCAAGGTCACATGGTAAAAACAATGGTATGGTTGGAAAAGTCTTAAGACAAGAAAGTTGCATTACAAGTATAGAAGCCCTTGGCCTACTGGTTCAAATTTTAAAGGCATTGAAAGAATTTTGCAAACGTAGGTCAACGGTCAAAGCAACATGGCAAAAAAATGATATTGTTGGAAAGATCTGAGCACAAAAAAAGTTGCATACCAAGTATGGAAGCCCTTGGTCCATTGGTTCATATGTTATAGTCATTTAAAAAATTTGCAAAAGTAGGTCAAAGGTCAAGGTCAGAAGGCAAACAGTGATATTGCTGGACATGTCTTGACACAAGAATGGTGCATATCAAGTATGGAAGTCCTAGGTCCATTTGTTCAAGTGTTATAGGCATTTAAAGATTTTTGCAAAAGTAGGTCAAAGGTCAAGGTCAAGGTCAGAAGGGCAAAAATGTTGGCATAGTCATACTAAGTATGGAAGCCCTATGCCTATTGGCATACCAAGTACACTGAGCAAGTTAAGTGAAAATTGGACCATTCCATGAGGAGATATTGCACGGAAACCAATCAGCTAATCAGTTTGCAGCAGCCTAAGTGAAAATGCCCGTAATTTTCCGAACATGCATGGAAATTGCCCAACACAGAATTCCTGCGAGGTATTTGGATGGCAAGTAGACTGAGCAAGTTTGGTGAAAATTGGACCATTCCTTGAGGAGATATTGCGCGGAAACCAATTGGCTGATGTCTCATAACCCTTTCCCAGTTAAGTATCCAGGTCAGCCATAATGATGTCATGAATATTCATTAACTATTTTATAATGGTATTTGTATATATAAGAGTTTTGGTATTGATGGAAAGTGTAGAGTCGGATATATTCTAATTTCATATGCAAACGGAGTAGGTCCTACAGGATCCGTCTGATCTAGGTCTACTCTGTGTGAAAATACGCTAAAAGCGCTTATTTAAAAACAAAAACAATTGTTTTTATATCCGCTTTTGCAAACAGAGCATACCCAGATCAGACGGCTCCTGGAGTAGCCGTCTGATCTGGGTCTGGTCTATTAGCTTATGATATAATAGAGATACAGTAAACCCCCGCTAATGTGACCACCTAAAAGAGGTATAATTCTGGGTGCAAGATGCAGGTGGTAGCTTAATGCAGGACAAATGTAATGCAGAAAGCTAGGAGCTTTCTGCATTACTTTTGTCCTGCATTAAGCAACCACCTGCATATAAAGACACCCATGTTTATGCATTAACTGGTCGCATTAGAGGGATTCTACTGTATAATTCTACAGTTTGTACTATGGACAATGTGCCCTGTGCCCATGAACTGTATTAAAAAGTCCTCTAATTAATGTCCATAATGTCATTGTTTTATATCATGAATATTCCTGGAGTAAATGGTTAACCCTTAACTCCATGAATATTCATGTAAGAAATAATGACGTCATGGATATTTAGGAGCCGTCTGATATACTCTTTATCAAGAGCAAACAACTACTGTCCCTCGTTGTCATTTACTTAGTAGTCTTAATTATGCTATATCATAGCTAATCATTTAGTAAACTTTGTTGTTCCTTTTCTATACCCGATTTCTGCCCTTCCTATTACTTCCTAGCATAATTGATTCATATAATAATCAGAAGACTAGCCGTTCATATACTAGTAGAGTAAAACCTCTCTTAACCGGAATTCTGGTAGAGAAGAATTTAGATATTTTAGGCAGGTGGCTGCTTAATGCAGGATGAAAGTCATGCAGAAAGCTCCTCTAGGAGCTTTCTGCATGACTTCCACCCTGCATTAAGCTGTCACCTGTCTCCAAGACCGATATTCATACTAAATTTAACTCCCGGTTAAGAGAGGTTTTACTGTATACTCGAAATAAAAATTGTATTTTACAAGTGTCTATACTGTTTAAAACTACTTTGCTTTGAAATGCTCAAGTAATAAACACTATACACTTCAGTCAAAAAATCATTTAATACTTATTAAGCAAATAACTAGGTTTACATAATGGTAAGCTTTGTTTTGCTGTAGCACTTACTCGCTTTACTGTGCATGTACAGCACTATTTTACTTGTAACACAATGTAACATGGCGCATACAATCGCAACGAATTGAGGAACGTGCACTTTAAAAGAACAGAAGTCAGGCAGGAATTTAGGAAATGACACTCGAAAGTCCGCAGCAACAGCTGATGCTTCCCTTTGAATGCCGGACGCATGCGTGCCTTTTCATTTTCAAGCAGAGTAAACCCAGATCAGAGGGTTCCTACAGCAGCCCATTGGTCAGGATCGTCACTGTTTCTCATTTATAATCCTCTAGGAAGTTTAAATTCGGAAAGTAGGAGATCCTTAGAAAGCAAAAGTAAAGAAACGAACAGGGAAAATTACAAAATCGGTTTTATTGAGTCAGTTCATGAGAAGTTATTTAATGTGCAACACTACTCACGGCCCTCTAGCACCGGCTTCAGCGGTGTTCAAGTTTCATAACTAAAAGCATTTAACTCGAGGGTCCAGAAGGACCAGAAAATATGACAACACTGATCATGAAGTACGGGGGCGATTTTTAAGCGTTTCATACTGAATGGACTTTATAATTAAAAACAGAAATTAGATCTATTTTTACTCTACAAAGATGTTGAAATGTATCTGTAGGAGCAAATGTTAAAAAAACATTTGGAACAATCTAATAAACACAAAGAAAGTACAGGTATTACACATATATTTATCAGTGTATTATACAAGACTTTGAACAATAAGTAAACAACTCAAAAACTTCCAACGAGACTATAGAAATGAGTGAATAGTTTAATCTTTTCGTAACCAAGTACAATGTACATGTAACGTTTTGTCCAATGCAGATATTTCGACACCAAATTTGAATTATTTTACTAGGAACTACGGACATTTAACAGATATGGTTCTGAATTCGCTAACACAACCGGTTTTGATCAGAGGGATCATTAAGAATGCACTATTTAACTTATTGGTCAAGATATCATGACGAAAATGACATATTTACAGGTTCACTATATGATATTGAATAAGTATTGTCCAGTTGGTACATGTATTACTAATGCTCAGGCCACATTCATCCAAGTAAAATAAAACTTGTCAAACTATACTATAACTGATTTATCGGTCAAGTGATCATGACCAAAACAACAGGTGCACAAAGATGTGTACAAAGCTTGAGAAACATTCATAGAAAGATGACCGAGTAATGCTCCGGACAAAATCGGACAGACCGATGAACAGACAGACAAACTGGACAAGAGACAGGGTGATTGCAGTATATCCCCCTCAACTAGTTGGAGGGCCGTTAGTAAAAGTCAAAACCGTGGGATAAACATCAATAGTTTGCACATAATTTCCAAATAAATTGCACATAAATCGTGATTTTATATTTTACCGTTGAATAGAAAAACATACTTTTATTTTCTTATTATCATCTCAATTATCACTCATGTTTCCAAGGTAGGCAGTCCGTCCACGTTGAAAGGACTAGGGGCTTTCTGCATGATTTTCACCATGCATTAAGCAGCCTTCTACCTTAAAGTATCTAAATTATTCTCTACTAGAACTCCGGTTTAGAGGGGTTTTATTACATATATCAGCCTAAGATCTTCCAAACATGCCCACACCTTGTCTTTCGCAAATATTGTTGATACGGACTATTCGCCACGTTTTCAGCGTGATATCTGATAAGGGTCTGCTCTGTCTGTTAATAGAGTATTTTAAATATAGATATTCCTTTCCTCCATAAATAATTATGTATGAAATAATGACATCATCAATATTTATTTGTATTGATATAGCACATTGAGCAATGGGAATATTGACCATAACAGAAGCTGTAGAATCATATTCATGTTATTCCATAGCAAACAGAGCAGGTCCTGATCAGATGGCTCCTATAGGAGCTATTTGCAAATGCGTAGAAAATCGTATTTATGGAGGAAAGGGTTAAATACTACCTGGCATCTGACTAGCCGACACTTTTATGATGCTGTTCTGATCAGGATCTACGCAATGTGACACTCTTTAGAACATAACATATATTTTATTAATACAGTCTAAATTCAAGCCATATAATAAGCAGTGTGGTCATGTTATTTATATATCTTTAACTTACCTCGCAGGAGGTGTCCATTTCGAGAACGTCTTACTGCTGGTAAAAGCTCAAGAGCAGTGTGACAGGACAACTGATGAAAAGATCGTGACCCGACCGTAACTCAAACCCAGGACCTATGAATTACCATGCAGTACTCTATCCACAAGTTACAATGTACCTGTACCCGACTTAACGCAAACCTTTACATTAGATATTATTTCTTCCTTTCCTCGACGTAGTATAAATTAGCGCCAAACAACATGACTACATATGAGACACCGATTTAATCGGCGTCCCAGCTGA
This sequence comes from Azorinus chamasolen, assembly GCA_963576725.1. Taxonomy (NCBI): domain Eukaryota; kingdom Metazoa; phylum Mollusca; class Bivalvia; order Cardiida; family Solecurtidae; genus Azorinus; species Azorinus chamasolen. The sequence goes on along the minus strand of OY755246.1, from coordinate 49,709,719 downwards.
GTATATGGTGTAATTTTCTAAAAGGTAGTACACAACGAATTAGTTTGTGAATCATTTTCAAGTTGATCCTTTTGAAAAAAAAATATTTTCCAAATCAAACTCAACATGTACATGTACCACTTCAAGATCTAAGATCAGTTTATCAATTTAGCAGCTCTGCAATGTACCGCAATTTAATCCCATTAAAACCCTGTTCATTAATCGCTTTAGTGTAAACGTTGGGGGTTTTGCGTGTGTATGTTCGTATTTTAAATTGTTTAGGAAGTTCAAATATTCCTTAGGGTCCGATTTACTTAGAAATCTCAATTTTGGATTTTTTCCCATTTTGAAATTAACTTATGCATAGTTTGTTTGGTTTACATGTATATTTTGTACCAGTTTCATTTTTAGACTGGCGGAATCCAGTCTTACATGTAAGTACCGCAAATCGGATTCAACAACCGCACATATGTACCAATGTCACGTCCGATTTAACAATTTGGTGTATTAATGCACCATAGTCGGATCCATATGTCTAATCGCATATAAAGGGTAAAAAGGTGCGGTTTATAGTCTGGAACTATATACAATGTACATATTCTCCCGACTTCACAATTTACCCCCTGATCACCGGTTACAAGTCGGCCATTAACATTCGGCGCCCAAGGCAGCCATGGTACATTGGCTTATTTCCCTCATATGTACCCATTTATACACCTGGGTGGAGAGGAGCAAACGTCAGATGGCAGGATCCGAACCGGGAACCCTTCGATCCCATGTCTAACGTCCTACCATTGGATCACCACTCCCACTATATTTTCAATACAACAAAATACCACTTAACTATTTGAACCAGAACTGTCCACCCACCACTACACTGCGACGTGCCTGCGATTCTAGGTCAAATGCTGATCTGATGAGGAGTGTCCTTTGAAATCTCACTCTTATCATAATGAGAGTGATCCGAAGCAATCCTGTATATTTTGGGAAGGAAACGTAAACAAAAATATTTGAAAGCCATTACCAAAACGGGAAGAGAAAAGAAGCAAATTATAGCATTGAAACGGTCACATGAATGACATGATCAAAACGCTTTCAGAACGTTTCACACGCGCTTGAATTGACAGACCTTTCATCCAAAACAAAGTGTGTATTTTGTCATATTGATACAAATTTTCATTCTTTTAATGTCGTCTTTAAGTGACGTCTTATTATTTCTAGGTTACAAATACAGTCATCAGTAGAGGGTGATTCTTTACAATTATGATGTGAAATACGGCAGAAGGCTGACCCAGTTTTCAGTATTGCTCTGTCGTGTATTGTCTGTGTAACTCTGAAATCAGTTTTCATGTAAAGCGATACTGTTTTAAAATCTTTCTCTCGGTTATATACATTTCCAGATAAATATAAATACAGTAGAATCAGTCTTAAGCGTCCCTCAAAAAGACGTGTAACTTTGAACCTAAAAGGCATGCAAGTGGTAGCTTAATGCAGGTCAACAGAAAGGCAGAATATAGAAGCTGTCTGCATTACTTTTGCCCTGCATTAAGCAACCACCTGCATTTTAAAACTCGTATATTCCCAATAAGGATCGTTTAAGATAGGGTTATTCTGTAAGGGCTAGTAACTTTTTCGTTTACATTGCATACTTCTTTTTCAGTGCAATGTTATGGCAAATTGTGACAATAAATGCCTTGCAGTTGTCATGCTGATATTGTAATTTACAGCTGAATAGAAAATATATTTTTATTTTCTTATTACCATCACAATTATCACCCTTGTTTCCAGGGTAGTCAGTCCGCCCATCCGTCTGTTTGTTCACCCGTTGGTCGGCAATTGCTTTAAACGACATCTCCTCTGGAACCGCATGGTAGAATGTAACCAGACTTCAGATAAATGGTCTTGGTATGAAGCTCTATCAGAATTGCCAAAGGAATCCGGATCAATGAAGAACTCTGGTTGCCATGGCAACAAATACAAAACTCTTAAGAAATCTTCTCCAAACCCAGGGGTCAGATTTGAATGATACTTGACAGAAGTAGTCATGATAAAACTGCTAAAATTTCCAAAATGATGTTGATATCTACAAAAAGCATGACTGTCGAGTACGGGGCTACTTTTCCTCCAGTCTGTCAACGACTTAAGCGCTTTGATTATTCTTAGCTAACGGATGTTCATTAAACAAGTACGAGCTTTGTTAACTCTTTTTCTGTTCGTCGTGCATTCTGTGTCATACTGTGGGTTTCTGTTCTTGCAGTAAGTGTAAGTATTACCTGTGTTTCGAATCTTTGTTTTGCACTTTCCGCAAAACTTTGTTTTATCACATAAATCCTTTGTATTCGAGTTAATATAATCATCACATATTTCTCTGTATTACACACGTTTTATATATTTCAAGCTGTAACGTCATGTAGAAATATATACGTAGGGCCTGTCAAAACCGGCATTTTTTAATCGAAATGAGTAATGTGATAAAAAGCATATGATGCTCGTAGACTAGTTTTTTGTACAAACAAATATTAAACGAAAATGTTTATACATGTAAGCGACGAGCCTCTAGTGAGCTTAATAAAATTTCCACGACGAGTTGTATCAGTCTGTATACAATGACTACTCGCAACATATCCTATACCGGTATGTCTCAATGTAAATATTGATATTTGTTTCGTTTCATTTGTGATATTTGTGCTGCATGATTGTCTATATATGTTAATCCGATGCGGCGTTGTATTGACCATGGGACATCACCTTTATTGATTTCATAACATATCCGACCGAGCACTAATTCAGTGTTAACCATTTTCATGACTTACGTGTCTTTTGACATTTTGCAAACAGAGTAGACCCATATCAGACGGCTCTTGTTTGAGCCTTCAGATCAGAGTTTTCTCTGTTTGCTCATGGGAAAAGGTTTAAGTAATATAATTCATTTATATCAAATTGGTTTGCAAATTAGTAATTCTTTATATTATTAAACAGTTGATATATATATGACAATTATGTACGAGCTGTCATTTAAGATGAACAATTCTGAAACTCGTCCAGAAAATAATGATTTTAAGCTCGCCGCAGGCTCGCTCAATAACTGTTTTTCTTGACTCGTTTAAGAACATTTTATCTCAGATGACAATGAGTATCATATTGCTTTTATCACATAACTGATTCGCTCAACTTCAATGTTTAGACGATGGACAGAAAAGTAGTCGGAAAGTCGCTTCATATTTGCGATACTAGCTAGATTCTATATTTAGTAACAGAGATGAGTCCATGCCAATGCAAATTTACATACAGACGCGGGAAAGATTGTTTATGTATCACTCTATATGTGTGTTCTTGTTAACCCTTCGCTTGCTGAATTTTAAAATACATTTCTCCTTCTTTACCCATGCCCTGTTGTATAATTACATAGATCTTCACTGTGTAAAAGTATTTTGCTGTGCAATCACTGCTGTGGAGTGCACTGGTTACACAATCAACTTGTAAATAGTGCAGACCCTGATGAGACAGCTCCTGCAGGAGCTGTCTCATCTGGGTCTTCACTATTTACAGGTAGGTATATTGACGCGAATAGCAAGCGAAGGGTTAAGGGGCACTGGGCACAAATGGGTTAACTCTTTCAATATCGCATCTGTGATAACCTATGCAAACAGTTTGGATCCAGATGGGACGTCGAGCAATTCGATATCTCATTAGGATCTAAACTGTTTGTTACTGCGAGTGTTTCTTAACAACAAAAATAAGGAAAACTAAAAATGGAAAATTGTATCAGACGACAAAGTTTGCAGGCGACAAAATTTGGCAGCGAAAGAGTTAAATGGGATTATTTCCATTAGCCTTTAGTGCGTCACCAGAAAATTCAGAATAACCCTCATCACAAGCTTGATTCAGAGGAGTTACCGTAAATTTATACTACAGTCAAATCGCGATTATTCGAATTTTTTAAAGAGAAGAACTCGACCCTTTTAGGCAGTTGGCTGCTTAACCCATTACCTCATAGGCTATTTTAGATACAACCTCTTTGAATAACTCTACCGAAATTGAGAATTAACTATTTACACAATGGTTTCACAAAGTGACTTTTACAGAATCGTTTAAAGTCGTCAATATGAGGAATGGGTTAAAGCATGTTGAGAAACATGTAGAAATCTCCTAGAGTATGGAAGGGGATCACCGCCGAAAATAATTTTAATATGTCGCATGTTGTAGTTTCAGATATGTTACATGTTGTAGTTTCATAAATGCAAAGTTTACCTACGTACATTAGTTACACTTTCCAAGTTTCACAAGATTCAAGATTCACGATTCAAAAGTTTTATTGTAACTTAAACATATAATGTTTCTCGTTACATACATCATATATACACAAACATATTTCACATCTTGTAATTGCTTCCATTGTTTATTTTCACACTGAACGAATACATCATTTCAAACTGTGAAACGTTTCACGCGTACATGTACATCCTACAGGTCGCGGTCTGTAAAGTCGGGAAGTCGACATGTGTTTCACGCGGTAATTTCGCCCAAAGTAAAACTTGTCTTAACAGGGAACCAATATTAAATGACAAAATGAATGGCCGAGAACCAGACCGTGGAGTGCTCTGATAAAATGTCTACTGCTAGAAGGTAGGTAATCACAGCTTAGAATGATTTTATTTATCAAAGTTTAAAAGCTATTTGTACAACAATCAACGACCGGCTTTATTAGTCAGTTACACCCCGATTACACAGAGCCACCGGTGATAGATCGTTAGTGTTTTTTAGCCAAACTAGGGAGGGGACCTATGAAAACCTATTTACCACCGACATCACCTATTGGCCACCTGTTTTCCACCTATCAATCGCTATTGGGTAAAGAGGAGTTTCATCGGGGGAAAATTACCGATTGGGAATTTTAAACGTGTTTAAAATCCTCGATCGGTGAAACTTTTTTACAAATAACCAACAACAACCTGTGACAAGAGATATGCAAGCTCTTTATCACCGATCGACCACCGATTACCACATATGTTTCGCCGACCATATCCGACGGTAAGTGTTTGACCACTAATGACTTGCTATCAAACACCGATCGATCGCCTACATACCCGATTTTACACCGATTTACAAGCGATGAGAACCGATGGCATTTTAGCACCTACCAGCAACATATGAAATATTTTTTGACCGATTGAACAATTATTCATCACCGATAACCGTTTACACTGAAAGCCTAAACTTAAATCACTTATGACAACCGTTCAAAACAGCGAGAGATGTAAAATAATTAGACCAATTTGGTACCAATTTAAGCCCGACCGTCTGTGTAAACGGGGCATTAAGTATTAAATTGATATGATAAAGGTTTTAGACGTGACCGGTCATTGAAATTCAATGAATGCGATAACGGTCCATTGACAGTCATCTGCAAAGACTGCGACACACCGACATTATTACCTCAGCTGCTCCTTATGTTTCGTTTCGATAGGGAGCGGCGAAAAGAGGTAGATTCCTCCGAGAAACAGTGACAGCCAACCAATTAACCCTCCACTTCAAAGTTCGTCAGAACTGACGTTCGCAAACAGTTATGATCCAGATCAGACACCGCTTAACGCGGTGTCCGAGCAGAATGCAAACTGTTTGTCATAAGTTGGTCTGGTTTGAAAGTGGAAGGGTTAATTATATAACATATGGCTCTTTAGCATATGTTCATAACTCTACCTCACCTATAAAGAGCTTTGTGTTAAGCTTTTGTATGAGATTTTGTAGTATATGCTGTAACTGTTCTCCTAATGAACAATAATAACGGACAGATTAGCCTCATTTATGCCAGGTACGGCGGCATTGGCGTTCGCAAACAGTTAAGATCCAGATCAAACTTCGCGTAATGGGATGTCGGATCAGAATCCAAACTGTTTGTCATTCACAAAAGAAGACTCGCTTATTTATATTTGACGTGACTTTTCCATGATAAACTCGGAAATTATACGTTTCCTCTTTTTCTGTATTGATTTATTACTGTCCTGCTCTTCTCAATTAGACAGAGCCTCTTGTTGTATTAATATTTACATATCCTCATGTATTCATGTATTGTGAACTGAGAGAAATAAAGTGAATTTGATTTTGATTTGATTTTGATGTAAATGCCTGCAGACTGCATGCAGATTGTCATGTATTTTTGCAATGTATACTGTTCTATAATTCTGTTTACCATCTGGGGCTCATTGGAGATAAAATACTGTAACATGATTAATTTGCCATATTATACACGTTAATCTTGTTACAAATAGTTTTATCTTATCTGTATTAGTATACTTATAATACAGAATACAATAAGCCTGTAAGAGCCGTCTGATCAGGGTTAGTTCACATGAGTGTACTCTAAATTGTGATATCGAGCTACTTTCGGTTTTAACGGCAGCCATCTGGCTCATCACAAACTTAGCATGCTGTCTTACAGCTCGTTAATGAGACTAGATTAGGATCTGCTCTGTTTGCTAATGGGATTAGATCTAGATAGATCTGTTTCTATATTTCTAAATTCATTTTAACTATTTTGGCCATGGATATTCATGATATATTTATATTTGTAATAAACATATAACAGGGAAAGGGTGAAGAGACACAGTTTTATTAACACTTTACACCATAAATACGCTTTTCTACGCGTTTGCAAATACAGGAGATCAAAATCAGACGGCTCCTTTAGGATACGTCTGATCAGGGTCTGCTCTATTTGCTTCTGACATACTACAGATACGATTCTACAGTTTCTGCCATGGCTAAACATTTCTGTGTGCATGTGCTATTATTAAGCTTGATCTAATTAATATTCGTAATGTTATTACATGTATCTTTTACATGAATATTCATGGGTAAAGGGTTAACTCTTTACCTTATTTTGACGCATTTTCAGACATTCTTTTTACAAAGTAGACCGTATTCAGACCACTCCTGTAGGAGATGTCTCGGGGTCTTACATGAATATCTGTGGCATAAAGGGCTTAATAATACTTTTTAACATTTTTTTAATCATAAAAACTTAATTTTATTAAATTATTTGCAGGTGAGAGGTATTTGGACCCGCATTGGAACAGTCAGGGACCTGACATGCCATGCAGTTTTCTGGAACAGTGCCTACATTGCTTTAAGTGCAAGAAAAATGGAGACTAATATTGCTTTACTGACAAAGAGCTTTCAATTTCAAAATACAGTTACTGTCACCACAAAGCAAAACTAATGTAGCATTTTTATCAACATCCAATCAAGAATTATGAAACGCTTGATCAGTTGGTGCAGTCTTTGTGATTTATGACTTGTTAAATGATCTCCATGGAATTTTCCCGTGATATATATGAAGAAAGTTTGGAAGCATTAAGATAAATGTAATAGTATATGTACCAGTTTATTGTAAAGAAATTGGGTCAAAGACAGTATGATGGTGATTCCAAACTGGAAAATAGAACCTGTTGGACATGATGAGAGAGCTGGTCAGGACTCTGAAGCTTGATGAATTTCAAATATTGGGACATATCAAAAAGCAGAAACTACATGTATGCTAAAGTTTCGTAAAAAATGAACAACAAACAAGCCTTAGAATTAATCTACATGTAAATGTACTGAACTACTTTGGATAAAACAGCCGGTGTTTGATGATCCACCCCATAGATGATGCTCAGTTTGTAAAAGTTGACATGCCATAGCGATCAAGTTTTGATATCAGCTAAGCATTTACTCCATAAATATTCATGCAGGAACAAACGACATCATGCATATTCATGAGCTGAATTCTTTTAATGGCTTTATAAACACATGAAGTTGGCCATAGCAGAAACTGTAGTGTCAGATCTATATTATGGCATAAACTCATAAGCAAATAACATATACCCTAATCAAACGGCTCCAACAGTAGCCATCCGGTCTGGGTCTACAATGTTTGCAAAGGCATAGAAAGGCCTATTAATGGAGTAAAGGGTTAACACCGTATGAGTGGTATACAAGGAACTGGACTGACAACAATCAGATGATGATGTATAAAAAAGGGCTGAATATCTGTTTTTTATATTTTTATACCCCCACAAACGAAGTTGTTGGTTGGGTTTTTTTTTTTTTTTTTTTTTTTTTTTTTTTTGGGGGGGGGGGGGTTATACTGGAGTCACCATGTCCGTCCGTCCGTCCGTCCGTCCGCCTTCATAACTTCCAAAGTATAAAAGCTATTGACTTCAAACTTCACATATAGATAGATCACATTGACCGCAAGTGCAGTGCACAAGGTTTGTAACTCTGTCTTCAGTATATTTAGAGTTATCGCCCTTTGTTATTTTTCAGTTTTCCGGATTTTTTTTAAACCTTTACAGATATTGAAGTGATATTTGGTATGTGGCTTTATTATAATGAGTTACAGATCAAGTTTGAATATTCGATACGCTTCATTGATTTTTTACGGAAATACAGTGGTTTTACTTAGAAATTTTCCGGAAGTTCAGGTTTCCGGAGTTTTTTCTGAACCTTTACAGATATTGAAGTGATATTTAGTATGTGGCTTTATTATAATGCGTTACAGATCAAGTTTTAATTTCGTTACGCTTCATTGATTTTTCACGGAAGTACAGTGATTTTACTTGTTTACAAGTTTGAATATTCGTTACGCTTCATTGATTTTTTACGGAAATACAGTGGTTTTACTTAGAAATTTTCCGGAAGTTCAGGTTTCCGGAGTTTTTTTCTAAACCTTTACAGATATTGAAGTGATACATGTATTTGGCATGTGGCTTTATTCTAATGAGTTATAGATCAAGTTTGAATTTCGTTACGCTTCATTTATTTTTCACGGAAATACAGTGATTTTACTTAGAAATTTTCCGGAAATTCAGGTTTTCCGGAGTTTTTTCTAAACCCTTGCAGATAATTATGTGATATTTGGTATGCAGCTTTATAATAATGAGCTACATATCAAGTTTGAATTTTGTTACACTACATTGATTTTGAATGGAATTACAGCATTTTGACTTAGAAATTTTAGGAAATTTCAGGTTTACCGGAGTTTTTTTTCTAAACTGTATAGCAGATATTGTAGTGATTTATTTCTATAACCCCCATTTCTGTGTCGAATGTGCTAGTGGGGGTATTCATCACCTTTAGTGGTAGTTCTAGTTTGTAGTGTCCCTTTAACACTTTGCTCAATAGATACACCTTTGCAAAAAGGGTATATCCATATCAGACAAGTGTGACAGCCGTTTGATTGGGGTCTGCTCTGTTTGCTTATGGAATAATATATAAAATGATCAAATATTTTCTGCCATGACCAAATTTTCTGTGATACCCATTATGATAAAATGAAATTACAATAAATATTTTGATGTCATTTTTTCATGGAACAAAGGGTTTAGAAACAATTTATTTGTAAATAAATAATTTTCAATATATCTATAAGGCCTTTTATTATTTTAACCCTTTATTTCATGAATATTCATGTAAGAAATAATTAAATAATGAATATTAATTAAATGTGTAGCTTAAGTGTGGCAAAAGCGTGAAAAGTGTTTATACATGTACATGTATATCGTAAAATATTTGGAAATGGGATACGCAAACAGGGCAGACCCACTGATCAAATAACTTCTACTTGAGCAATCTGATCTGAGTATATTCTGTTTGCAAAGGTGTTCATATGAAGTAAAGCGATTTAAACAAATAAGCATAATTATGAAACTATGAAAAGGTACTTATTATTCTGTTCCTTTGTAAGAACCAAACATTTGAATGTTGAAACTCAAAAGGAGAATGGTCCAACATTGTTTAACTGCAGATTCTATTCGTTATATATAAGGTATAAATTTGATAGATGATTTTGAAATATACACCGTCGGTACTTTTGCTTCCCACATTCAAGATTTAACCCTTTCCCTGATCAGTATTCATGTAAGAATTAATGACATCATGGATATTTATTAGACTTTTATAACGAAACATGTAGATACAGTATTAAGCCATTAAAGTTTGATATTGGTATCACTATATAGAGCAAGATCTATTATAATATCATAAGGAAACAGAGCAGACCCTGATCAGACAGCTCCTGTAGCAGCCTTCTGATCTGGGTTTACTCTGTTTGCAAATGCAAGAAAAGGCGTTTATTTAAATATTAGGGAAAGGTCTCTACAGAATAATTATTTTGAATGTATAACAATAAATTTCTTAGACAGTTGGAGACTTTGTTATTGCATTACTTACACAGCCTAAATACTGCTAATTAGCAAAGACCTAGAGAAGTAGTAACGATCAAAAGTGCCAAATGGTCAGTAAACCACCACTGTTCTAAGCAGCGGACAATGGTTTCTAGTGTTGACAGATGACAGCTACTGATCAATCCATTGTCATATATCACACACATTCTTATGTACATTTTGTAACAGGCCGGGTACAGGTAGCTCAGTCAGTCGGTAGCGCGATCGTCCTGTAAGGGAGGGTCTCGGGTTCGAGCCCGGTCTGATTGCATTTTTTCACCATTTCTGATACTGTTGGCATCCAACTTGAAAATCGAACCCTGTGCATGCCCATGATTTCTCGTGCAGATTCGGAGAGAACATCAGGGGGAATGGGGAGTAGAGCTAGATCTAGTGTAAAAGGCCAGGTACATGTACCGGGTGGTGAACATAAAGCGGTTTGGATATATACATGTAGCTAAGTCGGTAGAGCACTGTGGCCCTGTAAGTTGGGGCCCCGGGTTCGAGTCCCAGTCTGGCTGCATGTGTTTTACCAGTCCTGTTGCACTTATCAACAAAGATATGATTTATTACATAACGGGAATACTTCTAAGACAGAAATACCAAACAATGTTCCAAGTTATCTAAAGTTATGGTTTGTTATCGTCCCGAAAACTAGAAGAAAACTATATCTAGATCTATGGCTCAGCATAGTTCAATCCCAACGATTTAGATCTAGATCTAGAATCTATATACATTTTAGATCCTTGTGAATAGATCTAGTATAGTTTGATATGATTTAGATATATCTAGATCTATGCTAAAATACATTTACTAGATCTAGATCTGCCACGGTGCTGTAGAGTAGCTAGGAATCTTTTTTACAACACATAGATGCAGATCTACGCCATGAGAGCTAGATCTAGATCTTATGAAAATTAAAAGCTTTAGTAATTTATACCCGTGGCATTCGTTTAACCCTTTCCCTTATGTAAGTGCATTTTGACGCATAGGAGCCGTTTGATCAGGGTCTGCTCTGTTTGCTTATAATGGTGTAATATAGATCTGATTCTACAGTTTCTGCCTAGGCCAAAATATTCTGTATTCATATGCCATTATAAAAATAATCTTAATTATTAGATCTAATATTCATGACGTCATTATGTCCTACATGAATTTTTCACCAGGGAAAGGGTTAAGCCGATTCGTTAATTTAAGCTTATTAGTGTAGGCCTCTCTACCCTTCAAAATCCCACACATATTGTCATAAAAGTCAAGGGACATAGTACTTAAATGTACAGAAACCGACAACTGAGTTGTTGAATGTGTAACGTACTCTTTGCCAATTCACACATAGGTTGTTAATATGCAGAATAGCTTCCCTGTTTCTACGCCGCAATTTTGTTTGTGACGTCACAGTGACTGGCTCTCCACAAATATCGATCAGTTTACCTATGTAAGAGTCTGCTAAGTACGAACATTTAGCACATGCTCTACATCGTCGCTGTGCTATTAACCAATAAGGTGGCGAGATTTCAGGGTGTTGGCTTCAGTACTATATTGCATAAATTTCTGTCTATTTCATCGATAAATGACAGCTTTGAATTGCAACTGTCAATTTATAGGTGAAAAACAAAAAGAAAAGAAAGGGTTACAATGAAAACAGTGCAAATACAGTAGCGCCTTTCTAAGTGAATTGCTAAATGCAGTTTTATTTGTTTGAATAGTAAAAATCTATTTGAAATGTTTATTTTAAAAAGATAATTTGCTCGAAAAGTGATCTGCTGCTTTAGAGCAATTAATCTTTAACATCATTCATTTTTTAAGATAATACAATGCAAAGTTTTTAAACAACTGAATAATACGTCGAAATCTACCATGAAAACAATGCAAATACATTAGCACATTTCTAAACGAATTACTAAAAACAATTTACACACATTTCCAGATAAACTTGTCCCTAATATACGCCGAAATTCACTGTTCCGTCCTCCATGTTTCAAGTATAGGTTAGAGCATTTTCATTTCATACTACGGAATATAGTACTCAAGGCGCGGGACGCGCCGAGAGGACTATATTCTGTAGTATGAAATAAACATGCTCTGAGCTATTTAGCACAATGCTCTACCGTCGCCGTCAATTTTACTACCAAAATATTGCAAAGTTGCAACGCAAACCATACTGATTTGTTGAAGCGGTTCGATCAGGTAAATTGAAATGAACACGGTTTGTCGTAAGCCCCATTCTTGGTAGTAAAATTGACGGCGACGGTAGAGCATTGTGCTAAATAGCTCAGAGCATGTTTATTTCATACTACAGAATATAGTCCTCTCGGCGCGTCCCGCGCCTTGGGTACTATATTCCGTAGTATGAAATGAAAATGCTCTAACCTATACGTCGAATTGCAAAGTTGCAATGATGGCATATGATGTAGGTCTATTTTTACATAATACGTAAAATGTTAAAACCGAGACCGTTGAACACGTGTTGCGTAACATGTTACATTTTAACATGACGGAATCTTGAAAGACGAATCGTTGTCGTGTTTGCAGATGTAAACTTTGCATTTAAGAAACTACAACATGCAACATGTCTGTTAAAAATTATTTTTGGCGGCGATCCCCTTCCATACTAGAGGCGCTTTCTGTATGATGTTCACCATGCATCAAGCTGCCACCTGTCTCAAAGATCGATAATGATACGTATTTTTGTGTTGTACTGTATGATTGTTATTCAAAGAAAAATATGCATAGAAATGAATATTTAGAGAGGTATTTAACCCATTACCTCGTAGGCTATAAATCTACCGAAAAGGAGCATTAACTAGAGAAATGGAAATTTTTAGAATTTTGTAGCTTGAAACCATTGTAATAAATAGAGCATTTGCTCCTTTATGAACAAATGCTCTATTTATCACAATGCTTTGACAAAGTGACTTTTACATGGTCGTTAAAAGTCGTCAATATGAGGGAATGGGTTAATTGACGAACACGTGACTGTGTTTTAACATTTTAGTGATTGACAGCAATTTGAGAATATAGATTTAAATTGTTCTACCACTTAGGAACTCTGTAAAGACCATATTCAAATTGACAGCTAGGTCTCATGTTTAACTTGTCGGTTTCGTTTACATATTGAAAAAAATAACTGCTGAAACCGTAATTTGCTGAACTTTTACTGACTTTGATTCTTTCAAGCCTTTGAGAAGCTACTATCCGATTGTCAGTCAGCTTGGATCCTTATGAGACACCGGGATACTTAGTGTCTCATCTGGGTCCAAGCTATTTGCAAATGCCGATAACGCCGCCCTTAGCAGGATAAGTGGTACATGTACATGTAACTCTTAATCTGCTGAATAACTGGCTTCTCCCATTCCGAGTATCAATTAAACAAAAAGGCTGTTTCAGAATTCAATACTGATGTAAATGCCAAACCGTTCAGACACTGACCAAAGGGCTCCCCCATGGTAAGAAGACCTTTACCGTTTTCCACAATGACCATGTATACATGTTGTATTGTATGATTGTATGTTATTTAACGAGGTACCTGATTGTGTACAAGTTTAATAAAAGTATGTTCTGTTCTGTTCATGATTCCTTTGGTCATGGTCTACACCGTTTGCAAATGTCTTACAGACTCAGTTCCGCTCATTAATCCTTCGCTTGCTATTCACGTCAATATACCTACCTGTAAATAGTGAAGACCCAGATGAGACAGTTCCTGCAGGAGCTATCTCATCAGGGTCTGTCCTATTTACAAGTTGATTGTGCAACCAGTGCACTCCACAGCAGTGATTGCACAGCGAAATACTTTTACATGTAGTGAATATATGTGTAATTATACAACAGGGCATGGGTAAAGAAGGAGAAATGTATTTTAAAATTCAGCAAGGGAAGGGTGAAAGGCTAATGGGTTGTAAAATATTTGTCGGTTATCAAAGCTCAGAAAATCGCTTTGCTATGCATTGTATACTTCCACTCCCTTCTCTAAAAATAGAACAGACATTGTGTTCTCTGAAACTCTGTGTAAGTATTTACCCGATGAATATTCATGTAACAGCTGTATGTATATTGATTAATTGATTTTTCTTTATTAACGCTTTCGCTGTCGTATTATTACATGTACCTAGGCCAGCTGTTTTGATCATGATAAGACGCCAAATAACTCGGAGTCTCAGTAGGGTCCACACTATTACTGTCAAAATCGTTTTGGAAACAAAACTGAAGACACTTGTCTAAAATATGAATCTGTAGCAGACGACAAATTTGCAGACGACAAAAAAATGACAGCGAAAGAGTCAACAAGCGAATTATTTACCATGGCAGAAATTATAGAAACAGTTCTATATTTTATTTCCTATACAAACAGAAGATATTTCACTCTTTAACGTATTCCCTTATATAATGACGTATTTTGACGCCTCTGTAGCAGTCATTTTCTGAAACCATTGTGATAAATAGAGCATTTGCTCCACAGGAGCAAATGCTCTATTTATCACAATGGTTTCAATACTACACACTTAAAAAAGGTCCTTTTCTCTAGTGATTGCTCCTTTTTTGGGTAAATTTATTCAAAGAGGTTGGGTCTAAAAATAGCATATGGGGGAATGGATTAAAGGAGTCTCTATCAGGTAAATGGTTAAAGTATAATTGTGTGTTTTTGTCCATCTAACAATGGAAACAATTTGTTCTACTTAGAAGTAATGAAATGCCACAACGACTGGACTAAACAAAATTCAGGCCAATCCGTTTTGTCAGAAGACCATGGACATGTTAATACTGTACCATGTCAACACCAACTGTGATTTCAAATGCAGACACGTGTGAGTTCCCCATTTCTGTCTTAATTCATCAATTTCTCTACTTCATTCGACACGTGTCCTTATAACTTGATATGCACTTGTAATCTAAGCTTTTTATACTCGTTGACTATACAGTTACACGTTAATAACTGGAACTGTACATTTCAAAGCTTAGAACGCCCAATACAAATGGACCGTTTTCCTTACAGCGATGTTGTAATCACATGATGGCATTGGATGTTTATAAATAAATCTTTGTTGACATCATCTGAACCATTAACCCACGATATGTGATTACATTGGCAAACAGTTTGGATCCAGATGAGACGCCGAGTAACTCGGCGTCTCATCAGGATCCAAACTGTTTGACACACTGACCATGTTTCTGCAAAGATATTAAAGAAATAAAGCCTTTTAGAAAATACAATCGGCAATGAGTTTTATACTTGAAATATTCTCCGGCCTGAATTGGTTATACTGAAACACTGACGCATTACGTCATAAGGTACCAACGCTTTATAAAGACTGCATGTTCGGCTTATCGGCCTCTCATAATATCGGTTTCTTGGGTATTCTGTACCACCCAATGGCATGGTAGAAGTGACCGCTGCCAGTCCTCTTATCTGTTCAACTGATGACAAACTGTGAAACTGCTAAACGAACGCTATTTGATATTGTTTTTATTTGACGAAGACTGCAGAGCTTTTTGGAACTTTCACAGTCGAAGCACTTCAGTAAGGAAAGGAATACTGATCTCATATGTAAGTTGATGATATCGATACTGTATGAATTAATTTCATTAATGGAATAATGTTTTAAAGATGGACAGTTTTAAAGATAATCTTTTTGTTTTCTATTACATATCCTTTAACACTTAAATCAGCCATCTAATGTGGGCATTTAAGTTTTTAACTTAACTCTTTACTGTCATGCGGACACATTGATCCATGGTATCACATGTTAATAGTTTAGATCCAGATGAGACGCCGAGTAACTCGATGTCCTATCATGATCCTAGGTATTTGATATTCTGTTTATCTTTTTATAAAGAAATTGAAAAATTGACTCTAAAACTTGAATCAGACAAAACTGTGCCCAGCAGGCGACAATGCTGGTACTGGAGGGGTTACATGTAACCCTTTATACCATAAATATGCATTTCTACGCCTTTGCAAACAGAGTAGACCCAGATCAGACGGCTCCTGCAGGAGCCGTCTGATCAGGGTCTACTCTGTTTGCGTACAGTATAGATATGGTTTTACAGTTTCTGCCATGGACATAAGTTCCCGTGTCCATGTGCTATTGTAGTAATTAATGCAAGTTATATTCATTAGGTCATTATCTCTTGCATGTATATTAATGGAGTAAAGGGTAAGTAATTCGATCTTAGAAATTCACAATTTAACTTGTAAAAACATTTCCATTCGGATCAGAAAGCTATATATTTTTTTAAATTAGTAATCACAATCACTTGTGACGATTTATGCAACAGCCGCAGCTTATTTTTGGTTGCATATTCCATAAGAAAATGAAATGGTTGAGTAATGTTCAAACCATGTCGAATTCAGTAATAAGATGACTTCATTACATCAGATTAATTTCAATTTTTCATGTTTAAACATATATTAAAACGTCTACCGTCTGTTACTATTTGTGTTCTAGATTAATTTATCAGACATAAGTACATATTCCATAGCTATCAGTATTTCCCTAGGAGGGGAGGACTGAAACTAATATTGTTAGACCATGTGGCCCGACTCCAATTCCAGTATTTTATGTTTCGACGGATCTCTCTCACTTTCAGAATTTATCACTGGAAATAAATTTTGTTTAACCCATTTCCTATTAGGCTGTTTTTCGATACAACCTCTTTGAAAAAAATCAACCGAAAAGGAGCATTAACTAGAGAAAAGGAAAAGTTTAGGATTTTGTATAGTTTGAAACCATTGTGATAAATAGAGCATTTGCTCCTATAGGAGCAAATGCTCTATTTATCACAATGGTTTCACAAAAAAAACGTCAAAACTCGTCAATTTGAGGGAATGGTTTAACTCTTTTTGCCAAATATTGTCATCTGCAACATGTGTCGCTTGCTACAGATTTCGTTTGTTTCATCCTCTACCCCCTCCCCACTTTTTTCAAAAAACATTACCGGGGTTACAAGCAGTTTGGATCCTGATGAGACGCCAAGTTACTCGGTGGTCTTATCTGAATCCAAACATTTTAAATAGGCAATCACAGATACGAAATTGGCAGCGAGAGAAAAACATTTTATTTTGAATGCTGCTAATTTAAGTCAATAGGTGTCTAACTGTACAGAAGCTGTTTAACCAATTACCGCATAGGCTATTTAAGATACAACCTCTTTGAATAAATCTACGGAAAAGGAACATTAACAAGAGAAAAGAATTTTTTTAGATTTTTGTAGTTTGAAACCATTGTGATAAATAGAGCGTTTGCTCCTATAGGAGCAAATGCTCTATTTATCACAATGGTTTCACAAAGTGACTTTTACAGAGTCGTCAAAAGTCGTCAATATGACGGAATGGGTTAACGGATCTTATCGTACACATTGCTGTACAATAGAACAAAGGTCCAGATGGGTAAATTTAAACATGTTCAGGCATAGTTCCTTTATTTTTCCATCAAACCCTATACTGTGACCACTCTTTACAATCGTCTCTTCGGGACGATTCTAAAGAGTGGTCACAGTACAGGGTTTGGTGGAGAAATCACGATACACTGAGTAGAACCTGTCCTAAGTGACCATTCATTTATTGAACATAAGAGTCTTAACCCTTTCCCTTGTATTGACGACTTTTGACGATTCTATAAAAGTCACATTGTGATAAATAGAGCATTTGCTCCTATAGGAGCAAATGCCCTATTTATCACAATGGTTTCAAATGACAAAATTCTTAAAATTTTCCTTTTCTCTAGTTATTGTTCCTTTTCGGTAGACTTATTCAAAGAAGTTGTATCTAAAAATAGTCTATGAGAGAATGGGTTAAAAAGCAGATGATTGCCACAAAACAGGGCAAATTATGCAGAAAGCTCTGCATTACTTTTGATCTGCTTTAAGCTACCACATGTCTTACAGACCTATAATTAGACCTATTTTTGATGGCCGCCTAAAACAAGTTCTACTGATTTCTAAAAGTATATAAATATGAACAACCAGGAAACTGTTTTCCTTGAATCACATTTGATTTGATTTGATAAAGTTATAATTTAGTTACATCAGATGGTCGTTAGTTGATGCTAAAAGCATTTATCATATAAACTCTTCATTTTTCTATCCACGACTTAAACTTGATTATTATTGGATTTGCGTCTCTAGCGCAAATTAAATGTCTTAAGTGACAAAACGGATTTGTTTAAATCAGACTCCAAATTAAATAATGAAGTAACTTTCTTTCAAAACAAAACAAACCAAAATAACGGAATTATATCAACCCGGTTGTACCGCCCAATATATATATATATATCGCTTTTATAACACAATGTCAGTCTCCACCAGGCTGTAAAACATAATGTGTATTCAAATTAGTATCTGGTGCAATTTTAACCCATTTGCACCCAGTGGATTCTTCCATGTTTATACATTGGATTTGTCCATTTTTTATCTAAGGGATGCCTGGCCTAAATTTTCATTTTCGTTTTTGTTTTATATTGAAATTCCTATCAGCAAACAGTGTAGACTCTGATCAGACGCCGCATCATGCGGCGTCTGATCAGAGTCTACACTGTTTACCTATATCCCATATATGAGATCGTGGGAGCAAATGGGTTAACAACTTCTGATTCGATCAACGTATTGAGAAAATATAAACTGAGTGCCCAAACAGCATGTATCCTGAGGAGACGCCTCATTAATATTCACGGACAGAACCAAAGAAATAGAACATAGACACTGATTGTTTGACCATGGTGGATAATGTTAAACTGTTTGTAAATAAAAGTCAGCTGAAAGAAATGAACTTACTATATCGTCTGTACAGTGTGTCCTGATTTCATCGAAAGATAACAATAATACATATCTTTAACCCTTTACTCTATAAATACGCCTTTCTATGCCTTTGGATATTTTTCTACAGTTTCTGTCTGAGCCAAAATACCCCATGTTCATATGACGTCATTATAGAAAAGAATGTAATTAAGAGTCATGATGTCGTAATGTCTTACATGAACTTTCATGGCGTGAAGGGTTAAATCCGTGAACGAATTATTTATAATATACTCGGCAAAAAAACAAGGGCAATAGCCTATATCTTTGAAATTATTTTCTTAACCGTAGAAAGAATACTGGAAATGCATCTATTTTCTGAAACCACTATTCCGTACCAGTACGATACAACCATACTAATATTGCTGTATTTAATTGCACAAATTAATATTTTATCTGCTTGGTCGGTCCATATTTTAAAGTCGCAACTTTTGCAAGAGTTTGCCATGAGTGACAACAATTTTCTTGTGCGCGGCTGGTTATCAATAACTGATCACTTTAATTTCTATTTTTTATTTTAACCGTTTACATGTACAAACATGATTAAATGCTGAATTAAACAGAACATTAAGATGAATAAAAATCGTCGGCTCAACCAAATGTCCGACGCCGACTGGGCCAGGACAAAAGGTCATCTGCAGGTTGGATAGAGTACTCATGATGTTGCTCTGTTATTTGGTGTGCACGCTACAACGGTATTTTGACTGAGACAATGTTACCGTGACACATACATTGGCACAGTCCGGTTGACAAAAGGCCATTACTGCCCAGGAAGACCGGTATATTGAAGTCAATGCTGCACGAAATCGTTTCTTGGGACAGTAGGGACTTACGCCATAGACTGATGAATAGAAGAGGTCTAGATGGCCGACCAATGTCATACCAAGCTATCCAAAATAGTAATGAAATTAGACGCTAAATTCATTTTGTTTATAGCTACATGTTTATTTGATAAGAAATCGTGTTTTTTCCACGATATTGATTTCGTTTAACCCGTTATTACACCGGTGAAAATTGCCGCTCGCTGTGCGTAATTCAAATCTACCGCCATTTACAACAACTCTTCCAGGTATAACCCCATGTATATATACAGTATATAACTGCTATTAAGGATGATACAGCATTGACAAATGTAACGCTCTGGGGTTGTTCTTTTATATGATATCAACATTATTATAATCGGACAATACATGTAACTTGTTCCGCTATCTTAAAAATTATAAGCTATTGCACTTCTTTTTTGCTGAGTATATTATTCATAGTTCTTCCTTTCCTATTGTGATACAAAAACCTCTACTCGAATTGTAGCTTTTCAGTTTCGATTACCTCTCATTCAATAAAGCTTTTGAGAAATGTTGACCAACTTCCATAATACACTTACATGTATTTGAACAACTGCTGACTGCGTGTCAAACTACTTCGATCTTGACGATCCTTGGTGTCTAATCTGGATCTAAGTTATTTGCAAATTCGACTAATATTGCAGTTAGCGGGATAGGGATTCATATACAGTAAAACCCCGCTAATGCGACCACCAAAAAGGGGCATAATTCTGGGTGGCAGAGGCAGGTGGTAGCTTAATGCAGGACGAAAGTTATGCAGAAAGCTCCTATAGGAGCTTTCTGCATAACTTTCGTCCTGCATTAAGCAACCACCTGCTATAGACGACACCAGTGGATGTTTATTAAGTGGTCGTATTAGTGGGGTTTCACTGTATAAGGACTCCGAGGTCCAGATAAGATTCATAAATTTAAACATTTTCAAGAATAGCTCTTTTATTTCTCCATCAAACCCTATTCTGTGACCACTCTTTAGAATCGCCTCGAAGAGACGACTCTAAAGAATGGTCACAGTAAAGGGTTTAGTGGTGAAATGACGATATAGTATTTGGGTACGCACCTTTATCTGCAGCTCTGTATAGGGTGTTAGAATATGAACTGATATTAACCATTCCCTTATATAAACACATTTTCACGTCTTTGCAAACAGTGAAGACCCATGATTAGACGGTTCCTATAGGAGCCGTTTGATCAGGGTCTGCTCTTTTTGCTCATGAAATTATAACGGATTTGTCTCTACCGTTTCTACCAATAACAAAACATCCTATGTACCATGCCGTAATTAAAAAAAAGATATTTAATATCCATTATGTCTGTATTTATTACATGCACATGCAAAAGGGAAAGGGTTAAGGTAAGAGTCGGCCAACACCATAGCATATACGTTTGCACTGCAACTGAATCTCTTTCGTTCAGTTTCAGTTTTATTTCAAAATTATGCAAAGTCTCGTTTTGTGCGTACAGTTATGCAATCACAATGACGGATAACGGCTACATACAATTTGATGTGGGGAATATCATTTTAGATGAAAATCTCATATACTTGCAAAACAGGAATAGTGTCAGCGAATATGTTTGTATACCCTTTGCATTATGATTATTAACGACGTACGTGTAACGTTTGTGATATCTTATTGCGTCACATCTTGTCTTATGTTTTCGAAGATTTAGATTGAGCCTTTTGATTGGACGACACTGTGAAATATATTAATCAAATAGGGCAGATATGCTTTCGGTGATGAGCAGGAATGGAACATGTCTTTGAAGTTTGTATGGCTTTATTCTATTTCAACAGTGGACCTCGTGACAAGTACATTGAATAAACGTGGCTATTGACTATGGTCTGTAACAGACCTTCAGACGCGTTTATCTAATTTAGGTATCATTTTCGAAGTACGCTTGTCCAAATAAGTATAACGAAACAATCTAGTGTTTATTTGAATTGGCGTTTATGTAAGAAGTATTTTGGCAAATTTACTTTTGTAAAATGAGTTTGTGAAGCAAATACTGCAACCCCCCCCCCCCCCCCCCCCATTCTGCGATGGATATATACATTGTTTACCTGTGTCACTAGGCATAGACAAGCTATATTTTAATGCATCATTGTATATAACTGACAACAGGACATGTATATCAACCATCTATTACACCATATATAAGCATTGTAACGTTTTTTATATTGCAAACATAGTGAGCTCAGACCACATGACTGCTGAAGATGGCTTTATTTACTTACGGAATTATATAGATATGACGATTCTACAGTCTCTGCCATGGCCAAACTTGCCTGTGTGCATTTGCCATTATAAAGTTGATCTCATTAATATTAAAGGGGATGTCCCTACATTTGACGCATTTCATAAACACTTAAAATATACAAAACTCATTTGATTATATGTTGAAAAGTAGTATATCGCAAAAAGCCCCATCCAATTACAATTTATAATGACAAAACATCCATGTGTTTGATATCGCCGATCCCGGTTTTACTCCCCGATGTTTCAGTTTTATTCGGGTTGGGTTTTAGTTTCGTAACTGTTCGCCCTATTCGCGATTCTCCAACCACTTCCGAGAAAGATATTACGTACACAATGGAGGGATCGGGTGATCATCGGCAAAACGCGGAAGAACTTAACGGAAAAGGCCGATAATATTGTGTTGTAGAACAAAAAATATCAGTATTGATGAAATCGGTTTATTTGTATTACAGGGGCATTTTTCGATATAAGTTCAAATTGGGAACCTTCATAATAATGATAGAGCATAACAAATACCAAGTGTTATGATATTATTGAAAATATGCGAGCATTGTAGGGACTTCCTTTTTAAGGATGTCGTTATTTCTTTCACGTACATTCATTAAGTAAAAGTTAACAACTAGTTGAGATATGTACCGATTTACTCAGCTCAACACAGGGTTGAGAAAAGACTATGTAAGTGTCTAAGTACGCACCTTATCCGTTGTTCTGTAATATATGCAATATATTCTCGAAGTAACCTTGACCCTTCGCTTGCTGAATTTTAAAATACATTTCTCCTTCTTTACCCATGCCCTGTTGTATAATTACATATATCTTCACTGTGTACAAGTATTTCGCTGTGCAATCACTGCTGTAGAGTGCACTCACTGGTTGCACAATCAACTTGTAAATAGTGCAGACCCTGATGAGACAGCTCCTGCAGGAGCTGTCTCATCTGGGTCTTCACTATTTACAGGTAGGTATATTGACGTGAATAGCCAGCGAAGGGTTAAGCATTTTACTGGCTAATATGGTGATATTGTTGGATCCAGACGAGATGCCGTGCCACCTTTACAATTGAAGCAGACAGTAATATTTGCAGACCATAACATCTCCTGGTGCACACGGTTGACTCGATATTGTACTTCATGGCGTAAACAACATTCACCCATCCAAAGAAAAGATCATCTTCAATTTCTCTTTTGTCCATTAACTAGAAATGTGAGTGCAAACATTTCCTTTTAAATTGCAATTTGAGTACAAACATTTCCATTATGCAAATCAAGTAGAATTACTTATTATGAAACAAAACCATACGTGTTCGGCAAGATTTTGGAACTGTTTCAAGTTTCGTTTAGTATAATAGAAATATTGCATGAATACTCGTTAATGCATTTATTAGACAACTGCATCTCGAGGAGTGGCGGTGTGTTCCCAATCAGCAAACGTTCTTAACCCATTCCCTCATACTAATCCCCTTTGACACCTCTGTTAAAGTCACTTTATGAAACCATTGTGATAAACAGAGCATTTGCTCTATAGGAGCAAATGCTCTATTTATCAATTCGGTAGATTTACTCAAAGTAGTTGGGTGTAGAAATAACTTAAATGCTGCTATTCGTTCAATGTTTCGTCATTCGTTAGGGTGAACAATAGTTTCCACTTTCACTACTAACGGTATAGAGCCGGATCAAATATGACCACTGATTAGGTCTCTTGACGCAATTAATTGTGATTTCTCAGTTTGATCTACAAAACTAGAGCCAGAAAATGCTCATTGATATATATATATATATATAGTATTTCACGCTTTTCTCCACCGGGACGCATTTTAACGTACATGTATGTGTGTGCCAATATATTAGACCCAAACCAGACAGATCATGTAGGCGCTGTCTATTTAGGGCATGCTTTGTTTGCTTATGGAATGATAGACATGTAGATCTGAAGTCTACAGTTTTCCAATGGTCAAATTACCCCTGTTCCTTACCCATCTTTAAAATAGAATATAATAACTAACCATAATGAATTTCGTGCATAAATATTCATGAAGTAAATAATAAGCGATACTGTTTAATAGGCTGAGCAGATGTGTATGGAATACTCATTGTCTGCTGCAAAGCAGTAGACAAGGAAGCGAACACAAATACTAACACCGTCCTTTCTGCACCAAACCCTATGTTGTGACCACTCTTTAGAATCGTCTCGAAGAGACGATTCTAAAGAGTGGTCACAACATAGGGTTTGGTGCAGAAATAAAAAAGTTATTCTTCAAAATGTTTTAATTTGCGTATCTTATCTGGACTTCTGCAGATGGGTCAATGCAGGGTTTCAGTTTGTAAAACATGTCATGTTTTTTATTTAATCTTACGTAGGAGTATCAATTAATTACATTTATTACCCCAATCCCACGGCAAAGATGAAATTAAGTAATGCCCTTTTGGTTGTAATTTCTTTAAATGTTCATAACCTAAGTGCTACACCAAACCAGTCCTATGCTCTTCTCTAAATACTTAATCCTTTTAAGTCTCATTTTCTAAGTGCAGTTTCCAAATATACATTTGAATCCATTCTCTCATAGACTACGTTTAGACCCAGCCTCGTTGAATAAATCTATTGAAAAACAGCATTTACTAGAACAACATATTTTATTAAAACTATAAGAGTTTAATTCAATGTGAGCAAATGCTCTATTTACCACAATGGTTTTAAAACATGACGTCTACAGAGACAACAGACGGTGTCAATAGGGAAAATGGGTTAAACTAAACCAATCTAAAGTTCATTGGAAGGGGTATTTCTACAAGTCGTCCTTTGTCGATATGACGTTTGAAAGTTTGAGCCAAAAAAATGATACGGCAACAAACAAGACGTCCTATCAGAACGTCCAACTCAGGTCGCTGATAGGTAGAAATGTGCTAGAAGTGTTTAGCTTGTTAACCCTTTCACCGCCAATGTCGCAAAAATGCACCACGACAAATGGTGCAGTCGGTGATCAGATACTTATTTCACCTTTTCTCTATTTCTACATGTACACATGTATATCTTGGCTTTATTCCTTTGAAATTTGCATTAATTTATCTCATTCTCTTAGTTTATCGAATGATTTTACAGACGACGATTAGAAATATGGCGCCGAAAGGGTTATTGTTAGTAAACTGGTTCTTTCCGAACACATGATGACGTCAAATGTTCCTTATGAATGAAATAAATCACAGATGTCCGAAGTCCCTCCAGGGTTTCTAACTTCAACATAGCATGAGAAGAATTAAGGAAGGTGACGTACTCTATGATTGGCAAAGGAATTTGTTCCTTACTGGTGGATGTGACGGACATTCTTCCAGCAATTGGACAAGTTCAGGTCTACTTATAAATGAAATAAGGAGGGGGGGGGGTCATGCATTTAGAATCAGATATTCGCCATAAATGCTTTAAAATATAAGGAATTTATCTCGGACTAAACTCTTTGCAACTAACTTTCTCTGGGTGATAGAGTATACCACCTGCTTTCATATGAATATGTTAAATGTTTAACCCTTTCCCTGTTTAACTTTTATTCAAGATAAAACACCTCATGGTGTGAAAACTATACAATCAGGGTCTACTTTGTTTGCAAATGCGTTAAAAGGTGTTTATATGTAGGACAGAGTTAAGTAAACGCTGCATAGCTGAATCATTGTATGTACACAATACATGTGAGAAAACATATTATTGGCAGAATTATCACCCCATTCACCCCTTTATTCCCACTTTATTTGAAGAAAATTCGTCCAAATGTCATTGTGGAAGGCTCCATTATTCATGTTAAGGGGGACACAGCTAATGCAATATGTGTTGGCAAAAGCCGTATACATCGGTGGTTTCAGCAATCACTGCATACCCTGATCAGGAGGGCTCCTTCGAGAGCCCTCTGATCTGGGTCTACAATATTTGCATACGTCTGTACACTGAGGCACACACATGGGTTAATATTCATGGAGAGAACCAATGGAATGGAAGATAGAAAGGGATTGTTTCACCAAGGCTTATGTTGTAGTCAGACCTATATTATTTCTTAACCCTTCGCTTGCTATTCACGTCAATATACCTACCTGTAAATAGTGAAGACCCAGATGAGACAGCTCCTGCAGGAGCTGTCTCATCAGGGTCTGCACTATTTACAAGTTGATTTTGCAACCAGTGCACTCCACAGCAGTGATTGCACAGCGAAATACTTGTACAGAGTGAAGATATATGTAATTATACAACAGGTCATGGGTAAAGAAGGAGAAATGTATTTTAAAATTCAGCAAGCGAAGGGTTAAGATAACAAAGCAGACCCTACTCTGATTGTCAAATGTGTAAACTGGGTTTATATGAGGGAAAGGGTTAAGATAAGTTCCTTTCACAATGGGGTAAATGCCTATGGTAGCTTTGCGCGTTGTTCTCGGGACCGTTACATGTTCTTGCTTAGACCTCTTGTGAACGGTTGCATAAGACTGTTTTGTTGTACTTGTGATTATTTTATAATTGTTGTATCTTTACTTTGTGTAGGGGGTAAACTTTGGTTCAGCCTGTAGCCCAACCTAAGTTCTGTATGTATATGATTAGAACGTTTAGAATATTAAGTGCCTAACTCTACTATTTCGTGCTACATCGGTATGTATGTCTTAACCCATTACCTCATAGGCTATGTTTTAGATACAACCTCTTTGATTAAATCTACCGAAAAGGGGCATTAACTAGAGAAAAGGAAACTTTTAGAATTTTGTAGTTTGAAACCATTGTGATAAATAGAGCATTTGCTCCTATAGGAGCAAATGCTCTATTTATCACAATGGTTTCACAAAGTGACTTTTAAAGAGTCGTCAAAAGTCGTCAATATGAGGGAAAGGGTTAATGGTTTCAGCAAGTAATGTGACGCGGCAATGTAAAACTTAATGGCAATGTGACCAATGTAAAACGTAATAGACAAGGTTGAAAACAAATCAAATTTAATCAATAACTTACAAGAACCTTAGTCTAAATAAATAATTTTAGAGCGACACAGGGCTGATTAGTTTTTGTTGGACGGATGATCGCGTCCTCAATTCTTCCATTAGAAAGTGAACATATATATTTCGTCTAGACGGATGTTTTAATATCATTACAAACGAACTGAAATGGGAACATGTGATATCGTTATCTACCATTCCTTACCTAAATCGTCCAAGAAAATGAAATCATCCAAGGATTGACCTTGTAAGTTGTTACAAGGTTCTAAGTTGAAAATCCTTTAAAATAGCACATCTTATGGAAGTATCGTGTGGTAAAAGTTTCAATCCTATATTAATTTTAAGACCTATTCCCAGAAGAGTGGCATAATATTTTGGCAAAACTGGCATTTTAATCACATCTAAATCGAGCTCCCCTAATTGAGCTTCTTGTTAGCAAACTGTATATGTAATGTATATAAGGTCACTGTCCCTATGGAAAACACACAGCATCCCGATACCTTTTCTGGATGAGACGGGCTTTAACCCTTTACCCAATAGACTGTTTCTAGTTTTGAAGACATATGACCACTTAAAGCAGGTTGAAAGTAAAGCAGAATGCGCCTTAAGGCGCATTCTGCTTTACTTTCAGCCTGCTTTAAGCTACCACCTACTAGGATATAGAAAATATTTATTATGCAATATGTTCATGACTGTATGAATTTGAACTATTTTCTTCAGCGGAGGAATAAATCAAACACGCTAAAAGCCGCTTCTATCAGGTAAAGGGTTAATCTATTAGTGGAGAATAGTTTCAACAAAATGTATTCGGATTAACGGTAGTTTTTCGCCATTCCAATTTTTTTTTTCCTGATGTATGTTAATTGCCATGTTAATTCACATCATGCTGAGCGCGTCTTGACTGTCAATTGCAAACACTTTGGATCCAGATGAGACTCCGAGTAACTCTTTGTATCATCGGGATCCAAGCTGTTTGACTCATGGTCAATTGTTTCCCGAAGGATTGAACGAATCAAAAGTCAATAAAAAATTCAGCATATCAGAGCTTGAATAGACAGTATTGTTTTTCAGCACAAGAATGCTTAAGAGAAATATTGATGAATTAAAACAGAGGTTATTATAACAGTAATGGGTCAGATTCCATTGTCTTTGCTTTAGGATGAAGAGTCAATTGAGCTATAAGACTGGTGCAATACACGTAGGTTGATCAAAGGGATGGATAAGCCTGGGTGGTGGAACATACCGTTGTTGGGGCAGTACTATTCAGGTGCTGATATCATCCACTTGCTTTTTACTTGACGTTAGAGCGAATTGCACCGATCACCGAGGCCTCTGTGTGATTTAAGCCTCGTCATTTTATGAAATATAGCAACTGAACATACTTGATAGAACTAGTGCTTCTGAAATATGATTGACTAATAGACTTATAACTATAAGATCTAGAACTATAGATGTATACATTGTATATTTTGTAGAAAAAATATTATTAGACCACAGTTCTATTACTACAATGGAGTTTCTCCAATACGAATACTCAAAAGAAGTGTTATTTTGGATTTCTTAAACAGACGGTAGCTTAATGCTCCTATACCATTATGTTTTGTCCTGCATTAAGCAACAGTCAGCGTTTAACCTTTCCTCAATGGATATTCATGAAAGAAATAATGATGTCATGGATATCAATTAGATTAATGTGTTATAATATCACATGGACACATGTATGTTTAGACATGGCAGAAACTGTAGACTCATATTTATATTATATCATAAGCAAACTTATAGGAGCCGTCTGATCTGTGTCTACTCTGTTTGCAAAGGCGTGTTTATGGAGGAAAGGGTTACATGTAACCCATTCCCTCATATTGATGACTTTTGACGCCTCTGCAAAAGTCACCTTTTGAAACCATTTTGATAAATAGAGCATTTGCTCCTATAGGAGCAAATGCTCTATTTATTACAATGGCTTCAAGCTACAACATTCTGAAATTGTCCTTTTCTCTAGTTAATGGTCCTTTTCGGTAGATTTATTCAAAGTGGTTGGATCTAAAATAACCTATTGGGTAATGGGTTTAAGACGCCTGTGTTTGCAAATAATGAGGTGGCTTTAGCGAGACTCTACTGTATTTTTGTTATTATTATGAAGATATAGACATATAAAATTGACATTATAACTACTATGTATGTAGATATATAGGACGGATATTTTGCCCAATAAACACGTACGCCATGCAAAAACTGTAAGCGAAAGCAAGTATTCAGCATGAGCTCGCAAGATGCACTATGAACTTCTTTTACAATCATTATTAATTAGACTTTTCGATAAATTATTAAAAACGCTTGTTGCGAACTATAACGTGTCATATATGTTAGGATTGTGAAATCATATATTATGCAAATTATTTTTACTTAAATATTAAGAATTTTGAAATGTGTAATCATTTTCTATGAACACTTTTTGCTTACTTCAAAAAAGTGCGTCGATGCGATTCGTGATGTCATGAAATAGAGCAGTTCGCGACAACTCCACCAGTGGCTTATACTAAACAGAGTTGTCTGATCTCCCCAACAGTGTTGTGCAATAAAGACAAACTTGAAATAAACGGAATTGTCTGCAGCGCCATGGCGTGATGTAACGATTCCGACTTATGATATGCCTATCTTACAAAATTGCTCGAGTTAGACTTAACGCTTACCACACTGTGAAAAAAGTCTGCTCAAATCTAAATCTGTTGCAATTTTGACTACTTCCAAATCAATCAAGTTTTATAGAATATGTTAACCGAGAGTCACACAACTTTGATCCTAATGAGACGCCGGGGTGCTCGGCGTCTCATCAGGATCCACACTGTTTGCAAATGCGAGTCGGAGAAGCGGTCTGCAGGAGAAGGTTTAATGACAGCATTCACACAGGGTTGACATCTTCTCCCTATAATTTCTGCCTAAATCCCTGACAATCATTTACAACGGGGGAAAAAGTAATCCACACAGATACTTATCATCTATTATATTATCTTCGACATGTCAGAGATATTCCCCGAGGTTGTATACTTGGTGCTTATTGCCAACGACACTAATTAGGGCTTAGCCTATAGATATAGATACGCACACATGATAAATGCAATTCGTCCGCATTGATAATTGATAGGACATAAAAAGTACCCAGTCGAAAATCAAACCATATTTCATTAGTTCGGACAAAAATAGATGTAAAGCAATGATATGAATGCGATATGCGAATGTCATATTTGATAGGCGTAACAGTGTCTGTTAATATAATAGATCCAGAGTACCGGTATTATGTCGACCTCTTAATGAATCAAAATTAATGTCTATAAAAGCACGTGGATGCATAATGCAGATAGTTATAGTAACCCAGGTTTATACCTTATCCAGTGGTCATTGTATATAGGTTATTTATATACCATATATCTTTAAAATAGCCGGATGCAATTTAGTCTAAGAGAAATAAG
Organism: Azorinus chamasolen; assembly: GCA_963576725.1. Lineage (NCBI taxonomy): Eukaryota > Metazoa > Mollusca > Bivalvia > Cardiida > Solecurtidae > Azorinus > Azorinus chamasolen. Next base: position 49,679,226 of record OY755246.1, on the reverse strand, counting down.
TAGCCATGCGTATTCAAATACTAAATTCGCTATTTCTCTATCATACTTTATGTTGTTACTCTATGTGGTCACAACATAGGATTTGAAGGCGAAATGAACGGACTTTGCTTGAATAAAATTTAATTTACGCCTCTGATCTATGCCTCTGTGGAGAACATTGTCAAGAATAGACAAAAATAAGGCAGGGCAGGAGATGATACACATAAGTTCACAGCAAGATCAGAAGAACAAATAAAGTGAGCGCTCACACATACACATACATTGTACACACACAAACCTTCACGGAACCGTTCTGTGCATGCGTACCACCGAAAGCATATCTGCGCAGTATGACCAACATGTTGCGTAGTGTCGTTAAATCACAACAACGACAAACACGGAAAACACAAAACAAGATGTGACGCCAAAAACACGAATTCCTGTCACTACTGTTTTTAAGATCATCAATCATCTCTATGGCTCACGCTCCGACCGTTCATCAGTGTTTTATTCTGACTGCATCCAAGTGGTAAGCAACGCCGAAAAGGGTTGTTAGTATCTGGATCCCTAACCAGGAAAACAGGGTCAGGGGTTATAAAACTTCTGGGTCCATGCTTATAAAACTTTTAGTTGAGTCTGAGTTCGTTCTCAAGTTTTTGATTGGTCAGATTTGAGCCTTTGGCTCAAATCTAACCAATCAAAAGCTTGCGAACTCAAATCTGACCAATCAAAAGCTTGAGAACGAAACTCAGACTCAACTAAAAGCTTTATAAGCATGGGCCATGATTCTGAGTCTGAGACCATTCTCAAGTATCTCGTTAGACAGATTCTGAGCAAGTTCAGAATCTTACAAATCAGATTCTTGAGAATTATCTCAGACTCAAGTAAATATCTTTATGTTAGCCTTTGATGGCAGACGTGGATGTAAACCAATCAAACAACTACTTAAATCACAAATCATTTGCAAGATTGGTACAAATGATCGTCAAATCTAAGTTTAAAATACAATTATCTTCATGATTCGAATGGTATTGTGCATTTGTATTGAAGTAATCCGGTATATACGTAGAACACCTCCCCCTCCCCCAAGGAGGCACTGGTAGGTAACGCTCTCACGTACTGCCCCTCCGAATCAGGAATGTTCTGTTGAGAAGTGGTACGATAATGACCCCTCGCTATCTGGCTCTGATGTTATAAAACTTTTTGTTTGGGTCTGAGATCATTCTCAAGCATCTGATTGGTCAGATTCTGAGCTTGCTCAGAATCTGCCCAATCAGATACTTTAGAATGATCTGTGACTCAGACTCAGAAGGTTTATAACCTTGGACCCTGGACACCCAGCAATGTTTTCCTTGACACTACAACACAGGTTATTAATGAACGATTGCAATGCTTAATTAATCTGCTGTAAATAATGACGTATACCTGTTCAAATATTGATCTTATCTGTGTGTCAAACGGCGTGAATCCTGGTGAGGCATCAAATTACTCGCTGTCTCATCTAATGTGTTTGCGAATAGCTAGATACATGTAAGGGTAACATGTAGCGAAAAGATATGTGCGTGCATTGTATTATTGGTATTTTGTTGGCACTGTTAAACTTAAACGTGCCTACCATCCGTATCGGCAAACGCTGCACCAGGATATCTAAATAACGTTGGCAGCGGTTGACCGTGAAAAGATAAGGTCTGTTCAATCTTATGACGTATGATGCCTACTCATATTAGGACGTATTCAATGTTGACTGCTCCCTATTCGATAACGCTTTTAACCCTTACCCTGTTCAATGTTCATGTAGGAATTGATGACATCATGAATATTTATTCGCTAAATTTGTATTACTTTAAAACTGTCAAAGGAGATGTTTGCTTTGACTAAATCTGAATCATCATTTATTTCATGTCATAAGCAAATAGAGCAGACCCTGATCAGACGGCTCCTTTAGTAGCCGTCTGATCTGGGTCTACCGTGTTTGCGAAAGCATGAAAACGCGTTGATATGAGGGAAAGGATCGAGACAATATTAACCGAGTGTCATAATACAGGCTTTTGAGAACCTACTGATCAAATACCAAACAGGTTGATTCTTGGATGAGACACCGTGTTACTCGGAGTACCATCTGGAACCAAGCTGTTTGCAAAAGTCAGCCAATGTCACTGTTAGCAGGATAAATGTTAACATCATCAACCGTTATGTACAGCGGTCTAAAATAAAACATACTTACCACATAAACGGCGGTGTGGGAGTTCTGGAATAGAGTGTCGTAAATCGCAGAATTGTACTAGTGCATTTTTTTATTCAAATTAACAGTTTGACTCCCGCTGGTAATGAGTCTTAAGGAGAATACGGGGAACCATTGCATGACGTTGTTTAATCGTTAGTCAATATAAGCGCTCATTATAGGGTTAATCCTACTGTAATTTGAAATTTGCGACGGTATATGAGGATTTTAACGGTCGCAAATTATTTTAATGGCGACGCCGAAGGCGGAGTCATTAAACTAATTTAAGACCGTTAAAAACCTCATATACCGTCGCAAATTTCAAATAATAGTAGGATTAACCCTAATCTAAGACAATCTTAACACGAAAAATGCCAAATTGTTGTTTTATCCAATGCGCGCATGTGATTAAATGAGTGATGAGGCGATAAATAGTGCCAAGTTACTCTCAGATTTCTTAAAATAACTGGATTTTTCACCTTGATTTACACAAAGTCAAAATACCGGGCCAATTGTAAGTTCGCTATAACATTACATTTGTCATGAATAATTATGAACAATACAAATTCACAATACACATGTCAGGAAAAGTAACGTTATTTTAGTCTTTGGCGCCATACGCAAAAACATCGTCTGTAACAATGACGTCACGTTATAACGTTACGTTTGAATAGCATGATAAATAAGGTTGAATCTGGATCACAACGCTCAGAGTATCTCAATAATTCTCTACATGACATATAAGAGACCGTATGTCAATGTATGCATACGGATTTATCAGTAGATCTACGTGTTAGATAAACAAAGCGCATTGATATATTTACAGACTAGTCTAATGCTGTTATTCGGCCGTTTTCGATTGGTTGAATTTGCGATATATAAAACACGTTTTATATGCCGCAAATTTGGTCACATGAGCGAATCAGATTGCAAGAATTTGACAGATTGCGTTAGAATTAATCGTTAGCGCACAAATGTGCGTTGTACGTTGTATTAACTACGCTGTTTATAAACCATGACCGAAACAGCCGTCACTTATTCTGTTTCATTTTCAATGACATGTGTTCAGACGTATGTGATAAAAATAATGTTACACTCGTCTTCATTACAAATTTTTGTTTTTTCTTTATATAAAATTCGTTTACCATAAGGAATATGACACTCGCTAAAGTTCGTATGTATCATATTATAGTGAATTTATATATTCTGAAAATGGGTGATCCCTCGAAAGCAAAAGTAGAAATGCAAACAGAGAAAATTGCAGACTCGGTTTTATTGAGTCTGTTCATGAGTAGTAATTAAAAGTGCAACACTACTCACAACCCCTAGCACCGGCTTAAGCAGTATTCAATTTTCAAAACTAATAACATGAAAACAAATGATCCCGAAGGACCAGAAAATATAACAACACTGAGAATCATAAAAACCATTTGGGATGAACACTCATGTAAGATCCTCTGTATATGTTGCCATCCCTGCTTACAAACATTACATCTTCAGATGTCTAGATAAGACATTATGCACATTAATTCAAAACATTTTCAAGAATAACCCTATGTTGTGACCTCTCTTTAGAGTCGTCTCGAAGAGACGATTCTTAAAATTGGTGACAAAAGCTGGATTGGTGGAAAAAGGACGAATTCAGTACGGGCCTTTATATATTGCTCTATATCTTTATCTTTTAGAAGGCAGTAGGTGGATCTAAGATTAACTTTGCAAGCAGTTTAGATCCAGAAACGCCGAGTATCATCAGTTTTCAAACTGTTTGTCATAATGATTGTTTTTTTGTAGACAAACTGATAATAGTTTGAAAATTTAAAATGTAATGGGTAAAATACTGTATAAAAACAGTTTGCTCGGCAGGTTAAATATTAGATGTGGTGTTTGACATGTCTACACTGAAAAACTGGCTTATTATGTATATACGGTAATTCTATACCCTTAAATAGATTTACAGCTCCCTATGTACTGTAACATAACAACTACACTCCATGATTTGGAAGGTTTCGCATAAGAAATGGATTTTTCACGCAATAAAGATACTTTAACACCAGAATGTCTTGTGATAGATTTCCATCGTTCAGTAGAGATACATACATTGCGATTTCCAATATTAGTATCGTTAGCTGTAGTTTATTACTGTGGAGGGAGGGGAGGGGAAGGGGGGATTTGATGGTGAAATAGTCTAAAGCAGGCTCAGCGGCCAGTCAAACTCCCGGGCATGAGCCCGGGGTCATTCTCAAATATCTGTTTGGTCAAATCAGAGCGACTATATATGCTTTAAAACAAACTCAGACTCAGTCAACAAGGTTCATAACATTGAGACTTGCTCTCGTATAATCTGAGATTATATTTATACATATGGGAATTAAGTACTTACGCGATGCTTATTCTACTAGCATACGAGTATTAATTGCGCTGCTTGGTTTATGTCTTTTTTTGTTCAATTTTGGATCATAATTGGTTGCCCTTGTCATGTATTTATATGTAGCTACAGAGCGACATATAATGATGCGTACCCATATACAAAAATCGTCATTTCTCCAACAAACCCATACTGTAACCATTCCTTAGAAGCGTAGACTCAGACTCAACCAACAATGTTAAGACCCCTGCTCTTGTATAAACTGAACTATTATTTATGTTTAAGGGGTTTTAAGCAATTGCGCGGTGCTTATGTACTTATTCTACTGCCATATTTATATTAATCGCGATGCTTGATTTCAATTATTTGTGTCTTTTATAGGCCGATTTCGGATCATAATCGGTTGCAACTGTCACGAATTCATATGTAAATGTAATTACCTATAGTAAATAATGTCTCTGTTATTGATTTGGGTCGAACCGATTTACGGCTAAGCATAGTTCGTTCGCCCTAACCCTTTACGCCATGGATATTCATGTAAGGCATAATGACGTCATGACAACAAATTACATTGATATCTATAATGCCATAAGAAAACATCACATTTAACCCTTTCCCTCATATAAAGGTGTTTTCACGAATTTGCAAACAGAGTAGACCCAGATCAGACGGCTCCTATAACAGAATTTGATAGATATGTTTCTTTACTTTCTAAAATAACTTCAATGTTCCACCTTTCGTATCTCATTCAAACTCTGTTGTCCATGCATATTGAGTAGGCATTGGAATTTTAAATAAACATAGACCAGAGAAAGAGTTAAGTGATAGCAGCCACTTTAGAATCAGGTCTATATTATGTCATAAACAAACAAAGCACATCCTGCAGGAGCCGGCTGATCTGGATCTACGCTGTTACCAAAAGCGTTAAGAGCCGTATTTGTCGATTAAGACGTTAAGAAAACAATATATGGATAATTTAGGAGTATGGGGGAAATGTTTAACGTATTAACTCCAATGGTCTTAACAATGGGAAATCGGCGAATAGTGTGAACCCGGTCAGTAGTCTTAGTTATTTAATGCCCAAGTTTCTCACCACCGTATATCATTTTAAAGAAACCCATTTTTGTAAAACGAATACAGTAGAACCTGTTCTAAGCGATCATCCCTGTATTGAACACAAGAGCCTTAACCCTTTCCCACATATTAACGACTTCTGACGACTTCTAAAATTCACTTTGTGAAACCATTATGATAAATAGAGCATTTGCTCCTATAGGAGCAAATGTTCTATTTATCACAATGGTTTCAAACTACAAAATTCTAAAAATTTCCTTTTCTATAGTTAATGCTCCTTTTCGGCAGATTTATTCAAAGAGGTTGTATCCTATAGGCTATTTTAGATACAACCTATTTGAATAAATCTACCGAAAAGGAGCATTAACTAGGGAAAAGGAACATTTTAGAAGTTTGTAGTTTGAAACCATTGAGATAAATAGAACATTTGCTCCTATAGGAGCAAATGCTCTATTTATCACAATGTTTTCACAAAGTGACTTTACAGAGTCGTTAAAAGTCGTCGATATGAAAAAAGGGTTAAGAAGCCAGTTACATGTTCCTAGAAATATCATATCTTCCTCACAGGTGTCTGATTTTGGGAGACCTTATTGTAGCAAATGGGTTAACAACTTATCACTATTTCAAGGTCAAGTCCGCCAATTCTGTACATGAGGTTTTCAAGGGGTAAACTACATACACTTGAATTATAGTGCATTACTGTAACCCTTTCTGTTATTACATTCATGTAAGAAATAATGACAGTCATCATGAATATGTATTAGCTGTATTCTTATAAAGTTGACTTTCGATATCTCGAACTCCTAGGGACTATACAAATTAGTTTGAATTAACAGAAGTTTGAGTTGACAGCTTAATGCAGGTGTAAATTAATGCTGAAAGCTCCAGCTACGTTACAACCACAAGCTGTCCCTTGTGTATCTAGATACCCATAGTTATACATTTAAGAGAAATTTTGCAGTGCCGGTTTTGGAAGGACCGAACTTTTTAGTTCGAGTTATCTCGAAGTTCGAATTATCCAAGTCGAGATATCAAAGTTCAAATATAATGGCATATGAAAGTATGAAACTGACGAATCAGATCTATATAATTATACTAGCAAACAAAGCAGACATTGATCAGACGGCTTCTACAGAAGCGGTCTGATCTAGGTCTACTATTGTTTTTGCAAAGGCATGTATACATGTATGAGAGAAAGGGATATAAACACAAAGTATTTATCATGTTCTTATTGTAACTCATTGCATAAATGTTTTCTGTAAATATTGTCATCTCTAGTGCCTTTCTTAACACATTCCCTCATATTGACGACTTTTGTCGACTCTGTAAAAATCACTTAGTGAAACCATTGTGATAAATAGAGCATTTGCTCAATGGTTTCAAACTCCAACGTTCTCAAATTTTCTTTTTCTCTAGTTAATGCTCCTTTTCGGTAGATTTATTCAAAAATAGCCTATGAGGGAATGGGTTAATGTTAATTGTTTCTTCTTTTATCTTCAAAAGTGTAGTCAGGGTATCATATAGTTAAGGTCCCAATGAGATGCCGAATTATTTGTTTGCATAAGCAGAGCAGAGATACATGTAATATGCTTCATTTAAAACATTTTCAAGAACATGTTTCTTTATTTCTCCACATAAATTATCCCTATACTGTGACCACTCTTTAGAATCGTGGATAAATGACGATTTTAGTATTTAGGTACGCACCCTTATCTGTAGCTCTGAAGTCTGAGTAATTCGCCTGTAATGCAAATATATAGTTGAACATGCCTTGGAGGAATTAGGTAGATTGTCTGTTTGAAATTATGCTAAAAACAGGTAAGCTGTTTCTGAGAAGATTTTCAAAATTTATTCATCTCGTTGCCATGGCAAAATTGTTACATGTACCACTGATGTGAATATTTCTGGAACAGAGATACGTGGACATTCTAAGTGCCAGTAGTGTAGACCAAAATCAATCACCGCTTTTGACTTAGCGTTTGCTAGCGGGATGGACTCATTAATTACACTTGAACTTCGATATCTGTAACTCGGATAAATCGTTCTAAAATTCCTTCCAAAACTTACAATACAAAATTGCTCTGACATGTAAAACTATGGATAGTTAGATACACATGTGACAACTTAATGAGGGTGTAAAAAGTAGATCTGAAAGCCACTGCAGGAGCTTTCAGCATAACTTTACAACTGTATTAACCCATTCCCTCATATTGACGACTTTTGACGACTCTGTAAAAAATCACTTTGTGAAATGCTCTATTTATCACAATGTTTTCAAACTACAAAATTCTAAAATGTTCCTTTTCTCTAGTTAATTTTCCTTTTCGGTATATTTATTCAAAGAGTTGGGTCTAAAAATAGCCTATGAGGTAATGGGTTAAGCTGGCAAGTTGAGAAATTGTCAAGATTAGAAATCCGATAACTCGAACTTCTGTTATCTCGAACTATTTTATATAGTCCCTTGGAGTTCGAGATTTCGAAGTTCAGCTGTAGTCTGTCGTTGTATATTCAGGATCATAATAGTTTAAGACTAGTGTTATAGGCTTATAAATAGACAGGGATAATTCTGAACGTGCTTAAAAAATGGAATTAACCGCTATAGGGGTGATAAAACCTTTGAATACAGTTAAACATATCTTAAGCGGTCGTCAAAAAGAAGTATAATTGTGGGCATGCGAGGCAGATGGTAGCTTAATGCAGGTCACGAGTAATGCAGAAAGCTCCTATAGAAGCTTTCTGTATTAGCTTTGCCCTACATTAAACAACCATCTGCTCTGTATGTTTTTATGTTCTATAAATGAAGCCTATGTTTAATAAAGTAATGGCCGCGTATAAGACAGGTTCCACTGTAGTCTGTCGTTGTATATTCAGCATGAAAATTGTTTAGGACTAATGCTGCAGGCTTAACAGTAACACCCGTTAACATCTTTGCAAAAAGAGTAGACCCGGATCAGACAGTAAGAGACTTTGTCTGATCAGTGTCTTTACTGACTGTTTGTGGAATTATATACAGTAAAACCTCTCTATAACGGCCACTAAATTACCACAAGTATTTTGTTTTAAAGGCAGGTGACTGCTTAAGTCAAGGTGAAAGCAAAACAGAACGCTCCTATTGGAGCGTTCTGTTTTACTTTCACCATGTTTTACATGTAAGCAGCCACCTGCCCTAAATACCAACTAATTAACACAATTAAATGGCCGTTATATAGAGGTTGTACTGTAGATGTGATCATACATGTTTTTTCAAAGCCAACACTTTCCTTGAAAACTGCACATTATAAAATTAAGTTAATCACTGTTCACGAAGTAACAGATTCATTTGAGAAAGAGTTTCAATGATAGTCCTTACAATAAGTGAATATTTTCAATTACATCATAAAACATAGTATTCATTATGTTCAGTCATTCTAATGAGGATTGTCATTTTAACTTATATCGAAAATTACTTCTGTGATTCAAAATAAACCGTTTCCGTCAATAGATATACTTATATGTTTAGTTGCACAACTAAATAGTATCGACCTATCTCGAACAGTTATTAAACTAAAATGCGACCAACATAACCACTAATATATCGGTATATTCGATATCAAACACATGAGAGGTTTGTATTCTCTATCGCTTTTTGATCGGTTTTCGTATGATATACATGTACGTCCTTTGAGCATATAAACAAATGATACTTGTGTTTTAAAAACACGTTGCAAGTAGAGACTATCACTTTGAGGGAGATGGGTAAACCAACATTGAGAATTATTAAAATAGTTTGTAGACATCAGAATACCGGTAATTAACCCTTTCCTCCATAAATACGCATTTCTACGCCTCTGTAATAACCACTTCTTGAAACCAATATACACTGTACCTACCTGTAAATAGTGAAGACCCAGATGAGACAGCTCCTGCAGGAGCTGTCTCATCAGGGTCTGCACTATTTACAAGTTGATTGTGCAACCAGTGCACTCCACAGCAGTGAATGCACAGCGAAATACTTGTACATTGTACACAGTGAAGATATATGTAATTATTCAACAGGGCATGGGTAAAGAAGGAGAAATGTATTTTAAAATTCAGCAAGAGAAGGGTTAAAGGTCCAAGTCAGCAATATATTTTGCGATAATAACTCTCATCCCGCCGGGAAAAACATGAGGTCTGCTTAAAGTTGGATCTGGTGAATTATTTTTAAAACTCTTGAGCGACTGTCAAGCAGCTTGGATCCTGATGAGCCACCCGAGTTATTGGGAGTCTCATCCGGATCCAAGCTGTCTGCATATGCGAGCCAGTGCACGTGTAGCAGGGTTACATGTAGTGTTTGAGGTTTCGCATTTAACCATTTCCCTCATATAATCACCTTTTCACGCATTGGCAATAAGAGTAGACCCAGATCAGACGGCTCCTATAGGAGTCATACGATCAGGGTCTGCTCTGTTTGCCTTTGTTTTGATATAGATGTGATTCTATAGTTTTTGTCAAAGCAAACATTTTTATTTCAATATTTACGTTACAAAAACACCAGTTAATAAATATTCATGATGCCATTATTTCTTACACGAATACTGAACAGGGAAAGAATCAACCGATAGCGATTGAAAATGGTTACCTAGTTCTATGGGTTGATGTCCCTTTCCCAAGGCATATTGTTCATTGATATGTCTGGCATTTCTCTCCAAAAGTAAATTCAATTTTTTCCCTGAATGAAATCAGTGTCTGTTACTGGACAATTGTATTGATATGTATATACACAGACGTGGTGAAAAACGAATTAAACCTTTACTCCATATATACGCCTTTTATCGCCTACGCGACCAGTGTGGATCGAGATAATACAGTTCCTGTGGGGGGCTGTCTGATCAGGATCTATTGCATTTTTTTCATAAATTTACGGCGTCTGATCAGAGTCTACAATATTTGCTGAAATTAATATAAAACAAAACAAATATGAAAATTTAGACCAGACATCCCTTAGATAAAAGCTAGACTAATCCTATATACATTGTATAAGTATGGAATAATCCATTGGAAGCAAATTGGTTAATATAAATATGATTCTAGGTTTCTGCCATAGTTAAACATTCACGTGCCTACATGCCTTTATTCAAATCTGCGCTACAGATAAAGGCGCGTAATCAAATACTAAAATCGTCATTTCTCCACAAAACCCTATACTATGACCACTCTTTAGAATAGTCTCTTCGAGACGATTCTAAAGAGTGGTCATAGTATAGGGTTTGATGGAGAAATAAAGGGGCGATTCTTGATTATTTTTAAATTTACGGACCTTATCTGGACCTTTGCAAATGTATCTGAATTATTGCTATGATGGTATTACTTCTTACATGAGTCCTCATGGAGGAAATGGTTATGTATGGAAATGTATGGTTTTATTTTGAAACATATATACAGTTGAACTTCGATATCCCGAACTTCAAGGGACCTAACCAATTATTTCGAGATAACAGTGATTCGAGTCACCGGATTTCTAATCTGAACAATTTCACAGCAGAAGGCAGGCTTGGAGTAATGCATTACTTTCGACCTGCATAAAGCTGTCATATGCGTTTCTAAATATGTGCAGTGATACGTTTCGGAACAATTCTGTACTGTAAATTTAGTAGAACCGAACGTTCGAATTATCCGAGTTCGAGATATCGAAGTTCAAATGTATAATGCTTAAGCTTTAACACATCATGGATTTGCGATAACTATCAGAGCTGTAGAACTTCCCCTGATCTGTCCAAATCCCGTATATCTGCCATACCGATAAGCTACATAAATTTAAAAAATTGCAATGAAAACGCCTTTTTTCTCGAAGAGACTATTCTAAAGAGTGGTCACAGTAAAGGTTTTGGGGGGAGAAATGAAGATTTTAGTAATTAGGTACGCACCTTCATCTGTGGCTCTGGTTAATTTGCCCTATTGTTTATATCTATGGATCCTCTGAGCACTTGATTATCAAAGTGATAGACAGTAAAACCTCTCTATAACGGCCACTAAAGTACACCAAGTAGTGTGTGTTAAAGGCAGGTGGCAGCTTAAAGCAAGGTGAAAGTAAAACAGAACGCTCATATAGGAGCGTTCTGTTTTACTTTCACCTTACTTTAAGCAGTCACCTGCCCTAAATACCAACCAATTAACACACTTTTGTGGCCGCTATAGAGAGGTTTTACTGTACATGCAGTATGTACATATTGATTTACATTTAAACACGTATTACTTTAAAGTAACGCTGTAATGTTTGGAACAATAAACTTCACAACAAAGTGTAAAATCTACATCAAATTTTGCCGAAAAACTGTTAATTTATTCCAGACATACAGTAAAACCTGTCATAAGGGGACATTAATTTATTGAACATGGGAGCCTTAATAAGCAGGTGGTTGCTTAATGCGGGGTAAACGTAATGCAGAAATATCCTACAGGAGCTTTCTGTTCTAGTTTTGACCCGCATTAAGTTACCACCTGTCTTACAGACCTTTAATTAGACCTCTTGTTGATGGACGCTTAAGACAGGTTATACTGTATGTAGAAAAGTTAATTTCCTTCCGGGCAATGTCTTAGAATAAGGGTCCGTTGATTGTTTTTTTTTTTGCATGATTTGTGAAATTCTAAGTCTAACTCCTTCGATGCAATATGTTGTTTAATTAGTGCTGTTTCCCGAATATTAACCATTTACCCGATAGGGGCGCCTTTTAGCAACTTTGAAGACATAGCAGGTCGCGTAGAACCCGTCTGATCAGGGTCTGCACTGCTTTCTTATGGGATTACATAGATCTGACTCAACAGTGCATCACATGGCCAAAACACCATGTGCGTATATGCTATTATAAAATTGCAGGCAATAAATTAATTACAGAGCAAACATTGCTCTTACATGCACAGTGAACATCCGTTATAACGACCCATTATACTGACAAAAAGTTTCTATACATAAACGATAAAACTCTGTCCAAACCGAAATTTAAGTAGAAAAGAGTTTAGATCTTTTAACCCTTTCCCTAATATAAACGTGTTTTCACGCGTTTGCAAACAGAGGAGCCGTCTGATCAGGGTCTACTCTGTTTGCTAATGGAATTTGATAGATGTTTCTTTATTTTCTAAAATGCCTACAATGTTGCACCTTCAATACTTCATTATAAATAGTGTGCCAATGAATATTCAGTAGGTATTGAACTTTTAATTTAAACATAAAACAGGGAAAGGGTTAAGACAGGTGACTGCTCAATGCAGGATGAAGGTCATACGGAAAGCTCCTTCGGGAGATTTCTGCATGACTTTCACCCTGCATTAAGCTACCCTCTTTATTCCAGACCGGCATTGCTGATAACTTGAACGTCCGGTTTAGAGGAGTGTCACTGTATAATTCAATGTTCATTGCAACGACATTTTCAATACAATCATACTTTCGGTTTCCTGCATTATGCAGACACCTCCCTATGAAGATCTAAATTCTTCTTTACTAAAAGTTTGCTTAACCCTTTACCTGATAGAAGCGGCTTTTAGCGTGTTTGATTTATTCCTCCGCTGAAGAAAATAGTTCAAATTCATACAGTCATGAACATATTGCATAATAAATATTTTCTATATCCTAGTAGGTGGTAGCTTAAAGCAGGCTGAAAGTAAAGCAGAATGCGCCTTAAGGCGCATTCTGCTTTACTTTCAACCTGCTTTAAGTGGTCATATGTCTTCAAAACTAGAAACAGGCTATTGGGTAAAGGGTTAAGAGGTGGTTTGCTGAATATGTTTTCAAAATTCGTGTGAGTATGATGAATATTCCGTTATATCGAATTTTGTTATAGCGAGTGTTCAGTGACTGAAAGCATACAGGATATTGCAAACTGCAAACTGGAGTGTTTTGTACACGTCGAATTGCATACATGTACTAAGATTATATTATGCAGTAAAATCCTTATAATATGATCGCTCAAAAGAAGTATGAATCTGGATTTTTAAAACAGGTAGTAGCTTAATGCATGGAAAAGTTATTCAGAAAGCTCAAATACGAGTTTTCTGCATTACTTTTGGCCTGCCTTTACTCCAAAAATACGCTGTTCTACGCTCTTGCAAACAGAGTAGGCCCAGATCAGATGGTTCCTATAGGAGCCATCTGATCAGGGTCTGCTGTGTTTGCTTATGATAATATATATATATATATATATGACTCTACAGTTTCTGTCATGGCTATATAATACCCCGTGTCCATGTGCTATTATAACAAATCAATCCAATTAAATTTGTAATTTTCATGACGTCATTACTTCTTACATGAATATTCATGGAGGAAAGGGTTAAACATCCACTTGCTTTTACAGACTTCTAGATTAATAATTTATGTGGTCGTATTAGTGATACTCTACTGTGCTATAGTTTGGTGAAAAGTATTAAACTTAACCTGTAACGATTTTATATCCACATCCAGGCTATAACGAATTGAAACCAATACCAAATATGTTTTATCTAATAGTTTAAAGTATAGACCTGATTGTTTTAATCAACTGAATGACAAATTGCGCAGTAAACAATATTGACAGACGACAAATTATCTGTAAGAATAGAAACATTTATCTGTGTTTTCCTTTCTCACACATAAACGCTTTTAAATAATATCCCTCAACTTTTTGTACTTTAATTTGTATAAACATTGTTTATATACTATCATATAGGCGGCTTGCTTTCTTTAAGCATTTAACATGTTTAATTATAGAAAAAAATGAATTGACTTAGTAAGTTTTCGTCAAGGCTTCTTTTACGTATGGGAGAATATAGTTTGTATTTAACCCTTTCACCGCCGCAGTGGCATAAATGCACCACGACACATAGTGCAGTCCCAGATCAGACGCCGCCTTTTCAAGGCGGCGTCTGATCAGAGACTTCACTATTTGTCTCAATCTCTATTTCTGTATATGTGCTTTATTCCTTTGAAATTTGCATTGATTCATCTCATTTCCTTATTTTACTGAATGATTTAACAAACTTGGAATGCAGACGACAATTAGAAATTTGGCGCCGAAAGGGTTAAGTTTCCAATAACAGTGCGTCACGAATGTAAACTCTGTTCAGAATCTAAGCATCAACAATAGTACATGTGTACATGTATCACCCAACCTGATAAACAATATAAACATCGGACAGACCTCACGCTGACTTCTTTGGGTCTACAACGTTTGAAAAATGGTAAACCCCTTACAATGTACATGTATCACCTTCCCTGTTCAATATTCATAATGGAATTTGAAATATCTTGTTTCATGACTTTCTGAAATGGTCACAATTTTCCACCTCCCATATTTTATTATGACTATTTTGCCCATGAATATTCAGCAGGTGTTGACTTTTTTAATAAATCTAGAACACGGATTGGGTTAACCATTCCTCTCATGAATATTCATGTGAAAAATAATGAATGTATAAACATGAGGTAACTAAAATGTATAATACATGTACCACCATGAACTAACGTGTTTTTTTTACCATAGCAGAATCACATCTATATTAGTTCATAGCAAATAGAGCCTACAGGAGCCGTCTGATATGGGTCTACTCTGTTTGCAAAGGCGTAAAACGGCATTTATTTGAAGGATCAATAAAGCGTTTGTTAATTACGTTTATTTACTTTCTTTCCATATTCTCCTGAAGTGTACTACGGGACAGAAAACCTTTATTTTATTTTTAGGCAAACTGGTGTATAAAGCATTGGTTTTACAGCGTCTGTGTGAAATAAAGAGGTCATTAAACATTGTTAAGTACAAAATTAAATTCTGTTGCACTGGTATACAGCTGTGATACCTACATTCGACTCGGCTAACACCTCGTCAAAAAAACCTCTAAACCGGACGTTAAATTCAGTACATGTATAAATATCGTTCTTAGAGACAGGTGGCAGCTTAATGCAATGTGAAAGTCATGCAGAAAGCTCCTCTAGGAGCTTTCGTCATGACTTTCACCCTGCATTAAGCAGCCACCTGTCTGAAATTACCTTATTTCTTCTGTACTAGAAAGCCGGTTTAGAGGCTTTACTGTATATGTACCACATATGTGGCACCTATGTTTCGTTTAGCTAACACCACGTTAAATAGAAGTACATGTTACACAGCTGTGGTGCCTGTATTGTATTTGGCTAACAGTCATCAAAGAGATATGCAGGTACCATAGCTCTGCGCACTAGCTAAGCAGGGTCCAGAATTGTTTTCAAAACAATCTACAATAACCTCTTAAAATGCCTAATAGAAACAATTAATGTCACACGCGTAAAATTAGTAAACCTAAGGAGTTTGAATTGAATTTCGAAGTTTGTCAAACGGTTAATGTTCTCTAATTAAGTGAGATCTGAAAAACTCTGTTTGTAAGAGAAGTTTCAACATTATTGTTTTTCTTTAAAAGAAACATATCGTTATCTTTTGAAATATGAAGAAAGATGGGTTAATTTTTCAAAGAAAAATGGACAGTTGTGGACAAATAGTGCTAAAATGCTATAGAAAGGAAAACAATTTTCATTCGATTTTACGGATCTTATGAAAATTGATGCCTTTATAGCGATTTCTGCGACTTTAAGACCACTGTTTTGTTTACCAGTCGAAGTCATACATTACCGGAATTCAGAGCTACATGCACAGATTATGTGCGTATCCAAATACTAAAATCGTTATTTCTCCACCAAACCTATATTGTGACCACTCTTTATAATAGTCAGGTTTGGTGGAGAAATAAAGTAGATATTCTTGAAAATGTTGAAATGTACGCATCTTATCTGGAGCTCTGCGGTTTTGTCAAACGGGACAATAAACGTGTACATATATGAGACCGTTTTATAATACTTCCTTTTTTAACCCTTTCCCTATTCAATATCCATGTATGTAAGAAATAATGACATTATGTATATTTATTAGCTGAATTTTCATAATTGATTGCCCTGACAAAGACTGTAGAATCATGTCATAAGCAAACAGAGAATACTCTATAGGAACCGTCTGAGCTGAGTCTACTCTGTTTGCAGATACATGAAAATGCGTTTATATAAAGGAAAATGTTAAACGAATGAATGATATGGCAATAATACTTTCAGTCTTCATTATTGCAAATCTAAACCTATTTCTCCCGCAGAAAACGTTTCAAATGACCTGAAAACGGTGAGTCTAAATCACAAATCTCGATCTTTTGTGACGGAAAAATCTGTTGAATTGCCTTGAAATGCCTGCAACAGCTGAAATAAATCCTGCCGTGCAAAATATTTGACAACTAGAAAATGGCAAACAACTATTATTTTTGAAGGCATTGTCTAAATTTCTAAACCTTCCCAACATATATCGGTGCCATTCCATTCTGACAAAATAAGAAACCATTTCTACTATGTTTGCAAGGAATAGAAGTTGTACTTAAGACTAGACAAATAAGATTGTCACGACCATAAATTGGCCAAAATAAGCCAGAATAGAAATTCGTAAGGCTATCACAACAGTAGGTGTAAGTATTCGTTTGACGGCTGTTAGAAGTCGCCCCGTATTTCATCCTCAGTGTTTTCTGGTATTTCGGGATCAACAGTTTCAATGCTTTTAGTTGTGAAAACTGAATACTGGTGCTAGGGGCATGAGTAGTATTGCTGAGCATCAGGATCCAAGTTGTTTGCCATTAGTTAATTTCATAAGTCATTAACCTTAATCAATCTTGACTGAATCGAAAGTAATATCAGAATTGCCCAAGATTCAAATTTGAGCTGATATTATTTTTACAATGGGATAAGTGATAAGACAGACTCATAATTAGACACGTTCTAAACGGTTGCTGTAGAAAGGCGTTCCTGTAACAGTTTTGTATAAATGTTAGCACAAATATGTCAGACAATACATGTAAAACAGGAAATGGGACACACTCCATATTACTTCAGAGATACTTCATTAAGCAGTCATTATCGCGCATAATATGTCATTGTACAGGATTCTTTTATAGCCTACTTTGTGGCAGTAATTGCTGTTTACGGTCAACATCCGAATACTGTCTCCTTCATTAAATCGCTTAGTCCAGTAATGCCATCAAAAACCAAGACCGTTAAACTTTCTGGTATATACATACATGTATACCACGATAACAATGAACATAATCTGCACAAGCGTCAGCAACAAACTTTCCCCAAGCATCTACTAACATCATAACCATAGGCACAGATATTTACAAACATCTGTAAAAACAACTGCAAGACTTTTGTAATTATAATCCGCACATGTGCATCTTTTAGGTGGTCGCATTAGAGAGGTTGTTCTGTAAGAGGTCTGACTGATCAGTTTTGACACTTGAATTACTGCAAAGAACATCTGATTGACTAGTGTCCACTTCCACTGGCATTTTGTAGAACGAACCGAAGATCAATACACATACTACTGTCTCTAGTTACAATAGAACCTGTCTCAAGCGGCAATTGAATGGATTTATAACACAGGTGGTAGCTTAATGTAGGACAAAAGTGACACAGAAAACTCTTTCATGAGCAGTCTGTTTCACTTGTACCCTGTATTAAGAAACCATCTGATGTTTAAAACTCACATGTTCAATAAATAAATGGCAGCTTAACCCATTCGCTGATATTGAAGACTCTGTAAAAGTCACTTTGTGAAACCATTGTGATAAAAAGAGCATCTGCTCCTATAGGTGCAAATGCTCTATTTATCACAATGGTTTCAAACTACAAAATTCTAAAAATATCCTTTTCTCTAGTTAATGCTTCTTTTCGGTAGATTTATTCAAAGAGGTTGGGTCTAAAAATAGCCTATGAGGGAATGGGTTAAGCCAGGTTATACTGTATACAATTATATCAATGTATCTTTACGCCATGAGCATGTATGCAAGACATAATGACTTCATGAAACATGATTTGCATAATGACATGTGGATACGGTAAATGTTGGTCTTGACAGTAACAGTATTGCCAGATTTGAATTCTGCCTTACGTAAACAGTGCCGACTCTGATCAGACTGATGCTACAGGATCCGTCTGATCCGCGTCTACTCAGTTTGCAAATATTAGGTAGAATGTTAGATTGATCTAAGACAGGCGAGCATAATACTAATTATGACTCGCGGCTGGCATTTGCTTTAACAAAGGACATTATTCAAAAGGTATTTGGTGGACTGTTATCCAAGAATCATTTCCGACGAAGAAACAATGTTGAAAAGACTCTCAAGTTTATAACTACGGTAAAACCTATCTAAACCGGACGTTCAATTTTGAATAAATATCAGTATTGGAGACAGGTGGCAGCTTAATGCAGGGTGAAAGTAATGCAGAAAGCTACAGATGGCAGCTTAATGCAGGGTGAAAGTCATGCAGAAAGCTCCCGGAGGAGCTTTCTGCATGGCTTTCACCCTGTATTAAGCAATCTAAATTCTTCTCTACTAGAGTTCCGGTTTAGAAGGGTTCTACTGTATTATCACTATGTAAGAAATTATGACATCATTATTATTTATCAACATATTTTTTATAGGGAAATATGAAGAAGGGTGTATTTTGTCATTGTAAAATCGGTAGAATCAGATTTACATTACTCATTAAGCAAACAGAACTCTTATTATTTAGCCAATAGCATATCGAGTTCTGAATTCCTCTGTACTAAAATCCTCAAATTAGTATGATTTTACTGTAGTTACTTAATGAACGACTACAATTATGTTATATTTGCGGTTTTCCTTAAGTAACGATATGGTCTTTTAATTCCCATCTTTAGTTATTACATGTAACCCTTTCACCGCCATGTCGCAAAAATGCACCACGACAAATAGTGCAGTCTCAGATCAGACGCCACTTTTTCAAGGCGGCGTCTGATCGGGGACTTCACTTTTTTGTCTCAAACTCTAATATATCTGTGCTTTATTCCTTTGAAATTTGCATTTATTTATCTGATTTCCTTATTTTACCGAGCTATTTTAACAAAATTGGCTTGCAGACGACAATTAGAAAGTTGGTGCCGAAAGGGTTAACCCTTCTTCCGCTACTCTATTCGAGACCTGACAGATATTTGCAAACAGTTTGGATCCAGATGAGACGTCGGAAGTACAGTAAAACCCTTCTATAACGGCCATTAAATTATGTTACATGTAATTAGTTGGTATTTAGGGCAGGTGGCCGCTTAAAGCAAGGTAAAAGTAAAACAGAACGCTCCTATAGGAGCGTTCTGTTTTACTTTCACCTTGCTTTAAGCAGCCACCTGCCTTCAACACAAACTATTTGATGTAATTTAGTGGCCGTTATAGAGAGGTTTTATTGTAGTCAATGTTGCACCAGCTTCAATTATGAACCGACAATTTTTTTCTCACAGTGTGTGATAGGTGGTTGCTGTATAAAGATTGTAATGCACAGTTTTTGAAAACTAGTTTTGTTCAAAAGATGCAATGGCAAATAATGACCAATGTACCACATCCGATCTGTTCAAGTATCGACATTCCTTTATCACCCACAAACATTGCTCATTGATTGGTCTGGCATTTGTCTCCAATTGTCGATCTAATTTTGTCCAAATTGAAATCGATCACTATGGCAATGAAATGTACGGATATTACACACAGACATCATGAAAACAAATTTGTCTAGTTTCTGTTTAAAACAAGTGTGATCTAATTGATAAATATTGCTTAGCCATTAGAAGAATTTCAGACCGCAGAGAGAGAGGGCGAGAGAGAGAGAGAGAGAGAGAGAGAGAGAGAGAGAGAGAGAGAGAGAGAGAGAGAGAGAGAGCTATAGATCAAGGACCCGATTTTCGATATATCGAACGGCCACCGTTGCGATAATCGCTACTGTTCGAATATCTGCTACCGAGGAACGATTAACCTCCCTCCTCATATACTAGTAAACACCTTTCTATGCATATGAATACTGAACAAGGAAATGGATAAACTTTATACGAAAGAAATTATCGCTAGGTCTAACATACGACGTTTGCAACTGGAAGCTGCGATCGTCGTATATTAGCTCCTACGATGTGTTTTCACTCCAGTCACCTTTCTAAAGACGGGACTCAGGGGAGCGCCGATCTTTCTTTCCAGATCTTTCCAGATTTCTTTTCTCGCGACCGAGCACACTTTTAGAGAGGCAACGTTTTAGTCTTTACTCCTTTGATATGCCTTTTAATGATTTTTGGAAACAGAGTAGACCCAAATCAGACGGCTTCTGTGTGAGCCTTATCAGCCGGATCTGATATTTTTGCTTATGAACTAATATAGGTATTATTCTACATTTTCTGCCATGGCCGACACTTTACGTGTGTTCATATGCCACCATGAGCATTTGGTTAATTAATATTAATAATGTCTTTACTTCGTACATGGATAGTAATGGATAGTAATGGAGTAAAGGGTTAACTCTTTCCTTCATATCAACGCCTTTTCACGCACCTGCAAACAGAGTAGACCCAGATCAGATGGCTCCTATAGGAGCCGTCTTATCAGAGTCGGCTCTGTTTGCTAATGGGATTTGATATATGTTTATTTCAAACAGATTTCCTAAAGCATCCTCTCTGTTTAGGGCTTTGTAATACTTGTTAATCCTTGTGAGACGCAGAGTAACACGATGTATCATCAGAATCAAAATCAGCTTTACAGTGAAAACATAAAATCTATATTGTTTTGCAATTTAGTCAATCCTTTACCTCATAAATCATTATTCAATTATTCATGAATTCATAAATATGCACTAACAGGTGCTTATTAAATGGCCAAAGAATAATGGATGTTTACTATGTCAGACACTGTAGATTCAAATCTATATTATTCCATTAGCAAACAGAGCAGATAATGATCAGACGACTCCCACAGGAGCCGTATGATTTGGATTTACACTGTTTATCAATGCGTTAAAACGTATCTCTGCGAAGTAAAGCGTTAAGACATCAATCACTGCTTGTACCATTACGTAGCATGATAATGCATAATACATCATTAGTTGAAGATAATGTATAGTTTTGATGACAATCCTGTCCAAAAGGGTGCATGTTTGGGTCCAATGATTTGAATTATGCGATAGTTTATTTGTGGTTCTGTTATGTAAACGTTACAATGATGTATAATGGAAAACTATTGGTTTATAAATATGTAAATATAACAGAACCATTAGTTATTAAGAATGTATAACTTATTAGGCAACTGGCTGCTTAATGCAAGGTGATGGTCATGCTGAAATCTCATTGATGAACTTTCAATCTGCATTAAACTGCAACCTGCCTTAACCCATATTCTTATAGTGGCGTGTTTTGACGCCTCTGTAAAATTCACTTTTTACACCATTGGTATAAATAGAGACGAGGTTGCTGAATTGGCTTTACACTGTTTGTCATTAAGGCTGATTTTGTCATCGCATGATTCATTTGTTACAGTGATAAGAAGATTGTTCTTAATACAACACCGAATGGTTGCGGACCTGGGTCCATGCTTATAAAACTTTAAGTTGAGCCTGAGTTCGTTCACAAGTTTTTGATTGGTCAGATTTGAGCCTTTGGCTCAAATCTGACCAATCAAAAGCTTGAGAACTCAAATCTGACCATTCAAAAGTTTGAGAACAAACTCAGACTCAACTAAAATGCTTTATAAGCATGGACCCAGATCTTGATTCAAACTGGTTGCAGATGTACAATGTGTCGTAATTATTCGAGTAAGGGTTAAGTTTATTTATTGTCTAAAAACTGAAAAGAAAAAAAAACATATTAATCAAGGGGTGTCTAAGTTATCTTCAAACATCAGTACACCAGGTTGAAATAGCAAATTGTACGTTTATCTATACACGTCAACAACCTGATTTTTCTCCAGAGAACATTCCCTCATTAACAACCGATATTTACAGAAACGTGAAAAGTGCTATTAAGAGGAGCTTTACTATATCACATAATAGAGTAAATGCATTATTACTGGACACTTTGATCGATGCTTTCTTTTAACGGTGCGAACATGCAGACTTAAGTAGGTCGTCAGAAATGACAAATACAACTCAATCATAATAATTCCATATCAAAACACAGTGATATGGAACTTGTTATGACTAATTTTCAGATAAATATGGTAATTTGACGAGATCAACAATACATTTAAATTGATTGATACGACGTTAAATATTCATGAAAGCGATATAAATGTCATATAATGTACTAGTACTCTGTTCTTATATATTGTGACCTTTCTATGTCTTTAATTCTAAATTAAGTACATGTACTGGATTACACATCTCTTTCCGTCTGCAAACGGTGTCGTTGTCGTTTCTGCTTTTTTCTTCATTTGAATTGTTTAAAAAACCAGTCACAGTGACAAACAGTTTGGATCCAGATCTTGCTCCAAACTATTTACACAGGTAACAACGGATGCGACATTTGCGGCGAAAGAGTTAAAATGTTCAACCATAAAAATCAAACAAATCTGTATTAGCTGCAGTGCATTATCCCTTTATTCCTTACATGCGCCTTTAACCGATTACGTCATATGCTATTTTAGATCCAACCTCTTTGAATAAATCTACCGAAAAGGAGAATTTACTTGAGAAAAATGTATAATTGTGAGGTTTTGAGACCATTGTGATAAATAGAGCATCTGTTCCTATGGAGCAAATGCTGTATTTATCACAATGGTTTCCACAAGTAACGTTACATGTAACAGAGGCGTCAAAAGGCGTCAATACATGTATGAGGGAATTTCCTTTTCCTTTTCCGTGTTTATTCCAAAAGTTCTATACATACTGAACATTCATGGGCAAAATAGTTATCATTAAAATAGTGAACGTGTAGCATTGTAGACGTTTTCGATAGTAAAGAAACAGTTCCATCAAATTCAATCAGCAAACAGAGCAGACCCTGATCTGACAGTTGCTACAGGAACCGTTTAATCTGGGTCTACTCTGTAAGCAGATGTGTGAAAACACGATTAAGCTGCCACATGATTTAAGACTGGTACTGATACGAATTTGTTCGTCCGGGATATAGGGGTTTTAATGTACAGTAAAATCTCTCTAAACTGGACATTTGTAGCATAAATATTGGTCTTGGAGACAGGTGGCAGCTTAATGGAGGGTGAATGTTATGCAGAAAGCTCCTCTATGGACTTTCAACCTGCATTATGCAGCCACCTGCCTAAAAGTATCTAAATTCATCTCTATTGGAATTTCGGTTTAAAGGAGGGTTTACTGTTTGTCTTACTTTGATAAAAATATACATCGTAGCTTTTTAGAGTTTAGTATTCACAATGAGAAAGCGTTGTCGTCCTAAACATAAAAACTAGTCCTGTGTGGGAACTAAGACCTCCTAGAACTTTATATTATTGTAGAAAAATTCTAATTCGAACCATTTGCAAATAATAATTCAAATATTCTTAGTGAGGTGGCTTCTTAAAGAGGAATGAAGGTCACACAGGAAGCTTTATTTCGATCTGCTTTTTGGAGTTTTCAGCATGATTTTTAATCTGCGTTAAGCTGCCTCCTGCCTTAACCCTTCTCTTGCTATTCACGTCAATATACCTACATGTACCTGTAAATAGTGCAGGAGCTGTCTCATCAGGGTCTGCACTATTTACAACTTGATTGTACAACCAATGCACGTAGATCTACAGCAGTGTTTTATAGCAAAATACTTGTACACAGTGAAGATATAATGTAATTATACAACAGGGGATGGATAAAGAAGGAGAATGTGTTTTAAATTCAGCAAGAGAAGGGTTAAAGGCTGATAGTGATATCGGTTTGATGTACATATTATATAGATGTATAGTCTATACATGTATGACAGTAACTCTCAATGGACACGTGTAAATACGTTATGTGACTAAAATATATGTCACGCATACGCAACTGTAAGCTCGACTACAAAGTGAGGAAGCAAGTTTGTCAGACCCCTGTCAGACTGATCCTTAAGATCTAATTTAGGCCATTTAACACTTTCCCTGTTCTATACTTATTCAAAATATCAATACCTACTGAATGTTCATGAACAAAATAGTTATAATGAAATATGGAAGGTGGGACATTGTAGCCATTTTAGAAACTAAAGAAACAAATCTGTCAGATTCCATTAGCAAACAGAGCAGACCTTGACCAGACGGCTCCTATAGTAGCCGTTTGATCTGGGTCTACTCTGTTTGTAACTGCGTGAAATTACGTGTATATGAAGGAAAGAGTTAACCCGTTTCTTAATACTGACGCCTCTGTAAAAGCTATGTTTTGAAACAATTGCGATAAATAGAATATTTGCTCCATAGAGCATTTATTTAAAGTGGTTAGGTCTGAAATAGTCTAAGGGGGGGGGGGGGGGGGTGGGGGGGGGGGTAAGCCTCGAGGTATCGTGGACCAATCTACGTTTCATTTGAAGGTGCTTTTCTGCAAGAACACTGTGAGTAGCAAACGATGTAGGAACCATTTGATCAGGGTCTATTTTGTTTGTCTATGTCCTGCTTTGAAGACGCTTAGCATATATGGGTATTATCTGAGTCTACACTGGCTGTTTGTGTGAAGTTGTATTCACAAGCAATAGGGCCGCTTATTTTCGGAAAGCACGATAATCCTATTCGTAATGCGACTGACGTATTTGGATAGAAAGGTACCAATATGTTTTACCGCCGAAATAACCCAGTTTGTTTATTGTGTAAAAGGCTAAACCGTTTCGGTCTTGAAGAGCTTATCAACTTAGTAAGTATATTTTGTCCAAGTCTACTGATTAATACAGTGATTGATCATTTAAATGTTTTGCTACCATATATTTTCGTCTGCAACATTTTTCTTTTGTTTAATGTTCTTTCATTTTCTCTCTGGAGATTAACAGTTTAAATCCTGGTGAAACGCCGAGTTCCTCGGTGTCTCATCTGGATCAAAATTGTTTGCATAAATAACCACGGATACGCCAGTGGAAGCGCAAGGGTCAATAACCCACTCATGGCATCGTTGGTCCTCACACTTAATATTTGTTTACAAAGCTGCACGTGGAGTTGTCCTATTGCATTACTTTTGGCAAACCCCCAGACATCATTTCCATAGTGAATAATAGGAGTAGGCTAGACAAAGTTTATGACGTTATATGTACAGACATGATCGTCCCATTCGCTATTATTTAGCTCGAATCAGGACATGAATGTTTTGTTATCACATTACAGGGATATGAGTTCGTTGTCCTCATCTGTTTATCCCATTACCTGATTAATATGTATTCAAATACAGTGAAAACTCGATCCTACGAAATTGTAGTAATAAAAAAGTCACGGCTTTGTAGGCAGGTGGCTGCAAATGTAGGGTGAAAGTCATGCTTCTTTGGGAGCTTTCTGCACGACTTTCATCCTACATTTGCAGCCACCTGTGTTAATAGATACATGTACTTATACGTGTACGTATATGTTTATTCGAATAATCGCGGTTTTACTGTAATAAGAACATCACGAATACCAATTACACGAATACTTCTAGTGGTGTATGAACACGTGCCGTTGTAGCCATGTTAGAAAGTGCAAAGTCACATTTATATAAGTTCATACAAAATGTAAGCACACAGGGCCTGGTCTGACGGCACCTACAGGAGCCATCTCATTCAGGTATTCTCTATAAATGTGTAAAGGCAAAATACGTTTCTATCAAATAAAGGGTTATTAAGTTCAATCTTTTGAGTACATTATCCAAAATATGTATCATTTACCAATCTGTTGGTGTATGTGTTTTTGTCTTTATGACCTTTAGAAAATACGTCATAACCCTTTCCTCCATGAATATCTATGTACGAAATGATGACGTCATGAATATTAATTACACTAATTTTTTATTACAGCACACGGACACGGGGAATTTTGGCCATGGCAGAAACTGTAGAATTACATCTTCAGTTGAACTTCGATATCTCGAACTCAGATAACTCAAATTTTGAAGTAACCCGAACAAAACGTTTAGCCCTTCCAAAACTTACAATACAGAATTGCTTTAAACTGTATCGCTACAGATATCTAGAAACACACGTTGCAGCTTAATGCAGGTCTAAAGTAATGCTGAAAATTCCTACAGGAGCTTTTAGCATTGCTTTAGACCTGTATTAAGCTGCGAACTCGAGAAATTGTTCAGATTAGAAATCGGATAACTCGAACTTCTGCTATCTCGAACTAATTTGTATGGTCCCTTGAAGTTCGACTTATCGAAGTTCAACTGTATATTATATCACAAGCAAACAGAGCAAACCCTGATCAGACGGCTCCTATACATGTAGGAGCCGTCAGATCTGGGTCTACTCTGTTTGCAAAGGCATAGAAATGCATATTTGTGGAGTAAAGATTTAAGCATACAATGCAGATCCTTATTAGAATACTCCTTCGTGAGCTCTCGGATCTGGGTCCATACTATAATTTTATGCATATGCCTCTTTATAGGGGTTTATAAATGCTATTCATTCACGAACTAAGCGAATTAAATTGATATTTTCATGCAAACAGAAACCCTATGTTACTCGAACTGCACGAGCTGATGTTTGAGAAAAAAAGATGGAAAATCGAGACAGACAGCTACAATTATATGTTTTGCAGATGACTAGAGGCTTAATTGTTGATGAAGTCTAGTAATAATATACCCAGCATCGCCGTGCAAAAAAAATGTCATTAGTGTAGTTAACCTTTAGCCTGCTACACGCGGGTCCGTAATTATACTGTAAAGTCTATACAGAAAATATAATTCTGGAGTTTTAGAAACAGATGGTAACTTAAGGCAGGATAACAGTTATACAGAAAGCTCATATAAAAGCTATATACATGTACATGTAATATATTACCATGCATTAAGGAATCGCCTGTTTTTACAGACTCCTATATTAAAATACAGTAAAACCTCTCTATAACGGCCACTAAATTATGTTAATTAGTTGGTATATAGAACAGGTGGCTCCTTAAAGCAAGGCGAAAGTAAACTTCACTTTCATCTTGCTTAAAGCAGCCATCTGCCTTATATATATACAAATGTAACACAAAATACTTGGCGTAATTTAGTGGCCGTTATAGAGAGGTTTTACTGTAAATTATGTGGTCAAATTAGTGAGATTTTACTGGGTTTTTTAACCCTTCGCTTGCTATTCGCGTCAATATACCTACCTGTAAATAGTGAAGACCCAGATGAGACAGCTCCTGCAGGAGCTGTCTCATCAGGGTCTGCACTATTTACAAATTCGTTCATTGTGCAACCAGTGCACTCCACAGCAGTGATTGCACAGCGAAATACTTGTACACAGTGAAGATATATGTAATCATACAACAGGGCATGGGTAAAGAAGGGGAAATGTATTTTAAAATTCAGAAAGCGAAGGGTTAAAAAACGGTGTATAAATGAAACACTGATCAAGTTGCTGTTTCACCAGGGTCCTAACTGTTTGACCCCATTCGTTGTAGTGTTGTAGGAAAGGACAACGTATCTTATATCCTTATCCTTTTCACGCCTTTGCAAAACAGAGTAGAGCCAGATCAGGAGCCGTCTTATCACATTCTGCTCTGTTTGCTTATAATATCATATTCAATATAGACATGACTCTACATGTGCTACCAATATCAAATAATCCCGTGTACATGTGCAGTTATACAAGAATCAGTTCATAACACGAATATTCAACAGGGAAAGGGTTAAATATTCACTGTGGTAAGTGCGACCTAACATGTGCAATGTATACAGGTACAGAACTGGTATTTACAAAAAGCTTGGGTCAAGGTGCGACGTCGAGAAACATGGTTTTAATCAGGATCCAAGCTGTTTGACATTATTTCTTAAGGGAAACAGAAGTTAAAAATGCCCATGATTACATCTAGGCAGTTTTAGGCAGACGCCACATTTGTTGCAGTTTAAGGGTTAAATACAAAGTAGAACACGTTTGAAATTAGAGGAAATTAAACAAGCTAATGGGTTATAATAATAATGTTGCCGTTCTAGCATTTACCTTGCTGTAAATAATAATGTCTACAAAACTTCGATCTGGTGCCATTTCGGCTATTTCCGATTCGATAAAGCTTGAAAACTATTGACCGAGTGTCAAACAGCTCTTGCATCCTGACGAGATGACGAGAACTCGCCGTCTCATTAGGGTTCCAAGCTGTTTGTTTAAATGGGGGTCTGGTTGTGAATAGCATCATTAAGGCTAACATATAGGCTAACATATAATTGTATCATTTGAAAACCTTCTATTCAGTCACAGTGATGACGAGTCTCGTATATTTTTCCAGTTCACAAGTTCCACAATAGACTTTATTTCAGTATCTATTGACCACACTATGAGTGAACCTTTCGCCTGCCTATCGTGACCTGGTTGACATATTAGGAAACAGTATTGTTCAAGAGGAGATGCCGAGTAACTCGGCATCTCACCAGGACCCAATTGGTTTGACATTCGGTCAACAGCTTCTAAAAAGCTTGAACGAATATGAAGAAAGTGAAAATTGTAACATATTGGAGTTAAAATAGACCTCGTGTTTGTAGCATGCAAATGGTTAATTCACTGAACGTTTAGTGCATAACTCAACTGTTCAAAGCGGATGTTCTTAAAACTACGCAACAGTTTGCACCCTAACGAGGCACCGAGTTACCCGGTATACAGAGCAACAGAACATTGCGTACTCATATACTTAACTTGTTATTTCGCCAACCCCTATGTTATGACCATCTTTAGAATTATAGAGACGCAGATTGGCACCATTGCAAATAGGTTAGACCTACACTAGAACGTGTTTTAAGCGGATATTTATTAATTCAACATAGGAGGCTCTTAACTCATTCCTTCATACTGGCGCATGTTGACGCTTCTGTAAGTCACGTTCTGAAACCATTGCGATTAATAGTGTTTAACCTACTTTTTGGGCCAATCACAATGCTGGAAATTTTGAATTTCTCCAAGATTAATTTCATATAGTCAGGCACTAATAGCTGACTTAGCGACTAAGTCGGCTGTCCCCAGCTCATGCGCGAGTACGTCCTGTGACGTACAGTGCTTAGCTCGTCCCACCATGTAACAGCGCGAGCGTCAAATACACATGTGTATACATGTTCTGTGTAGAATACCAAGCTGAGACTAAGAAATGAGGTAAATTGATGCAACTCTTGAAAACATTTTATTGGTAGATCTACATGTACTGAGATTCGAAAAAAAGAAGAAAAAAATGTAATGTAGAATGCTCCCTCGAGGCGTTCTGAACTACCTTTGTCTGTATTAAGCAGCCACCTGTCTATAGATATTTCATTGTTTTGCCGTTGAATGGCTATTGTACAACGATTCACTGTTAAACATTATATATGGTCATTCCTGTCTTTTATGTATCTGGTCTCTCGTCCAGACCCTGAAATAATAAAATATGATAAAATTACCAGCTGTGGGTTAGATCTAACCCTTTCCTCCATAGTTTGTTTCAGTATTGAAGACAGACGGTTGCTTAAAGCAGACTTTAGGAACATTCTGCTTTAATTTCAGCCTGCTTAAAGCTACCGTCAGCAAGGATATAGGAAATATTTCTTGCGATGCCTACTCATGACGGTATAAAGTGAAACTAATTTCTTGAGTGTAAAGAATAATTAAAGGCGTTAAAATAGGTACCTATTGCGTAAAGGGTTAAATAGCATGTGTTGTCTACGTCTACGTCTGTATTTAAAACTGAATTTTATTTTTAAAGCATTTTGTTGCATTGGCTTTCTTTTTTAAGAGCACAGCGCTTGAAACATCGACTCAATTAAGTATCTTACCTAATTCGGGTTTTAACAACGTTTGTGTCTGCACATTTAACAATTGTGTTAGACAGCTATCTTGAAATGCATCGTCCGTAAAAATTAACTTCATGGTCCCCAAGAAGGTCGAACGTCGGCTTCATTTCTGCCATCTTTCTGAACGACTGACACATTTGTTCAACACACGGTCTCGGATGTTGCCCGTAGCAACGCACGCGACCAATTCCAGCTTCACTCCGCCCACTTTTAATCCTGTCCAAAAACTAGGCTAAACACTATATCAGTTAGTGTCTATTAAGTGCGAATTTAATGACTTTAAAGAGGAGGTCCCTACAATGATAGCATATTTTCAATAATATCATAAAACTTGGTATTTGTTATGCTCTATCATTATTATGAAGGTTCCCAATTTGAACTTATATCGAAAAATGCCCATGTGATACAGATAAACCGATTTCATCAATAACTGATAATTTTTGTTCTACAACACAATATTATCGGCCTTTTCCGTAAATTCTTCCGCGTTTTGCCGATGATCACCCGATCCCTCCATTGTTTACGTGATAGCTTTCTCGGAAGTGGTCGGAGAATCGCGATTAGGGCGAACAGTTACGAAACTAAAACTCAACCCGAATAAAACTGAAACATCGGGGAGTAAAACCGGGATCGGCGATATCAAACACATGGATGTTTTGTCATTATAAACGGTAATTGGATGGGGTTTTTTTGTGATATACTACTTTTCAGCATATAAACAAATGAGTTTTGTATATTTTAAGTGTTTATGAAATGCGTCAAATGTAGCGACATCCCCTTTAAATGCCTTGATCGCTCGCTAACGCTCGCTGCGCTTCGGCATTTAAAATCATTAAATCCACACTTAATAGACACTAACTAATACATAGAGCATTTGCTCCATAGGAGCAAATACTCTATTCATCACAATGGTTTCAAAACTGCACAATTATATCAGTTTCCTTTTCTCTAATAAATGCTCCTTTTTGGTAGATTTATTTCAAGAGGTTGAAATAGTTAAACATAATGTGGTTGCTTAACCCTTTCGCTGCCAATGCCGGATCTGTGATTACATATGCAAACAGTTTGGATCCAGATGAGACGCCGAGTAACTCGGCGTCTCATCAGGATCCAAACTGTTTGTTACTGTTACTATGTTTTTGAAACAAAAATGAAGAAAATAGAAAAAATGAAAATGTGTAGCAGACGACAAAGTTAGCAGACGACAGAGTTGGGCAGCGAAAGGGTTAGTACAAGACATAAGTAATGAATAAAGCTCCATTAAGCTATCACCTGCCTTACAGACCCATAGTTAGGTCTCTTTTTTGGTGACTGCTTAAGACAGATTCTACTGTATATCAGACTCCTATAGAACTGTCTTGCCACGATCTGGGTCCATGCTTTATTTAGTTGAGTCTGAGTTTCGTTCTCAAGTTCTTGATTGGTCAGATTTGAGTTCTCAAGCTTTTGATTGGTCAGATTTGAGCCAAAGGCTCAAATCTGACCAATCAAAAACTTTAGAACGAACTCAGACTCAACTAAACGTTTTATAAGCATGGACCCAACTCCATTTCCTTATTGATATTGTATAAATATGATTCTACAGATTCTGCCATGACCGAGATTCCTTGTGTTTATGCATGTGTGCCGTTTATAAAAAAAAAAGTCAGTTATATACATAGAGTAATTACAATTCATATCTGACATGAACATTCACAAGATAAAGGGTTAACCCTTATCATGCTAAACGCGACCTGACTCACATTTGCAAACAGCTTGGATCCAGATGAGACGCCGAGTAACTCAAGAGTAACACAAGAAAGGCCAAGCAAACAAAAAGTTAAATAAAATGCGCTAATCCGTTATATTTAGGGAATATTTATTAGCTAATGTCGTGGATCAAAATAATGATTAAAAGACGAACTGTTTTGAATGGCAGCCATTTTGTTGTAGTATGTCAATAGTGGGTCAGCTACTGACCCTCTATAGAAATATAGAGGGTCACCACGTGACTGCTCTTATCCAATGAAAAGGCCAGAAACTAGTGGGGGTGAAACAAGGATCAATAAAGAACATATTAATCTCATTTCTAAACTGAAGCAGAAGGCAACGTTTATTACTGATGAAGGAAGTAGAGCTGAATCTCTGAAAGGCGGTGACCTAGCACTTTACTCCATATCACACAATGTAACGCTTATAGGAGCCGTCTCATTAGGATCTGCTCTGTTTGCTTATGGAATTATATAATTATATCTACGGTTTCTACAGTTTCTTCCATGGACACAATTCAATACGTTCAGCGCCATTGAAAAGCAATAATCTAATTCATATCCATAGTGTCGTTATTTCTTACATGAATAGTCATAGAGTGAAGGGTGGAGTAGTAAAGTAATAAATAAGTACTGCATTGCAAAAGCCTTTAGGGTTTAAATACAGTGTAGAGCAAGATTATCAGTTCATGGTCTACATTGTCATATAAAGTAGCCAATCAATATAAGCTCTAGTAGATGGTAAACCCTAAAATCGATATAAGTGTTAGCATCCCCCAGCGCTATATAGTAATGCCCACCACCCGTTCTAGTTCTACCCTTCAACGATAAACAATAGGGACACCAGAACCATCTTTAACGTTGTTGGAATGACCCGGTCGCGAATTAAACCTACAACACTCCGCTGACAAACATTGCCTTTTGAGTGAGCTATCCGGGCGGTTTGAAGATAATAACGTCACTATGACAATCACTTTCGTGGAATTAATGCATTCATGGCATATGCAATGTAACAATATTGCACGCTGTAGGAGACATGTAAATTAATGTTTTTCAGCAAATATTATTCATAAGCATTATCAGTATTGATACAGACGTTTTCAATTAGTTTAATTGATAGGAGGTATTATTGATGCACCATCGCCTCGGCATTAACCCTTACCCTGCTGTGATTAAAAAGGTCTGCTCAAATATTGATATGGTGCAATTTTGACTACTTCAGATTCTATCAAGCTTTTGATAAACTATTGACCGAATATCAAACAGCTTGGATCCTGATGAGACGCCGAGTTACTCGGCGTCTCATCTGGATCCAAGCTGTTTGGCAAATACGAGTCCGGTAGCGGCTAGCGGGATAAGGGTTAATATTATTTCAGCAGCCACTTCTTAATCCTTTGAAATTCATTTCGAGGCTTCAACTCTCATCGCACTAAGCTCGACAATACTGATATTTACAAATTGATCGGAATCAAATGAGACATTGTAAAACTCGGCATTTAATCGGGATCAAAACTGTTTTGACACTCCGGGTCTATAGTTGTTCAAAAAGCAAACTCGGAAATTGGGTACTTTTTGCGCAATAGATCATTGTTAAGCATTTGTAATGTTGGACGACGTGATAGAGTTAAATGCGTTTGGTACTAATAGGACACTTTGTTTGAATTGCCCTTTTAAACGTCTTTGCTCCTGTAATCAATCATTCCACACAGTAGGATGATCATATAAGATTTTAATCATTTCCTGATGAAAATAATGTAATGTCAATTAACCCTTTACTTCATGAATATTATTGTAAGAAATTATGTATGTATGGATATTAATTACCTATATTATAAATAGCATATTACACAATGTATTATTATTATTATACTACATTTATATAACGCTCTTTTCACACAGGATATTAAGAACAAGATTTTTTTCAAAAGAAGGAAATGTAGAATCATAACTGTATAATTCCACAAGCAAACAGTACAGACCATGACCAGACAGCTGCAATAGGAGCCTTCTGACCTGGGTCTAATCAGTTTGCAAATGCGTTAAAAGGTGTTTTTATGAAGTAAAGTTTTAGTATTATTGTCTCTTGTACATTTAAACTTGCCTACTTTGTTTTAACACTGATCTAAGGCAGGTGAGTAGTTTGGAAGCTGATGAGACGTTGCTTCACTCGGTGTCTCAATCAGAATCAGGTGGACTGTAAATGTCGATCAAGTCGCTTATTCATAAACAGTTGAACTTCAATATCTCGAACACGGATAATTCGATAAAACTTTGCGATAACTCGAACTAAAAGTATAGTCCTTCCAAAATGTGCAATACAGAATTGCTATAACATGTATAACTACACATATGTAGAAATACGTGTAACAGCTTAATGCAGTTCCAAAGTAATGCTAAACGCTCCTACAGGAGCTTTCAGCATTACTTTAGACCTGCATTAAGCTGTTAACTCGAACTTTTGTTATCTCAAACTAATTTGTATGGTCCCTTAAAGTTCGAGATATCGAAGTTCAACCGTAACAGGATAAGGATTAAAATTGAAACATGCATTTATTGTAACGTAAGTCCATGTTTCCATATAGGTCGCCATTATGATATCAGTATTGATTATTAACTCTTTCCCTGTTCTATATTTATTCAAATTTCAATACCTACTGAATATCTATAGACAAAACAGTTATATTGAAACATGGAAGGTAGAACATTGTAGCCTTTTTAGAAAAAAAAGAAACAAACCTATCAAATTCCATTAGCAAACAGAGCAGACCCTGATCCGAGGTTCCTAAAGGAGCCGTCTGATATGGGTCTACTCTGTTTACAAATACAATAAAAATTGTTTATATGAAGGAAAGTGTTAACACCTTGCAAATGCTGTCTATTGTTTAACACAACGTCCAAAGTAACGACATTACATGTTATTGATGCAAAGCAAACATCATAGGCGAATGTCGTGAAAATTATATGAACCCTTTTCGTGCTATCCGCGACGTTGCTCGCATTTACAAACAGCTTGGATTCTGATGAGACGCCGAGTAACTCGGCGTCTCATCAGAATCCAAGCTGTTTGACGCTCGTCAATGGGTTTCTCCAAAGCTTGGCGGAATCGGAAGTAGTCATCATTGTCCAAGATCCAAATTTGAGCAGACATTATTTTTTCACAACAGGGTAAGGGTTAATATTTGGCTGAAAATAATGTCAAATTAATACCTGACAATTCTTAAGCTTCGCAACAATCTAAGGATAATTAAACGGATTTTGGCACAACAATTTGCACTTATTAATCTTTGAGATATTTCATTTTAACATGTTGGTTATTATGCAATTATAACCAAGATTTATCGACTTTTAATATACTTTCATAGCGAAAATTGAGATTTGACTAAATGCAATTACAATCAATTCTTACCAGGCTGTCACAATATGTCTTCTTCAAGTTAGATTTGTTTTAGCTATCACTTTAATCTTTAATCTGTTAATGACTAAATTGTGCACCTCCTTTTCTGAATATTAGTTAAACAAAAAACTTGTATCAAACTTTATCACTGAAGAAAATTATTATTATAACAAAGAGTATAGACCCTGATCAAAGGGCTCCCTCATGAGCCTCAGGATCCTCCCTCAGGATCCCTTTGATCTGGGTCTACACTGTTTGCAAATGTCTTATATACTCAGTACACTAATGGTTAAACTATTAGCCATATACATGTCTGCTCATACTCTGATGATCAAGGTTTACTTATATGCGATTCGTTTAACCCTTTCCTCCATAAATGCGCCTTTCGACGCCTCTCTAATAATCACTTCTTGACACCTATGTGATCAATAGGGCATTTGCTCCTATGGAGCAAATGCTCTATTTATCACAATGGTTTCAAAACTGCAAAATTCTATTTTTTTACCTTTTCTCTAGTTAATGTTCCTTTTCGGTAGATTTATTCAAAGAGGTTTGATCTAAAATAGCCTATGAGGTAATGGGTTAAGCTTTTGAGAAACTACTGACCTAGTTTCAAACGGTTTGGATACCCGGGGTCTCATCTGGACCCCAAGCTGTTAGCAAATGATGGCTAACTCGCAATCAGAATGATAAGGGTTACATTGTGAGTTATCTATTCTCTTTACTCTCCTAGAAAAATAAGAAACAAAACTCGATGATTACGTGATTATTGTGAGTTTGCTATCAAGCCGTTTTGACATTCTTACTGGTCAAAATGTGTTTCTGTTTTGTATGTATATTATGACGATGTACTATGTACAAGTCTTTTATAAACTATCTGTTCTGTTCTGTTAACTGATTGTCAAACAATCCTAGGATGCGGAGAGTTACTCATGTAAATACCAGACAAATGTTTAACACTGACGCACAGTGAAAATTAACACCTGCTCAAATTTAGAACTGCTGCAATTCTGACATATTTTCGAGTTGTTCAAGCTTTTCAAAAGCTCTTGCTCGAGTAACTTGACGTCTCATCTTGATCCAGGCAGTTTGTAGGTGAGAATCTGGGTCCATGCTTATAAAGCTTTTTAGTTGAGTCTGAGTTCGTTCTCAAGCTTTTGATTGGTCAGATTTGAGCCAAAGGCTCAAATCTGGCCAATCAAAACCTGGAGAACGAACTCAGACTAAACTAAAAAGTTTTATAAGCATGGATACTGTTGGGGAGAGCCGAATAAGGAATAACTCTCTCAGCAGTCCAATGATAATTAATAGTGATTGTTTTAAGTAATTGTCACTTATTAATATTTGAGATATTTCGATTCGCCTGTCTTGTTAATATGTAATTAAATAAAAAGATTTATCGGTTTTAAATCTTCTCATGCTTAAGTATAAAGTTTGCCAGAACCCTAATCTGTTACATGTTTTTAATTTGGGCCGATTCGTTCAAGTTTATAAGAAACTATATCGAATGAGGTTCAAATAGCTTGGATGCTGGTGAGACGCCGAGTTACTCGGCATCTCGTCTGGATCCAGACTGTTTGCAAATGCTTACTAGGTCTGACTTAGCATGAGAAAGGTTAATATATTGTCATATCTGAAACTGAGCTACGACTACAATAAAATTACTGAAATTTTCTTCAAAATCTCTGAAAATTAAATCGACATATGCATGTTAAATTAAGTTCAATGCATCAGAAATCGCCCCTAGCATACATCCATTGTCAATCTTTGGAAAGATCACTTAACCGATTACCTCATGGTTATCCATGTAATATATAATTACTAAATATGAATATTGATGGGATGATTTTTAACCCTTTCCCCCATATTGACGAGTTTTGACGACTCTGTAAAAGTCACTTTGTGAAACCATTATGATAAATAGAGCATTTGCTCCTATAGGAGCAAATGCTCTATTTATCACAATGGTTTCAAACTACAAAATTCTATATTTTTCCATTTCTCTAGTTAATACTCCTTTTCGGTAGATTTATTCAAAGAGGCTGTATCTAAAAATAGCATATGAGGTAATGGGTTAATAATGACATTATAAATGCATGATATTTAGCCGTTATAGAACATACACAGTCTTATCTTTACTATTTCACAAGCCCAAAGAAGTAGATCTTGATCAGAATGATCATACTGGATCTGCCTAACATATGTGTGTCTATTCTGTTTGAAAAGGCGTAAAATGAAATCTAATAAGGAAGCTTCATGCCAGAAGTTTATCTGACCAGGGTCCAAGGTTATAAAACTTCTGAGTCTGAGTCTGAGATCATTCTCAAGTACATGTATCTGATTGGTCAGATTCTGAGCAAGCTCAGACTCAAACAAAAAGGTTTATAACCTCGGAGCCAAGATCCAAAATGTTTACTACTCGGTAACTAGTTTCTCAAAATCTTGAACAAACCGACAATAAGCAAAATATACCTAGAGTTTGAGAATACATGAAGTTTAAGAAATAAGAATCGTGACGAGAGTTATCCCTTTCCTCAGTGAATAGTCCTGCAATGGCTGGGGTCCATGTTGTTGTATTTCTGTATATTGTTCATATTTGTATATGACACTAAAATATATCTCTCTCTCTCTGTTCCTTACCCCCTCTCTCTCTCTCTCTCTCTCTCTCTCTCTCTCTCCGTTGGTCTGAGTCTGAGTCTGAGTCTGAGACTGTGACTGTGACTGTGACTGTGACTGTGACTGTGACTGTGACTGTGACTGTGATTGTGACCGTGACCGTGACTGTGACTGTGACTGTTGACTGTGACTGTGACTGTGTCTGTCTGTACGAATGTATTTCTGTCTGTCTGTCTGTACGACCAATTAACAATAGGACTACTTCTGAATCTTTACAGCTGGGGTTAACACATTGTAGGACATACGCTATACAACTCTCCTATATCTGTATTATTTTTGTTTTGCATGAAACACCCACTTGTTGTTTTTTCGAAATACACCATTGCCAATCAATGCTATGAACGGATTATGGTAACTATAGATTTAAAGAGCATTAATCTCTTCAAAGCAATAGAGGCAGGCAATAAATGGCACTGCTTATATAAACATCTTCTGATTATAGAACTAGGGTAAAACTATTAGAGACCTTATGAGAACAAAAGCTGCAATCACAACTCGTTAATTTGAACCTCGAGTGAAAAAGAATTGAGAACGTTTTAGACTGGTGACTGTTAACCCTTTCACCGCCACAGTCGAGTAAATCCACCACGACAAATAGTGCAGTCCCAGATCAGACGCCGCCTTTTCAAGGCGGCGTCTGATCAGGGACTTCACTATTTGTCTCAATCTCCAATTCTATATATGTGCTTTATTCCTTTGAAATTTGCATTTATTTATCTCATTTCCTTATTTTGCTGTATGATTTAACAAAGTTGGATTGCAGACGAGAATTAGAAATTTGGCGCCGAAAGGGTTAATGCAAGGTGAAAGTCGTACTGAAATTTCCAGGGGGATCTTTCTGTATGACCTTCACCCTGCATTAATCAACCACCTTTCTAAATGTATCTGAATTATCACGTCTTATAGCTGATAACGATATTTCAGTGATTGGTATTTAACTATATTTAACCCTTTCCTTCATATAAACGCATTTCACGCATTTGCAAACAGAGTGGACCTAGATCAGTCGGCGCCTACAGGAGCCGCCTGATCAGGGTCTACTCTGTTCGCTAATGGAATTTGATAGATCTGTTTTAGATTCTATAATGACTACAATATTCCAGCTTCAATATTTCATGATAACTGTTTTGTCCTTGAATATTCAGTAGGTATTGAAATGTGGAATAAACATACATGTAGTTCTAACAGGGAAAGGGTTAAAACTAGTTCTCTTGAACTACTAATGACCATGGAACTCTTTATAGATCAGAACGCGTCATTGATGTTTGAGATGATGATTATCATTGTGAAGATGATGAAATTCATTATAGTCCTTGTTAAAGGAGATAATAGTTGTAAAATAGAACATCTCCATTGGTAATTAGCTGTTTATCCCGCTGTGACAAAAAATGTGTCTGCTAAAATTTGGATTTTGATTATTTCCGAAGCTATAACGTTTTTAGAAAATATCAACTAACCAAGTACCATGACACAGTCTTATGAGATACCTATTCAACAAGTGTCAAATAGCCTGGATTATGATTTTCAGCATCTCATCTGGATCTAATGCAATTAAGGTCGCGCATATCGGGGTAAGGATAATGCTCTACTAACGCAGCAAGGCTAAATGTACTGGTGGGCTTAACCCTTTACTCGATATATACATGTACATATGTCTACGCTTATGCAAACAGAGTAGATCAAGACCAGGCGGCTCCTATAAGAGCCGTCGGATCAGGATCTGCTCGGTTTGCTTATGATACAATATAGTTATGATTATGCAGTTTCTGCAATGGCCAAATAATCCAGTGTCTATTTGCTATTATACATGTAACAATTAATCTAATTAACCCTTCGCTTCTATTCATGTCAAACCTGTAAATAGTGAAGACCCAGATGAGACAGCTCCTGCAGGAGCTGTCTCATCAGGGTCTGCACTATTTACAAGTTGATTGTGCAACCAATGCACTCCACAGCAGTGATTGCACAGCGAAATACTTGTACACATTGAAGATATATGTAATTAAAAAACTAATTATACAACAGGGCATGGGTAAAGAAGGAGAAATTTGCATTTTAAAATTCAGCAAGAGAAGCGTTAAGCTACTGCTTGTAAAGTAAAAAAGACTGAGACGTCGTTCGGTTGGCTTTCGTTACGTTACATATCACCCAGTGCTTGGACGGGGGTATGCGTCTGTTTAGACATAGCTCAGATTATTTGACTTCAGGTACGATTTATGGGTTCCGGTACAATTTATTTCACAGGGGACGAGAAATAACCAGGATCACACGGAGACATTATATGTATTTGAATTATAGCTATTTAACGCTTGTTTCCCTGCAATAAAACAAAGCAGTATATAAATAATTTATTGAAAAACGAGTATTTATCTCTCAAACTAATCTTATTTGCATGTTATTTTCATTTACAATGTTAATTAAGTCTGCTTACATTCGTTACTTCCGTTTCAAACTCTGACATTTATAGCAACACCTGTCTAGACAGGATTATTGCCCGTTTCCTACAACCTTAAAACAACACTCTAAAGAATTAATATCTGCAAATATTGTCGTCTGTTTCAGTGTTCAAAATGCAGGCGACAATTTATGGCAAAACACCTAAAACGAACAATACGTAGAAGGATATTCCTTTGTCTTTTACAAAACGTCCAAGCAGATTAACCCTTTCTAATTGTCGCCTGCAATCCAAATTTGTTAAATCATTCGGTAAAATAAGATAAATAAAAGCAAATTTAAAGAAGTAAAGCACAGACATAGAAATAGAGTTTGAGACAAAAAGTGAAGTCCCTTATGAGACGCCGCCTTGAAAAGGCGTCGTCTGATCTGGGACTGCGCTATTTGTCATGGTGCAATTATGCGACATTGGCGGTGAAAGGGTTAATAATGGCATAGGAATCGGCATTATTTGTCGTGGTCCATGAATGTTCGTGTAAGATATAATGATGCCATTATGAATATTAATGAGAATAACATTTATAATGGCATATGAAACACATCAAAATTTGGAAATGGAAGAAACTGCAGAAGCATAGTCTATAATAAGCAAACAGGACTGACCCTGATCAAGCGGTACCTAATTTGTTTGCAAAGGTGTATAAAGGCGTTTTACGGAGTAACAGTTTAATTAAATGAACGCAATAGACACATCGTCGCTGTGCTGACAAAACCTCGTATAATGAAAATCACTACTTTTCAGGAGAAGCAAAATACTGATTATTTTTATGAATTCGTCTGTATGTGACAAATAAGGTCTATATTCTGGTACCATATTAAAAAACAAATTAATAGATAAAAGTTTATTTATTCTATCATTAATAA
Source organism: Azorinus chamasolen (assembly GCA_963576725.1). Lineage (NCBI taxonomy): Eukaryota > Metazoa > Mollusca > Bivalvia > Cardiida > Solecurtidae > Azorinus > Azorinus chamasolen. The sequence continues at coordinate 49,637,754 of OY755246.1, read as the reverse complement.
AACTTTATTTTTTCTATCATTTGGTATGACGATTTTTTAAATGTACGATATTTTTGTACCAAGTTTTGTTCACCTTATGTATATACGAGCTTTTACCACTTATACGATACATGTACTTCTGAATGTCTAACGCACTGCAGCAGTACATTCGCCCATGTACTTTTGAATGCCTAACATGTATTTCGTCGTTTATTTTTTATCCGGCGATCATGTTATACGACATTTACATTTCACTTGAGTTTAAGCTTTGTACCTTGACACACAAAGAAAAGTACAGACCTATGCTTTATGTACCACAATACATGCACTGACCTAATCTGCATGTGTTTTGATATGTTTAATGTCATTGCTCCGCATGCTTGAAGAGACAACTTTATACGAGGTTTTGATATTGAAAAATTCAGACCAATAAATATACGAGGTTTAGTCACGGGCGAGTTTTGACACTTTTCATTGGTCGATTGCGCTGAGATTTTGACAGGGTGTGGGCATTGTACATTTAAATCAGAAATCGTGAAGAAACGATTTTCGGCCAAAATGGATATGTGAGGTTTTGTCAGCACAGCGACGACATTCTCCCTTTTGGATGAATACTTTCTTTTAAATTCATAATCAGAATATCAAACTCTTTCAACTCGAACGAGGCGTCGACATAACTGGTGTCCCATTTGAATCAAACAATCGTTGCATCTGTTATCACAATAAAAGTCATATCACATATACATGTAACTTACAACACAGCATACATGTAGCGGAATATGACATGTAGCCCTGTTGACAATTGCGATGATCATAACAATAAAAAACATAATACGAATAATAATAGTAGTAATAATAATAATAATAAAATAACAACAGCTCTAATAATAATAATAACAATGATACTGATCATACTTATAACAATAATAATAGTAATAGCTGAAGAAACATTTCACCCAAACCACTCAGACAATCGGCATGTAGATTCTTATACGATAGTATTGGACAAGTAGGTTGACCAATGTCCCTATCTTGAAATGACCCATTGATAACAAATATTGCAATTAATTTCTAAGTGGGTGTGTATATAAACTATTTCTCTACCTGGCTTATCTAGCAGCTATTGATAAATTGTAAATAGTACATTGTATCGACAACAGTTTTACGCCCTCGACGCTCGAACCTCATTAGATTTGGAGGTTAAATATCATTTGAACCATCTTAATTAGTCAATAAAACTGGTCAAACGAATGTATAGAAAAAGAGTCGGTATCTCTACCAGATAATAATAGTGTTCTCTCATGCCGTTCTACAGTAGTACTTACATGTATCTATGTCTCGTTCCTCCATAAATACGCCTTTCAACGCCTTTGAAAACAGAGTAGACCCAGATCAGACGGCTCATGTAGGAATACTATATGCTTATGGAATAATATGGATCTGATTCTATAGTTTCTACTTTTACAAAAAATCATGCATTAATATGCCACTTTAAAAATTAATCTAATTAATATTCATGACGACATCATTTCTTCCATGAATATTCATAGAGTAAATGGTTAAAAACACATGAACACCTGCATTATCCCATACATGGGATATAGGCAAACAACGTAGACCCAGATCAGTAGATTTCTAAAGGAGCCATCTGATCAGGACCCTATATAATTTGCTATACCAACTAATTTCATGGGTTTTAATTTGCATATATTTTCTTTGCAGGAACCAATCACATGATAAATGAATGACTATACTCGCAATAGTATCATCTATCAGTGTTATTACAATAATATCAGTTATCAGTATTATTGCGATAGTATCATATAAAGGTATTGCAACAGTATCAATGTTATTGGAATAGTATCATCTTTCAGTATTATTGCAAAAGTAACATCTATCAGTATTATTGCGATAGTATTATCTGTCGGTATTATTGCAATAATATAATCTACCAATGTTATTGCAATAGTACCATCTGTCAATGTTATTGCAATAGTAACATCTATCAGAATGTGTGTGATAATATCAGCTATCGCGAAAATAACTATCGCAATATAGCGACAGTTCGATGTATATAATTGTTACATTCCTACCCAGAGGTCCTTATAAGATGAGTAGCTTTATTTCTCCATCAAACACTATACTGTGGCCACGAAGAGGCATTTCTAAAGAATGGTCACAGTATACGGTTTGGTGAAGAAATGACGATTTTAGCATATGGGCACACACATGTTGACCATATTGTCCAGATACGATTTGGATGGTGAGCAGGTAAGGCGCAGTTCTGTGAATGTTGTGTGTATATGTATACAGCAAATCCCCTCTAAACCAGAATTCCAGTGGAGAAGAAGTGAGATACATATAGACAAGTGGCTGCTTAAAGCAGGGTGAAAGTCATGCAGAAAGCTCCTTGATGAGCTTTCTGCATGACTTTCACCCTGCTTTAAGCCGCCACCTGTCTCGAAGACCGATAGTTATGCTAAGTTTAACGTCCGGTTTAGAGGTTTTACTGCATGTGTTCACGCACATCATTCGCGCTTCTGGATACGTGCGGTTGTTCGTATGGCGTCTCCAGTCTGACATCTGTTCTATTCTTTAACACAATTTTAATTAATTATAGGTCGTAATGTCAGGCATTTTGTCTGCAATGGGTACCATCCATCTCAATCTTAATGTATTAAACCTTATACCGCTGTGGATGCTTGCTCAAGTATAGATATGTTACAAGTTTGACCATGTCCGATTCGATCAAGCTTTTGAGAAAATATTGAACAAGTGTCAAACAGCCTGGATCGCAATACGACTGCGAATTTCTCGGCGTATCAACGAGGTCCAGACTGTTTGCAAATGCGAGTCAGGTCCCGGCTAGCGGGATAAGTATTGATGATTGTCCGTATCCTTAACCATTAACTCTTAGCAAGCTAGATAATTGTTCGTCTGCAGTAACTGTCGCCTGTTTCAGTTCTTTGCCAAAATACGGTCACAGTGTTAACCCATCCCCTCATAGGCTGTTTTTAGACAGAACCTCTTTGGAAAAATCTACCGAAATGTAGCATTTACTAGCAAAAAGGTAAGCATTAGTATTGTGTAGTTATTAAACTGTTGTGATAAATTGAGCATTTGCTCATGTGCAGCAAATGCTCTATTTACATGTATCACAATGGCTTCCAGACGTGACTTTTACGGAGGCGTCAAAAGGCGTCAATATGGAGGAATTCACTGAACAGTTTGGAAGCTGGGGAGACGCCACATTATGCGGCCTCGGTGGACTGATAATGTTTTTAGTTAATACAGACCAAACACTCAAAACTGGAATTTTATTTAAGAAGAATTAGGGTTTTTTATGCATGTGGTTATCAATGTTAATTGAATGTCATGCATAAAGCTCTTTTTGTTACGAGGTTTCTGAAATACTGGTAATGAATGTCTGGTTAAGAGGGATACGGGAGTCGTCTGATTTGCGCAGAAAGATGTATTTACGGAGTAAATGGTTAATTACTCAGTGCAGCAATGTTAATACGCGATATGGCCACTCCCTCCGCTTATGTCCTATACTTAGTTTTTACAACTAAGCGCTAGAGAAGAGGACATTGTAATACTCCAGTTTTACAGAAGTATTAGGATTGTCTGGTCATCTAATTAAAGCTTAAACTATTTTTACCTGAATAGCTATAGATATCACACAAAATCGACACCTGAAAACGGTATAGTTCCGGGTATGTACAAATGTAACACGTTTCCTGTTCAATAGTCATGTAAGAAATAATGATATCATAAATATTTATTAGCTGATTGTTCAATGCATGTAGTTTTAACTCCTGAAGGATTTGTTTTTGCTTTGACAAAAACTGTAGAATCGGATCTATATTATGTCAAAAGCAAATAAAGCAGACCCTGATCAGACGACACAGGAGCCATCTGATCTGGATCTACTCTATTTGCAATTGTGTGAAAAAGCGGTTTTATGCAGGATGACGCGTATTGCATAAAAGCTTCCGTGGGAGCGTTCTGTATTAAATTAATACTGTATTAAGCAACCATCTGCGTTTAACCCATTCCTCCATAAATACGCCTTTTCAGGCCTTTACAAAGACAGTATATCCCGATCATAGGGGCCCTGTAGCACGCGTCTGATCAAGGTATGCTCTGTTTGCTTATGATGTAATCTCTCTCTCTCTCTCTCTCTCTCTCTCTCTCTCTCTATCTATCTATCTCAATCTCAATGTCTCTCTCTGTGTTTGTCTCTGTCTCTGTTTCATTCCTTCTGTCTCTGCTGTTATCTATCCATCTCTTTCTCCCTCGCTCTCTCCCTCAATATCTGTCTGTCTGTCTGTCTCTGTCGGTCTGTCTGTTTGTCTCTATCTCTCTATGTCTGTCTCTGTCTTTCTCTCTTTGTCTCTCTCCGTGTCTCTCTGTGTCTCTCTGTGTGTCTCTCTGTCTCTGTCTCTGTCGCTGTCTCTGTCTCTCTTTCTTTCTCTCTGTTTCTCTCTCCATCTCTCATCATCCATACATGTAACATCGTCCGTCCGTCCCTCGCTCACTCTTCACATTATCCAACCAATAAACAGCTCCACACTGAACGAACAGCTAATGTGTGATATCGTGACTGGGCATAAAACCTCTCTTCAATACCTTCAGAATGTTCTCAATCTGCGACACAGTATATCTCTCTCAACCATTATAACGCTATCCGCGACTTTCCACACATTTGCAAACAGCTTGGATTCCGGATAAAACACCGATCAACTCGGCATCTCAACAGGATAAAAGCTGTTTGACACTTGGGCAATGTCGAATAAGAAGTAGTCAAAATTGCACTATATAGATCCAACTTTGAGCCGATATTATCCGTATCACAGCGGGATAAAAGTTAATAGATTTGAAAAAAAATTAATGCAATAATCTAAATATTCAATACTAGCATGACGTTACTTTATAATGTCAACGGAAATTTCTTTCTCAAAATATATAAATGCCTACAAAATCTGATTCAGTTTCGTTTTAGATTACAAGTATTGGGTTATCGAGTAATACAGTAAAAGCCCTCTAGCCGACCAACAAAAATATGTATAATCCTGGGTTTTAAAGAAAAGTGGTAGCTTAATGCAGGACGAAAGTAATGCAGAAAGCTCCTGTAGGAGCTTTCTGCATTACTTTCCTCATGCATTAAGCTACCACATATATTTAAAGACATCGACAACTATGCAATAAATGGTCGCATTAGATGAGTTCTACTGTACATGTAAAAACAATGAAGTGATGATAATTATAACCGAGAGTCGTGATCGCGTATTCTAATGTGATTGACAGCGGAAATTAGCAACACAATTGACAATTCGTAAGCCTTCTCTCTTGGCAAAAATGTTGGTTACATTGAATGTGATTACATCCTAAATGACTATTATCTGTAATGTAAACGTGATGAGGTAATGACACAATTAGAACGCACTGAAACACGGTTAACATTTAATATGCTGAATAATCAAAAATAGGCTCCTCCCTTTCTAAATATTGGTTAAGCCTTTCCTTGTTCAAATTAGAAAGAAAATAACATAATTAATATTAATTAGTTCAATTTATAATGGCATATGAACGCAGGATGTTTTGATTTTTTTGGCTCAGGCAGAATTGGCTCTATCATGTTTTATAAGCAAACAGAGTAGACCCTAATCGGACGGCTCCTATAGGAGCCGTCTGATCTTGGTCTACTTTGTTTGTAAATGCGTGAAAATGTATTTATATGAAGGAAAGGGTTAACCAAAAACATATGTGTTACGTTTTTTCTCCAAATGATTTGAGTTATAGCATTTAAACACTGCATCTTGATCAAATGGCTACTTCGGGACTCCTTTTGATATTGGTCTACACTGTCTTATTTACTCGGTTTTAGCACGTTGCAAGCTAAATACTCAAATACCGGTATGAATAGCATATATACGTAAAACCCTTTGTTCCATAAATAAATTGCAGACGAAAACCTACAGTAAAATCTCGATTATTCGAATTTTCTGTATATAAGAATTTATACCCTTTTAGGCAGGTGGCTGCTTAATGCATGGTGAAAGTCATGCAGAGAGCTCCTAGGGGAGCTTTCTGCATGACTTTCTCCCTGCATTAAGCAGCCACCTGTCTTAAAGATCGATAATGATACGTATTTTTGTGTTCGAATAATCGAAATTTTACTGTATTTGACTCCAAAAGAGCCAATGCAAATAGTTCTGTGAATGAAAGCAAAAGTAATACTGTTACCACATTGTCAACATACTGAACTCTTTCGCTGCCATATTGTCGTCTGCTAAATTGACATCTGCTGCAAGTATCGTTTATTTAGTTTTCTCCTCATTCCATTATTAAACTATTACCACAGCAACGAACAGTTTGGATCCTGGTGAGACGTTGAGTTACTCGGCGTCTCATCTGGATCCAAACTGTTTGCATTGGTATTCATAGATTCGACAGTTGATAGAAACAAGTTAAAGACGCCCAACAAAAATGCTGTAGAAAATTAGGACAACACTTTGAGATTATAGCCACAAGCCTTTTGGTTAATCCCTGTACATAAATGAATAGTGATAAATATTTCATTTAACAATGTCTTTCTCATACATAACAACGAATCCTGTTTTAGCGACAAACTAATTTTAGTTTAAATTATTACTGATATGTTTAGACATAAAATGCATTCGTTTTGTCATTCTGTCATTGAAATTAAATTCTTGAAAAGTTGCAGAACAGGAAATAACTCTCCAGACTCTATTTTCCACGCTTAATATTTGTTTGCCCCGATCCTCCAAAAACAACAACAACAACGAAACAAAACACAGAGCAAGCAAACAAAAATGCAACAAACAATCAGTACTTCACACAGACACGTAACCGTTGGATTGCCACAATTCCCATCCATTTTCAAAAGAAAATACAGTTGAACTTCAATATCTCGACTCCAAGGGATCATACAAATTACTTCCAAAAAACAAGATTTCGAATCATCCGATTTCTAATGTAAACAATTTCTTGCGTTCATAACTTAATGCAGGTCTAAAGTACAGTAAAACCTCTCTATAACGGCCACTAAATTGTGTTAATTAGTTGGTATTTAGGACAGGTGGTTGCTTAAATTAAGCAAGGTGAAAGTTAAACAGAACGTTCCTATAAGAGCGTTCTGTTTTACTTTCACCTTGCTTTAAGCAGCCACTTGCCTTTAACACAATCTATTTGATGTAATTAAGTGGCCGTTATAGAGAGGTTTTACTGTAATGCTTAAAGTTCCTGAAGGATCTTTCAGCATTACTTTCAAACTGCATTAAGCTGGCACATGCGTTTCTAGATATGCGTAGTGATACATTTTAGATCACTTCCCTATTGTTAATTTTGGAAGGACCGAACACTTACTTCGAGTTATCCCGATGTTCGAGATATCCGAGGTCGAGGTATCGTAGTTCAATTGTACACGTGTACCATCAAACCATTACGTAGTTAGGATACTTAACCGTTGTCTGATGAATATTCATGTAGATCCTCTAAACAATAATTTCTTTATGAATATGATTTAGCCGAAAGTTTTAACATAGTTATATACAAGGGATTTTTAACCCTTTCTTCCATTGCTTGTTTTCAGTTTTTATGACAGGCGATTCCTTAATGCAGACTGAAAGTAAAGCAGAAAACTACTTTTAGAAACTTTCTGCTTTAATTTCAGCCTGCTTCAAGCATCTACCTGTCAGGATGCAGGCATTCCCTCATATTGATGACTTTTGACGGCTCTGTAAAAGTCACTTTGTGAAACAATTGTGATATATAGAGCATTTGCTCCTATAGGAGCATATACTCTATTTATCACAATGGTTTCAAACTACACAATTCTAAAATTTTCATTTCTCTAGTTAATGCTCCTTTTCGATAGATTTATTCAAAGAGGTTGTATCTAAAAATAGCCTATGAGGTAATGGGTTAACAGGGTATATAGTACAGGCATATAAAGATATCTCGATGCATGAGGAATAAGTAAATGCGCTATAAGGTGCTTCTATGGGGTAAAGGGTTAAACCCATGCAGAAACTGTACAATCGTATATATATTATTTCATAAGCAAACACAGCAGAGTCTGATCAGGGACGGTTCCTATATGAGCCGTCTGATTTGGGTCTACTCTGTTTGCAATGGCATCAACAGCGTTTATATGAAGGAAACTATTCTCGGAATCTTACCAGGTGTGTGACAAATGTGCCACAGCCATGATATCTGTCTATTACATGCTGGGATGTTCTACATATCGTAAATGCAAATTGTTCTATAAATGAAAACAACAGTTCAGTTGAAATCAATGAACAGTAAATGTGTCACTACTGTTTCACAATGCTTTAAGTATCCGTTGACAACATTAATCTTGTGGCAAACAAAAACGACACAGTCAGATTATAGCCACAGGCCTTTTGTTTCTGTCCTATACGATGGCTAACAGTGATTAATATTTCATTCAGCAATGCCATTCTCATACGTAAAAGCAGACCAAGTTTTGGCAATCAATTATTTTAAATTTTGATTATTACTCATATGTTTAGACAACAAATACATTTGTTCTGTCATTCTGTCATTAAAATTAAGTTCTTGGAATTTATCCCTGTGAAATAGTTGCAGAAAGGAATATAACTGTCGAAAGTGATATGAAATATTAACCCATAGCTAGCTGTATGTTCACGAGTAAAGCGTCTTGTCCATCGTTTTCCCTGCTACATGTAAGTACGTGTCTGCCACCCCTTTCACGGAACCAAAACCTATAAATAACAACGCAAAAAACGTTCGATTGCTACAATTCTAATATTTGTCTTTCCCTGCTAAGTACTTGTCGGCTACCCATTCTCCAGAACCACAACCCACAAAGAACATCATTCAACTACTGCAATTCTTATATTTTACCTATACATAAATACAATAGAACATGTTTATAACGACCACATAATAGACATGATTATCTAAAAGAGCATGTCGTTGCTAACTCCATTCCCTCATATTGACACCTCTTTAAAAGTCACTTTCTGAAACCATTGTGATAAATAGAGCATTTGCTCCATAGCAGCAAAACTTTTTTAATGCTCTATTCATCACAATGTTTTCAACAGTACACAATCTAAAAGAAAATCATTTCCTCTAGTTAATGCTCCTTTTCGGTAGATGTATTCAAAGAGGTAGGATCTAAACATAGCCAATGAGGTAATGGGTTAAAGCCGAACAACAGTTATAGAAAAATCTCCTCCTAGAGAAGCTTTCTGCATAACATTCGACCCATACAAAGTTGTCACCTGTCTTAAAGCCCAGAATTAGACTTACAGCAGAACCTATCTTAACCGGCCACCAAAAACAGGTACAGGCAGGTGGCAGCTTAATGAAGGTCAAAAGTAAAACGGAAAGCTCTTATTGGAGAGCTCTGCATTACTTTTGTCATGCAATAGGCAACCACGTGCTTTTTAAGATTCCTATGTTCAATAAATGAATAGTCGCTTAGGACAGGTTCTATTGTGTTTAGGATGGTCACGGGAGACATATTTCGCCGTAAGTAATCAAAGAGTTAGGCATTTTAGATCATTTAACGGAGTCTCACAGGATACAGAGTGTATGCCAAAAGTATCACGAATATGCTAATATCAGTAAATGGCGGAGAGTTCAGAACCACGAGGATTCCTTGCATCCAAATTCCGACATCTATCTACTATGATCATCTAGACTACTTTTTGCGTTCGGAGCGTCGAGACGTATGATAGTGTGTGTCAACCAGCCAATAATCGCGAATACACAGTATTGAAGTACACTATGTTCACCAACTACTTTCCTTCATTTTCAGATATCTATTAAAGCAAAACATCGGTTAAATACGCAATCCTATTAACCCTTCGCTTGCTATTCACGTCAATATACATACCTGTAAATAGTGAAGACCCAGATGAGACAGCTCCTGCAGGAGCTGTCTCATCAGGGTCTGCACTATTTACAAGTTGATTGTGCAACCAGTGCACTCCACAGCAGTGATTGCACAGCGAAATACTTGTACACATTGAAGATATATGTAATTATACAACAGGGCATGGGTAAAGAAGGAAAAATGTATTTTAAAATTCAGCAAGAGAAGGGTTAAGTGAACAATATACTGCTCAATGAGCCATCCTCTAGTCAGGATCTGCACCCTTTGCTTCAAATGACGTTTTCAAACAGTTTGAAAACAGTCATATCGACAAAATGATTCTTGCAAAAGTAATCCTTAAAAATAAAAAAGAAATTGAAAAAAAAACACAGTATATTCTTAACTCACAACACTAAAACAGTTCGGTCTCACTTGCCCTGTGACTGATCAAATAGAAGTAAATAACACATACAGTGTTAATCACGGGGCCAAGACGACACCAACCTGATTAAAAGTTGGCATTTTACCGCCCATTGATAAATAGTTTCCGTGTGTGCCTAGCCGTCTGGTCACATACACATTATCAGTAACATCAGTGTCTCTAGTAATTTTGGGAGCGACACCAATAACCACTAGGAAGATTCTGTGACTAGATAAACCTATTGCATTAAATTAACTTCATTGGAAACAATTTCCTTTCCAGTAGCATCACTTGAACGAAATGAAAGGGTCAGTATCGAGAAGGTTGATATATGTTCACATGAACTCTATAATCGTTGAAAGAATTTGGTCTGGTATTTGATTCGTTCCATCGTCATAACATTTACGTGTGTATTAAGCATTTATGTTTTGCTTCTTTTGACATATGCTTGCTTTATGTTATTCGTTATGCTATATTCTTTTTGCTCCACATGACCTTCTAATACACGTATATTTGTTCGGCGTGAAACAATTAGTCATTCATGCATGAATTTACTTCTCTTGGCACAGTTTGTCACATTTTATTTGATCATCTTGACACACTTTGCCACATATGTATTTGCTGCTCTTGGCACATTTTGATATTAAGGTAGTTTATCCTCTGTCACATTTTGTCGTACACGTATTTACTATTACTGGCACTCTTTCCGTATAGTCGTACATATATGTTCTAGTCTTTCTCCTCTTGAGATAGGTGGTCATACCTGCATTTCGTCCTAATAGTACCGTTTGTCATACTTGTATTTGCTCTTCTGTGCATTACTTATCATATTGTATTTATCATTATCGGCACAATTTGCCGTACAAGCATTTTCGTATTAGCACTGTTTGTCGTACATACATATGCTAGTCTTATAACATTTTGTCTTATATGTATTTGCTATTTTTCACACTTTGTCATGCCTTCATTTGCTTATCTTGGCACACTTTGTCATATATTCATTTGCTCCTCTTGGACTATTTTGTAATACATGTATTTACTATTTTAAGTAGACTTTGTAACGCACTTGTTCTTCGTCTTGGTACATTTTCTGTTCCATGTATTTGATTGTCTTAGCACACGTTGGCATGTTTGCTATTTGTTCATTCTGACATACTTATGCTTGTATTTGATTTCCGTGTCACACGTTGCAGTTTATGGCACAATTTGTATCTGTTCCTGTTTTCAATTTTGTTCTTCCTGTAGTTGCTTTTTGAACTACTTTGTCAAAGGTGTAGCATGTATTGATGACTTTTGACATCCATACATTTACTCGCTCCTTTTGTCACACTTTGTCATACATGCATACACATTGTGTCGTATATGTATTTGCTCATCTTGACATACTTTGGTATATATATTGTATGTATTTGCTCCTCATGGAACAATTAATCACACGTGCATTTGTTCCGTTTGACATACTTTATCCTGCATTGAGTTTCCTATTACTGGCATATTTTATCATCGATCTATTTACTCTCTTTGGCACATTCTGTTCTACATATACGGACGTATTTGCTATTCTTAGCATAATATATGTATGCCATATATGTATTTGCCCATCTTGACGTATCTTGTTTTACATTAAATACCTCTTCTTGTTTGTCATATATGTATTGCAGTGTTTGACACACTTTTCATATATGTTTTTTGCTCCTCCTGGTTTACTCGTACCTTATTGCTGTGGACCTTCTTGTGTTATTTCCTAATTTCTTGTCTGACTTCTGTTCTGTTTTACTCTTTCTGGCATTCAGTGTCATACGTGCATTTGCTCCTCCTGGCATACATTGTGATGCCTGTACTTACTCCTCAAGGAATACAATGTCATACGTGCATTTGCCCCTCTTGGCATACATTGTGATGCCTGTACTTACTTCTCAAGGAATACAATGTCATACGTGCATTTGCCCCTCCTGGCATACATCGTGATGCCTGTTCTTACTCCTCCAGGAATACAATGTCATACGTGCATTTGCTCCCCCTGGCATACAGTGTGATGCCTGTACTTACTCCTCCAGGAATACAATGTTATACGTGCATTTGCTCCCCTGGCATACAGTGTGATGCCTGTACTTACTCCTCCAGGAATACAATGTCATACATGCATTTGCTCCGCCTGGCATACAGTGTCTTGCATGAATCTATTCTTCCCGGCATACATTATCAAACATGTTTTAAGCACACCTCCTGGCATACCTTGAGACACATGTATTTGTGTATTTTGAGACAATTTATCATAAACATATTTGTCCCATCTTAGTACACTTTGCTATGCTTATATTTGCTCATCGTGAGGCGTTTATACTTGTATGTGTTCCTATTGACGACAAAATTTGGCAGCGAAAGAGTTAAAACTATTTGTTGGCAGTATTAAGATTTGTCGCTTCAACAGTTTTACGCAAAATATAAAATGGCGCGCTTCTGTGATCTAATCAAACAATACGATTTGATGCTAATATTCTTTATTCTGTTAACCCTTTCACCGCCACAGTCGCATAAATTCCCCACGACAAATAGTGCAGTCCCAGATCAGACGCCGCCTTTTCAAGGCGGCGTCTGATCAGGGACTACACTATTTGTCTCAATCTATATTTCTACATAATATTATGTGCTTTATTACTTTGAAATTTGCATTTAATTATCTCATTTCCTTATTTTACTGAATGATTTAACAAACTTTGATTGCAGACGACAATTAGAAATTTGGCGCCGAAAGGGTTAATATTACGTCAAATGTGATTTAGTTTTACTTTCAGCTAGTATGCACTGATTAGATCTTCTAAATTTGACTTAACTACTATTTCATTGTATATATCTACATGTGCAGTGTTCTGTTTTATTGTTGATTATATTTCATATCTGACATTCCATGTTGATATATCTGATTTTATTTGTGAAATGAAACAGCATTTACGCTGCTCTATGTGCTATTTTAGAATGCTCAGCAGCAGGTCGTTGACATGATAAATCAACCTCCTTTATTTTTAAATAAATTAATTAAGAATATCGACACACAAACATAGCCCAATGTCATTGGGGGGTTTGTTCAGTGCTAAACATGCAACTATTTTGTTGTTTTTGTTTTGTATTTTTAGTACGAGTTATGAGTGATAATTGTTTTATAATTTGTAGGTGGCGGTGCCTAGTTATGGCGATATGTAGTGGTATGTCTTGATTAAAAGGTGTTGAATTTGATCGTCAGATATAACTGAAATAAAAACAGGCGCACACATGTCATAATTAAAGCTGTACAATATGGCTCTTGTTTTTGTTGAAACTTTTGTAGCATCAATGTTGTAGATCGATATTCACTGGGACTAATGGTATACAGTAATACCTCACTAATACGACCACTAGAAAGAAGTCTAATACTGGATTTTTCAAACAGGTGATAACTTAATGCACGACAATAGTAGTACAGAAACCCCCTATAGAAGCTTTCTGTATCACCTTTGCCCTGCATTAAGAAACCATCTGCCGGCTCAGACTTCTGTGTTAACCCATTCCCTCATTTGACGACTTTTGACGACTCTGTAAAAGTCACTTTGTGAAACCATTGTGATAAATAGAGCATTTGCTCCTATAGGAGCAAATGCTCTATTTATCACAATGGTTTCAAACTACACAATTCTAAAATGTTCTTTTTCTCTAATTAATGCTCCTTTTCGGTAGATTAATTCAAAGAGGCTGTATCTAAAAATAGCCTATGAGGTTATGGGTTAATGAATTTGTTCGCTTTCGCGTGGCTCTATTGTATCTCCAGGCACTGCATGTGTGACACATGTCAGCTTTTTGAGCTGCCACACAGTGGGGAGGTAATATGTCACTACGCAATCAATGAGGTTGTAATATTCCTTTTATATCTATCTTTGGAACGAATCCATCGGGTTTTTCATCTGGAGTAGGCACAGCAAGCAAAATATTTGATTTAATACGCCATTGACATTGATGGGTTCAGCAAACAGTGCATGTCCTGATCAGAGGGCTCCTTAAGGGGCCCTTTGATTTGGCTACACACTGTTTACATGCGTCTTTTTTCAGGTACACTATGCTTTAATAGGTTAATAGATCTAGACAATTTTTTCATTGAAAGTTATTAAAAACAAAATATCCGCAAACGCTCGCAAATTGCTGTTATCCTTGTCGATACGCCGCTGAAATACCGATTCCACACCATAACAACGCTAACAGCGGTACTAGTAATTCAAATTCGAAACCGAAAATATTTCACTAGATTTATCATTGCCTGGTGTTCCTAAAGACCATGATGAAAATATAAATCACCGGTTCGAATCACAGGTAAGTGAACGTGATTTGAATGTCTGGAAACGTGTACGCTAATTGCTAAATGAACTAGGATGTTTGTAGTGAGCAAGTTAATCGGAGCGGAACAGACAAATCCACACTGTGCGAGAACAACTGGTACCGATGCTATACATCTGTTTCGTCTGTTATTGAGTTCATTCTCAGGCATCTGACATGTCAGATTTTGAGCTTGCTAAAATACTTAAGGATGAACTCATCCCTGGGAGTTTTGTAACCTCGGACCCAGATCTAGGAAGTCTTCGAGCAATATAATTATGTCGAATTTCAGACGACCAGCAATTTTGCATAAATGCAGTGTGTGACATAAAGTAACAATGCCTTTAACCCGTTACCTCATAGGCTATTTTAGACCCAACCTCTTTGAATTAACCTACCGAAAAGGAGAGTTAATTAGAGAAAACGAAAATTTTAGAATTGTGTAGTTCTGAAGCACTTGTGATAAATAGAGCATTTGCTCATATGGAGCAAATGCTCTATTTATCACAATGGTTTAAAAAAGTGATTTTTACAGAGGCATTGAAATATGTCAATATGAGGGAATGGGTTAAGCATATTATCCTGGTCTCTGACTATATATGCCAAAGCCCTGTGTAGTACTTTTGTACCTGAGTGAACACAATATTTGTTCAATTATTTTCTGGTATAATTCCGTCGTATTTGTTTTTCTGTTTTCATGAAAAAAAGTATGAGTAAATAAATATGGTTTCATTTGGTCCTCAAATTTAATCTTTTTATGCCAAATCCGAAGGCTTGACTTGTAGCCGAGAAGCAAATAGCTATACCTCCTGATGCTTTATCAAGTTGTAACGCTCATTCGCGCCTATATGATCAGTTTCACAGGGGTGATAGCGCGGGTGAGAGAGAGACGGGGAGAGAGAGAGAGAGAGAGAGAGAGAGAGAGAGAGAGAGAAGAGAAGAGAGAGAGAGAAAGAGAGAGAGAGAGATAGAGATGATTGTGGTAAGAGGTTACTTCTATATTGCAGTACGACCAAAGCACACTTAAGACATCTTAGCATAAGTAAAAACCATTATAGAGTAAGTCAGCTTAACATAGATTTAGTAGATATACTCTTATAATTAAGTTGGAACAAATATCTGTGAGGCTAAAACCTCCGTGGCTGCCTTATAAAACAATGCACAGCAGCAAATAGGATTTTATTGTCCCATACATATTTGTGTTTACCCTTCTGACAGAATTAATAGTATTAATGTGATGGCACGTGATGTCTAAGTTGACCCATTCCCTTCACCGGTACGCCATTTAACGCCGTTACAAACGGAAAATTTCCCGGTCAGACTTCTAACGGTCTGTTCTGGTGAAAAGTTTGGCGACACAGGCGATAAAAGCGTTAATAAAATCTTCAAAAAGAAGCATTTGTATACGCCTTGACGTGTATGGCGTTAAAAAAGCATTTACACGAAGGAAAGAGGTAAGTCACATTATGCACTGTGTGCTTGCGAAATTATTATAGTTCCGACTTCGCAGTTTCTTCTGATACCAAAAATATCCCTCCTTAATTATGTAAAATATCAGAT
Source organism: Azorinus chamasolen (assembly GCA_963576725.1). Classification (NCBI taxonomy): domain Eukaryota; kingdom Metazoa; phylum Mollusca; class Bivalvia; order Cardiida; family Solecurtidae; genus Azorinus; species Azorinus chamasolen. The sequence goes on along the minus strand of OY755246.1, from coordinate 49,621,558 downwards.
TATAAATATCCATGATGTCATTGTTTCTCACCTGAATATTAAACAGGGAACGGCTAACCCATCTACGTCACCTAAGTTCATTTCAACGCATTCGCAAACAGAGTAGACCCTGATGAGACGGTTCCTATAACAGCCCTGTGGTCTAGCTATACTCTATGTGCAACTGAGTGAAGCAATGTTTGTATGAAGTAAAGTTTATTTTGTTTAACTGTTACATATTTGATTGCATTATTGACATTGATAGAACCACGGAGCCGCCTTCTCTGGGTCTACTAATTACAACTAATTGCTAACCTTTCATTTGAGTACAGCGTCATTTCGGAATACCGTGTACATCAAAACTGAAATAAATTTTAATAATCAGATTATCCGAAATATAATGGTTGATGACAAACGATTTCTTTTGAAACGACCACGGTTAAACGAATTTAATTAAGATAAAATTATGTCGAGGCTATGGCATATTTGCTTTTTTCCCCCTTCATATGTTTGCAAATTAACAACCAATATAAGTGTTTAGAGACAGAAATGGAGCATTTATCACGATCTCGTTGTCTGCTACTTCACTTCCATTAACAACAACTTGGATCAAGGTGAGACGCCGGGTAACATGGCGTCTCATCAGGATCCAATCTATTTGACACCTTGTCAGTTGTTTCTCCAAAGCTTGCTCGAACTGGAAGTAGTCAAAACTGTCCCAGAACTAACAATGAAAATACACTTCTTTGTTTTCATAGCGGGATACAGGTCAAGGCGAATTACACTAGAACCTTTCAAAAGCGGCCATTTACGCGGCCATTTTTAACAACATGTAGTTGCTTAACCCATTCCCTCATATTGACGCCTTTTGACGCCTCTGTAAAATTCACTTTCTGAAACCATCGTGATAAATACTACAGTATTCTTTTTAAGTTTTTCCTTTTCTGTAGTAAATGCTACTTTTCGGTAGATTTATTCAAAGAGGTTAGGTCTAAAAATAACCTATGAGGTTAATGCAGGGCAGAAGTAATACAAAAGGCTACTGTAGGAGCTTTCTGCATTGCTTTTGACCTGCATTAAGTTATCAGCTCCTCTTAAAGACTCATTTATTCAATACGTGACTGGCCGCTTAAGCCATAATTAGACTCAGGGCCTAATATATGTTGCCTTGTTATGTTTAACTCGCTCGATTAGCTAGTTTATTGGTTGTGCTGACACTAGTACAAACCGTTATAGAGACTCTCAGCTGGAGTTTCATGGGGATTAATAATAATACTGTGGTATAACGCTTCAGACAGTTTATCACAGCTGTCTCGTTTTCACCCAGATCAGATACCATTATGTTGCGTTTGATCAGATTTAAAACATTTCCCCTCAAATCAGATGTGCTGAAACCGTGAACGAATGTTTATTGATATCTATTCAAATAAATACCCAGCAAATAAAACATCCAAAATTTGAGCCTGTTACTTTTGAAGTTTTCTTTTTTTCTGGGTATTACGTCACTTTAACAGTATTTCAGTCGTATCATTTCATACAATTATAACAATAAGAAGAAGAAACAAGATATGTTTGTGAAACACTATGTCCCCGATATGACCTTTGACCTTGACGTATGGCTTTGACATTAACAAGTCATACCTAGAAATGTTCGCCTCCATAAATTGCACATGCATGCAATGTTTGAAGGATGTATGTTGAATGGCGACAAAAGTATCACCAATCTAAATTTGACCCGTTATTTGACATTTGACCTTGATATATGACCTTGGCCTTAACAAAGACACCCCTAAAACGTTCGCCTCCATATGCTGCATGCAAAGTTTAAGTATGTATGTGCAATGGCTACAATTTTATCGCCAACGTTAAATTTGGGGCCAAACCAACAAACCAACCAACCCAACGTACATACAGAGCAAAACAATACCCCCTCATTGATGGGGAAGGGGGCATAAAAAACAAGAAAAAGACTTGCAAAGTAATATCCTTGTAATTATACTGAAATTCGTCTAATAGTGGATGGTTGCGAGGAATAAATCTCTTCAACACTATAGTATTCATTTACCCCTTACGCACTGTGGTTCAGTTGACCTTTCCTTCATATATACGCCTTTTTCACGCATTTGGACACAGAATAGACAGATAAGAGCCTGTTCTGTTTGCTAAGTAAATTCGATAGGTCTCTTTCTTTACTGTCGAAAATGACTGCAATGTTTCACCTTCCATAAAATTATGTCCTTATAATTATTTTGTCCATGAATATTAAGTAGTTATTGAAAGTTGGAATAAACATAGAACAGGGAAAAGCTTAACATTTTTCCTCATAAATAACTACGCAAAGGTCTACCGCTGAATATTCACTGGCTGGATTTTTTGCAATGGAACATTTTGGTCATGTTTAAAACTTTAGAATGAGCGCTAGTTGGATCAGCGAACAGAGTAGACTCTACTGTATAAAGGGTTAGAAATGCAACAAAGCTGTAATCTTTAGCATAACAGTACGTTTGGCTTACACAAATCTCTTTGTTTTTAATTAGTAGAATACATGAATCGTGCGTTTTATTATTACAAAATACATAATTAATTAATCCCTTCGAGGTGAAAAGGTGCACAAGGAAATATGCAATATATTTCAGTAGGAATTAGGAATATAATTTACATGCATTAGCCCTGATTTGATGTACAGTGTTTGACAAGTAGCAGCAGACTTTGACCCATTCCCTCATAATGACGCTATTTGATGTCTCTGTAAAAGTCACCCTTTGCAACCATTGTGATAAATAGAGCATTCTCTCCATAAGAGCAAATGCTCTATTTACCACAATGGATGTCACAACTGAGCAATTCTAAAATGTTCATTTTCTCTAGTAAACGCTCCTTTTCAGTAGATCAGGCTGGGTTCAAACAGGCTGGGTCATAGCCAATGGGATAATGGGTTAACCCTTCGCATGCTAAGTGAGATCTAACTGGCATTTGCAAACAGCTTGGATTCAAGTCGAATTCTAATCAGGGTCCAAACTGTTTGATACTCGGTCAATAGTTGCTCAATAGTTTGAATGGGTAGAAAGTAAGTAAAACATTTAAAAGACCAGAGATTAAACAGACTTCATTGCAATAGTACGTAAAGGGTTAAATGCCAAAATTATCAGATCTGCTTTTAATATTTGTAATATGAGCAGTACAGAATCAGACTTTTAAACCCTTTACTCCATAAATACGATTTCTATGCCTTGCAAACAGAATAAACTCAGATCAGATGGCTTATACAGGAGAAGAGAGAGCTCCTACATCTGGATCTACACTGTTTGCAACTGTAACAATAATTTTGACTGGAAGGCTATGGGTTAACACTAGAGTATCCCAGCATTTATACAGTAATTTAACAGCCGTTACAAATGCATAACAAACAAATATAGTTTCAGGTCATCATTAAGTCTCTTGGGGTGTGATCTGATCAGGCTCTGCATTGGTGACCTTACCACATAGATCCAAAATGTACAAAATACATAAGCATGCAGCTAGCTCCTACCAAGTAAATTCATGGAGTAGAGCATTATTAAAGAACACAGTACGACTAAACTACATATATTTATAGAGCAACATGTAGGTATATAGTCATCATGTGGAACACAACACTCGGTCATATATAAGTATTACACGGTTTCTACGTTCAGATGTTTATATAGTATCCTTTCTCATTCAATTAGCGTACATATCTCCTTCTGCAAATAGTGTAGACCCAGATCAAACGGCTCCTACAATAACACCTTGCACCAAAAGCATTATATTTTCATTAAAATTATATAATATATACTGTATCACACTATAGTATTACTTATATGATCCTTTGCCGATACAAAGGCACCACCTTGACCGTTTGTCCTTATTTGGCCTTATTCTGACCTCGAGCAGGAGATCACTAGTCTGGTTGTTATTCAACTACCTTATGATATAGCGTTAAACATGATGTGGAAGCATTGGCAGAATACGGCAAAGCATGCCACACTTTTCTCTTGGTTTGGACAGACTAAAACGAAATTAATTCTGCTTATGTAGTCCCTGAGTGGTTTAAATCTTTCACTGCCATCTTCGCCAAAATTCACCAGGGCAAACTAGGCAATGTGTAAACACAATAATCACTTTGTTTGCATATGCTGTCGTGTCTTATGAACCCCCCTAAACATGGACCAAATTTCAGGTTTTAAGAACGAATTTGCTTTGACAAACGGTGTATACCCTGAACAGCTGCATCGTCTTTGACACACTGAATTTCCTGGATCGTCACAGAATAGTAACACAGTGAAACCCATCTAAACCAAATTTCTAGTCCAGAATAGTTTAGATATTACTGCAGGGTGAAATGTCATGCATGACATTCATCCTGCAAATAGCTGCCACCTGTCTCCAAGACCGATATTAACCCTTCGCTTGCTATTCACGTCAATATACCTACCTGTAAATAGTGAAGACCCAGATGAGACAGCTCCTGCAGGAGCTGTCTCATCAGGGTCTGCACTATTTACAAGTTGAATGTGCAACCAGTGCACTCCTCAGCAGTGATTTCACAGTGAAATACTTTTACACAGTGAAGATATATGTAATTATACAACAGGGCATGGGTAAACAAGGAGAAATGTATTTTAAAATTCAGCAAGCAAAGGGTTAATACTAAATGTAAAGTCCAGTTTAGAGCGGTTTTATTGTATTGAAATATGTTGTAGTTATGAGACACACAATTTACAGTAACATGATGTTTGTGTCAATATTTGATTAGATTTATCGCTTAGGAAATACATGTACGTAAGTGTTACTTATGATTATAACATACCGTTGTGTAAATTTGAAATGTCGCATAATATGATATCATATTATCTTAGATAATATCATGTCAGGTTAATGTGAATTAGTATATCGTGTATCTTAGGATATTTGTGGAACATTTGTATTCAATGTAGCATGTTCTGTGTGTAACATTGCCCGGCAGTATCGACAATACATGTATTACCAAATGTTTGTATCGAGACAAGACTGCCAGATTTCGATTAGAATAGTATATGTTTGGAAATTGCAATCGAACCCATCAGAGATCCGGATAAAATGCGTTAATGTAAACATTTGCAAGAAGAAAGAGACGGTTCTAAAGATAGGTCACAGTATAGGGTTTGGTGGAGAAGAAATGACGATTTGGGTATTTATGAACGCGTCTTTATCTGTAGCTCAGTCCATATGTTCTTGTTACACGTAAAGGGCGCTGTCAGCATCTCTGTTTTTCAAAATGTTAGCTTAGTTGAAACTGGCGTATACATGTATAAATTATATGATGAATTTGGACTTAACATTCGCCGCCATTATTACCAAACATCATATATGAACTGTATGCATGTATTACAATGGTGTAAGTGATATTGAATATTAAGTAAAACAAAAATTGAAATTAACAGCTATGCACACAAAACATAAATACACCGAAGCACAAATAAAGCGCGCGCGTACACACACACACGAACATTACATAACTGTTTATTGCAATCGCATCACTTAATACTGTAAATCAGGTGCAAGACAAGGATTACTTCAAAATATAAGACATCTAGTTTCCTTTCATGAATTGTTTGGGGCCAAGGACACTGCGACACCGAATTGCAGTGTAAATTGATAACTTCTCTACCAATTGCTGCACAGTATAAGAGACGGGTTGTAACACAAGAAATAGATATAGAAAGAAGATTTTAATTAGAATACGAAACGCAACCATACTAAATAGCCCCAGTGCGTGTCTATAAAATTATAGTCCCTACTTGCAACGCATTTCAAAAATGCCTAAAAAGACATTAACCATTTGTTTATATGCTGAAAAGAAGCATATCGCAAGAAAATCGATCAAAAACCCTGGAAAAGACAAACCTTCCATGTGTTGTTTCCGACGATTCGCCGATATATTAGTGTTTTTACTTTCGTAACTGTACGACATTGTTCGATTATATAATTATTGTTGTACAACAAAAAACGTATCAACGAAAAAGATTTACTTTGTATCACAGGTGCATTTTTTCAAACTGACAATTTTCATAACAACGATTGAACATAATACATATCATGTTTTATGATGTTATTGAAATTATTGCATTTATTGTAGGGACTGTCGCTTTAACGAACTAAACGTGTAATTCTAAACTCACAAATGTGTTCGATTACCCTTCTGAACAACCGTAGAAAAGCATTAGGTGCAGGACAGACTGATCAACATACACATATCCGATTTATTCGCCCTACATTTGGCAGCCGCCTAATTATAATTCATAATTATTATTATCTTTATTTCCTCCAATACTGAAGAGTACAATAACATTCAATCATGTAACATACATGTATATACATTGTGACAATTAGGAATAAATATATACAATCACATCAATAATTATATTAATTATTGTACATAATGGTATGTCAACATTACAATTTGCCAATGTAATCAATAGTTGTATGTTGAGCACATTATGTACTGCATATAATTTTATCAGCACTATTGATATTTGTATACGATGCATTAATTACAAAAATAACGCCAGATTAAGCCGTGGTTAAAGCATTTAGTTTGGAAGTTTGACAGCCAAACACAGAAACTACATTATATAGACGATCCGCAATAAGCTCATATTCTGCTTTTATTTGCTAAATAGCAGGATGCTGAAATTATTGTCTACATCGATCTTCTTCCGTAGCTTTAAACATGAAATTATTGCATGAAACTAGACCACAAGTTACTGATATGTATTACTCCTGCTTTCAGGAATTTACAATAGCTATCGCCAAGTAAATTGGCCATAGCATCGTCTGTAGACCCAAGAATAACACCATTGAAAATGTCTGTCTGCAAGTCATTTAGCCTTTCTAAGACGACAGATCCAAATTCTATACAAATATACTTTTTAAAGTCAATTCGGGTGTCTTCTAAGTATGAGCATCCGGAAAGACAGTGCTCTACATCGTCAGAAAAGAATTCTCCACATTTAGAGCAAAGTTGTTCCAGCTCATATGAATTAATTCGGGATATTAATCCCAATACGTTTCGACAGTGCTTGAACTTTCCTTCCGACCGTATGCCACTATTAGGCTCGTACATTTGAAAATGCCAACGAGTACTACGATTTTGTATAGAAGTCACGAATCGGCTATGGAATATTTATAGAATATACCGATAGTATCAAACCTTTATTCGACTATGAATATTCATAGAAAATTTGCGACAATATGTCCCTTCCCTATACATGTATTCATATACATGTGTATCTCAAATGTTGACCATATTTCATTAGTCATTCTGTCTGTAATTAGTTGCATTAGAATAAAAAGGTTCGTGCAGATTTAATACCCAACAACTCGTGTAGAATAGTCTGAGGGTATTGGAGTTCATGAGACGAGTATGATTATTTTCAGTATATTAACATAGGTGTGTGGTATATCACATAACCGAAGTGTTATTTCCATATCTAGCATAGCCTTTATCATGATTCGAGAGATTTCTCAAAGACCTTAACAATTACCGTTACAAATATATTGAAACCGGATGAAGCATCAATCAAGTTCGTGTCGCACCACGTCCCCAAATGTTCGTCATGCTGATAATGTTAAAACACAGACGTATGTCTACTGTTTAGACCACAGGTACATAATATGTCATTACCCTGGTCATAGTTCCTTGCTAAAGGTCATAGCGTGTCACATGACACCCGAGAGTATAAATACAGCATACTAAGCCACATAAGAGTGGTTTCAGAGTGTGTCCCGGTTCGGAACTGTTCATTTGCAGAGGCTTGGTTAAGCAAAACTTCGTGAGTAAACTCCATCTGAATAATTTAATAATGTACAGAAGTACGCAGCTCTGAATGTATACTATACATGTTAGATGATGATATTAAATAACCTACCATGTTATTGTGCATAATCCGCATCATTGTATGTTCTGGTTTCATGGAATAACAGTGAGTAACAGAAACTGAGATTTTAGTGATGCTGTTCAAATTGTTGTAACTTTTAACCCTTTCCTTCATATAAACACCTTTTCACGCATTTGCAAACATAGTATACCCAGATGCCGTCTGGTCAGGATCTGCTCTGTTTGCTGATCGAATTTGATAGATCTGTTTCTTTACTTTATGAAATGGCTATACTATTCCAACTTCCATATTTCATTATAACTAGTTTGTCCATGAATATGCAGTAGAAATTGAAGAGGGAAAAGTTTAATCATTTCCCTTACATGTATATAAGCGCATTTTGACGCATATAGGAGCCGCCTGATCAGGGTCTGCTCTGTTTGCCTATAGTGTAATATAGATCTGATTCTGCAGCTTCTTCCTGGGCCAAACTGTCATGTGTTCTTAAGCCATTATAAAAACTAATCTTATTAATACATGGGAAGATTTCAACTAAATTTCACAGAACTGTACTTTGGGTGGTCCTCTATCAAGTTTGTTCAAACCATGAACCCCGGGCCAAAAAAACATGTACATGTATGTATGATGTCATTATTACCTATATGAATATTCATCAGGGTAAGGGTTAATCAATCATTCCATAGATACACCTTTTAACGCCTTTGCAATCAGGATTGATCTAAATCAGGTGGCTCCTGTAAGAACCGTCTGTTCAGGGGTTGCTCTATTTGTTTATGGACGTACGTATATAGAGATCCGATTCCAAACTTTTTACCAGGGCCAAACATTCCTGGCCCATATGCTACGAGTATTATACATATTAGAGTAATTGATATTCATACATCATTACATGTATGATTTCTAAAATGAATATTTATGAAGTTTAGGGTTAAATACAATATACAAACTCTTAAAACGTAATTCAAGTAAGTTTATTGTATACATAATGTAATATATTTTCTGAAAATGGGTGATCCCTCGGAAGCAAAAGTAGAAATGCAAAAAGAGAAAATTGCAGACTCGGTTTTATTGAGTCTGTTCATGAGTAGTAATTAAACGTGCAACACTACCCACGCCCCCTAGCACCGGCTTAAGCAGTATTCAATTTTCAAAACCAAAAACATCAAAACTAATGATCCCGAAGGATCAGAAAAAATAACAACACTGAGAATGAAGTACGGGCGACTTTTTACGGCCGCCACACAAGCACTTAACACCTGCTGTTGTGAAGTACATATATTCTGAAAATGGGTGATCCCTCGGAAGAAAAAGTAGAAATGCAAAAAGAGAAAATTGCAGACTCGGTTTTATGGAGTCTGTTCATGAGTAGTAATTAAACGTACAACACTACTCACGCCCCCTAGCACCGGCTAGTTCGGATTTAGTACTCTAATGGATAATGAACAAATTATCTAGAGTGGGTTTTGTTAAGGGTTTTCTGGAATTGAAATGTTTTGATCAAATTAGGCAAATAATATTTGCCTGCTTAAACGTGTATTCATAAATGCGTACATGTATTTATTATGAGGGGTAAGGTGATAAAGCACACCAATATTATATGCAATTCTAAGCTACTGTGGCATCTTGTTTAAACCATTCAGTGCCATGAAGACATGCATGTGGTAGCATATGCAAGCTCTTTGAATCTAGGGTCTATACTTATAAAGCTTTTTAGTTGAGTCTGAGTTCGTTCTCAAGCTTTTGATTGATCAGATTTGAGTTCTCGAGCATTTGATTGGTCAGATTTGAGCCAAAGGCTCAAATCTGACCAATCAAAAGCTTGCGAACGAACTCAGACTCAACTAAAAGTTTTATAAGCATGGATACTGATGAGTAGCCGAGTAACTCGGCGCCTTTCCAGGATCTAAACTGTTTGACTGTTTACATTTTTATAAGGAAATTGAACAACTCCCCACGCTAAAACTTGAATAAGAAAAAGTGTGTCAAGGAGACGACAATACTGGCACTGAAATGGTTGATTTTCGCCAAACGCATCAACGTACATGTATGTAATAACAGAGACGGTGTCGTTACTCATAGGGCGTTGATGGAGCGAGGCGATAATGATAGCGGTCGGTAATTACAGTCACGTGACACGCTGGACTTTGAATCTTTAGCGGTGTAACATTAATCTTTAACATGATGAATATTCATGGAAGAAATAATATATACAATATGAATAATGATTAGCTGATTTTGTATAATAGCGTTATGAACAAGGGAAGTTTCGACCATACCAGAAACTAGAATCAGATTCTATGCAATGTTCAGCTATTATATAGATGTGTTCCAAAATAAGTTCTGGACACTGGCACTAGATACAAAAGACTATAGTTTGTTCATAGCATCCAGTACATTAATACACCGTGTATAAATTACTAAGTATTAAAAATAAACTATAGTCCTTTTCGATCTAGTGCCAGTGGTTTTGAATGAGTGTTCTTTAAATAACGGGGAAATGAAAGGGTAAATAGATTCGCCAAAGAGCGCTTATCACTATGATAACAGTTTCATTATGACATATCCAGAAAGTGTTACTTACGAGTACAGTTGAAATTTTCGTTCACCGTCAATGAACCCCACAGAACCACTGGTATACCAGTCCAATACAGGAACCCGTCACAGTCCTGTGGAAGTTCACCGAAGCTAAACGAAACTGATTAAGTAAATACTTCTGGATACACCGTAGGAAAGTGTTATTATAGATCTTAGACAGATGTCCAGATAATATGCATACGTTTAAACATATTCAAGAATATCTCCTTTATTTCTCCACCAAACCCTATACTGTTACCACTGTATAGTGACTGAGAGTGGTCACTGTACAGGGGTTGGTCGAAAAATGACGATTTTAGTATTTTGGTACTCACCTCTATCTGTAGCTTTGATTTTGATGTCATATAATATATTATATTAGATGGCAAATTGGTAACAATGTGCCACAAGCAGATTGAAGGCGTCTTGTCAGTGTCTGTCCTGGTTTGCTTATATGGAATAATATAGATATGATCCTACAGTTTCTGAAATGACCAAATCATACGGTAAAAAGGTCACACATACGAAATGTGTGACCTCTGTACGAAGATTCTAATGCACGACAATTAAAAGTGAAGTGTTTTCTGAATCGTTGATGAATGGATACTGCTTCTTAAGAAGCAACACGCAAAACAACATTCTGTTTACATAGCTAACGAGATAGAAGAACAGCAGAGGATAATTCCAATTGCCGCGATTGATTAAGTTTGTTTTTCAATCCACTGCTTAGACGAAATGGTAATAAGCCGCTCCTTAACCTTAGCGCTGCTCTTAAAACAAAATATCTGCTCAATTCTTAGTTGGTACAATTTTAAATATTTCCGATTCGACCAAGATTGTGAGACACTATTGATAGAGTGTCACAGAGCTTAGATCCTGGTGAGACACCGAATAACGTGGCTTCTCATTAGGATCAAAACTGTGCGCAAGCATGAGTCAAGTCGCGATTAGCCGAAATAAGTGTTAATCTCCGTATTTGGATTGTCGTGAATCTCTAAGATATTTAATCATGATAAAAACATCACCTCTGTGTCATTATCATGGTCATGCTGTCACCTGACAGAAACTAGAACACGAATTAGCCTCGATACATGTAGCTTAGCTTATGGGGCGTTTGTTTTCCGGGCGGATGGTCGAGGATTCAAATTCCCGTTCGAGTTATGAGAGACTTTAAAGGCGGCCCATTTAAATACGTGTTCATTAAAATATCTCTACCAAATCCTATGTTGTGACCACTCTTCAGAATCGTCTCGAATAGACAGCATAGGGCTTGGTACAGTTCATAGGACGTACTTCAGAAAACATGGATTTGGTACAGTTGAACTTCGATATCTCGAACTCGGAAAACTGGAATTTCGGGATAACTCGAACTAAAAGTTCGGTACTTCCAAAATATACAACACACAATTGTTCTAAAATGTATCCCTACACATATCCTGTAGGAGCTTTCAGCATTACAAAAAAACAAATGTACTTTAGACCTGCATTAAGCTGTGGATTTGAGATATTGGTCAGATTATAAATCGGATAACTCGAATCTCTGTTATCTCGAACTAATTTGTATGGTCCTTTGAAGTTCGTGATATCTAAGTTCAATTGTATTTGAATGTTCACATTTTGTTCTGAGAAAAGAGCTTAATATGAGAGTAGGGCGTAATATGAGTGTAGAGCTTCATGTGATAGAAGAGGATAGTTCCGTGACACAATACAATGTTACATGTACTAGGTGTGGGTTCTTTTGCTGCCAATTATTGTCGCCTTCAATTTTTGTTGTCTGAAAAATTCGTCGTCTGTCTGCTACATGTATAATTTTCATTTGTTTAATTTCCTCCCAGTTTCTTCCAAAACCATTTTCGCAGTAACAAACAATTTGAGTCCTGGGTCCATGCTTATAAAGCTTTTTATTTGAGTCTGAGTTCGTTCTCAAGCTTTTGATTGGTCAGATTTGAGTTCTCAAGCTTTTGATTGATCAGATTTGAGCCAAAGGCTCAAATCTGACCGATCAAAAACATGAGAACGTACTCAGACTCAACTAAAAGTTTTATAAGCATGGACCCTGGTAATATGCCGAGTTCCTCAGCGTTTCATCTGGATCCAAAGTTTCCCTCTGTTTCCATAGGTATAATCACAGGTGCGATAATTAAGATCATTTCAAGTATCAGTGATGTGGGCTTGGCATGTTAGAGTATCAAATTGTACCCTTCCTTTAGAAACTTAACCCTTCCGCTGACAATGACGAAACTGTGATTAACTTTACAACATGCTTGCACCCAGATTAGACGCCCAGTATCTCAATGTCTTGTAAGCAATGCCGTTGTCACTTACTTCTGATTCGTTCAAGTTTTTGAGATACTATTGACATAGTGTCAAACAGCTTGGATTCTGGTGAGACGTCGAGTTACTCGGCGTCTCATCTGGATCCAAGCTGTTTGCAAATGTTAGTTAGGTCGCGCTTAGCAGGCAAAGGTTAACACTTACGATAACCCATTCCTCCTTTAATATTCTCGTAAGAAATAATGAAATCATGAATAAGTTTTTATGACATAACAGTTTGTTTTCGGCCATGGCATAAACTGTAGAATAATATCTATATCATTTCATAAGCCAACAAAGCAGACCATAGGAGCCGTCTGATTTGGATCTACCCTGTTTGCAAAATCTTAGAGAGGCGTATTTGTGGAGTAAAGGGTTAAAGCAGGAATCACTATTACTATTCCAGTTGTGAATTATCGGATAATATACACATGTACATGTAACATGAGCTAATATGAGAGGAGACAGGGTGTTACATTATAACCTGTACCCCGCTATCAGCAACATAAATTGCATTTGTAATACAGCTTGTATCCAGATGAGACGCCGATTAAATCGGCGTCTCATCAGGATCCAAGCTGTTTGACACTCGATCAGTACTTTCTCAAAAAGCGTATGTCTTGACATTTGGTAAATATTTTCTCAAATGCTTGATCGGAACAGAAGTGGCCACAATTGAACAAATCAAAGTATTACATGTAGCAAGAATGATTTTGTTCACAGTAGGATAAGAGTTAATTGTAAACAGAAGCTAGATGAATATTTGATTAGTAGTCGTACATTGCTTAACCCTTTCCCTGTTTAATATATTTAATATGAATGGAATAATGACGTCATCAATACTAAAGAGCTGAACTATATTTTAAAGTATTATTAACAAAGGAGTTTTTTCACTGTAGCTGAGAGTGTAGAATGAGATATACAGTGGAACCCCTCTAATACGACCACTTAATGAATAAACATGGCCGTCTTTATAAGCAGGTGGTTGCTGAATGCAGGACAAAAGTAATGCAGAAAGCTCCTGTAGGAGCTTTCTGCATTATTTTTGTCCTGCGTTAAGCTACCACCTGCCTCCACCACCCAGAATTATACCTCTTTTAGGTGGTCGCATTAGCGGGGGTTTACTGTATATATAATTCCGAATTACTAGGCGTCTCATGTGGGTCCAAAGTCCTTAAATATAAAATCATGGATTCTCTATTTGCAGTAAAATAGTTAATGAAAAACACATGTCTTAACCCTGTACTCCATAAATACGCCCGTTACGCCTTTGCAAACAGAGTAGAACCAGATCAAATAGCTCCTGTATAAGTCGTCTGATCAGGATTTGCTCTGTTTGCGTTTGAAATATAACAGATGTGATTCTACTGTGGCCAACAATTCCTGTTTCCGTATGCCAATATAAAACAGTCTAATTAATATTCATAATACCCTTATTTCTTTCATGAATATTCATGGGGTAAAGGCTTAAAAAACTTTTGAACTTCGCTTACATGTAAGGGTTGTTTCACTGCTAATTTTAATTACCGTTCTGATTTGCTGAAACAAAAGAATGGCTGCTCAATATGCTTATGATTTGCTGAACTTTTCACTGACTTTCATTTCGTTCAATCGTTTGAGAAACAGCTTGGAACCTGATGATTGGTTTGGTATGTTTTGGTTTAGTTTATATCCGGTTTTACGTCCTTTAACAGCAATTCAGTCATATCACGACGTCCAGCTAATTACAAGTGGTGGAAGACCCCCAGAGGTTCTTCCGTGTACGGAACAAACTGCACTGTCTCGTGCAAAGAAGAAACTTCCTCACAGGAGGAACCTGATGAAACACCATCCCAATTGAAATTTCGGAAATGTCTGATCTGGGTATACTCGGTTAAACGATAATGACACGGTGTTGTAATGTTGCTTCTTGGCGAGTTAACCCGTTCCTTTATATAAACGTGTTTTCATGCATTTGCCCATTTGCATTTGCCAGTCCCAGATCAGACGGCCCATGTAAGGTTTGTCCTGTTTGCTAATGGGGTTTGATATATCTGTTTCTTTACTTTTTTTTAAAACATAGCTACAATGTTCCTTCTTCCATATTGCATTATAACTATTTGTTCATGAATATTTAGTAGGTATTGAAATTTGTAACAACATAGAAAAAGGAAATGGTTAACACGTTAAAATTCACCCTGACTTGTGATTCAGGTGTCTTGATGCTCTAAGTACAATAACATCTCTCGAAATTTACGATACAGTACAATTTCGCTCACCCGATCACTTGAACTAGTATCGTTATGAGTTTTAAGGCAGGTGGGAGCTTAATGCATGGTACATTTTGTAAAATATGTATAGAAAGTTCTTCTTGGAGCTTTCTGCGTGACGTCCACTCTGCATTAAGCTGCCAACTGCTTAACCCTTCGCTTGCTATTCACGTCAATATACCTACATGTAAATAGTGAAGACCCAGATGAGACAGCTCCTGCAGGAGCTGTCTCATCAGGGTCTGCACTATTTACAAGTTGATTGTGCCACCAGTGCACTCCACAGCAGTGATTGCACAGCGAAATACTTGTACACAGTGAAGATACATGTATATGTAATTATACAACAGGGCATGGGTAAAGAAGGAGAAATATATTTTAAAATTCAGCAAGAGAAGGGTTAACACCTCTCACGTTTCACTCCTTTTCCGAATTAGTGAGAAGTTTTCTGTCCGTGTCACTTCCTTGGCAAACAATACGTTCCAACTGAACCGCTCGTAAATGCATGTATCTCCAATCCATAGTTTTATTCGTTATGGTACATGCACCTGATAGATAATTATGCAGGACATAATCACACCATAACTATTTAACACTTTCGGTGCCAAATTCCTAATTGTCGTCTATCTGCAAACCAGTTTTGTTAAATCAATCGAAACAATAAATAAATAAGGTAAATAAAGGCAAATTTCAAGGGAATAAAATGCAGATATACAAAATAAAGTATGAAACAAAAAGTGAAGTCCCTGATCAGAATCAGATCTTCATAGTTCCACAAGCAAACAGTGCAGAACCAGATCAGAAGACGTCTTGCAAACGGAGCAGAACTTGGTCAGACGCCTTCTACGGGAGCCGTCTGATCTGGATGTACTCAGTTTGCAAAGACACCAAAAGGCTTCTCTATCCAGTGAAATATTATAGAAACAAAGCAATGCCAAATTACACGATGATTTATCGAAACATCTGCGTAATATTGTAAAACTTCTGTAGCACGGACAGTCTCAGTCGGTCTACAGGTACTGTAGAAACTGACGCATGGCAAAATTGATCACTTCTTTTAATGCCTTAATGGTACCAACAGCTTTTAAGGTCCCAGTATGTATTCGCTAATGCCTTGGCCACGCCTAGTTTATGGGCACATTGCTAGATATTTAACCTTTATCCCATACAAACCCCTTGGCACGCCTTCGGAAACACGGTAGACCCAAATCAGATTGTTTCACCTGGAAGACGTTTGATCAGTGTCTGCTCTGTTTGCTTATTGAATGGTATGTATCTGATTCTAGAGTTTTTGAAATGGCAAAGAAAACTCTAGTTTATTGATTATTACAACCCATCTGTTTATGAATATCCTTCAAGTCACGGAGTATAAAGATAATCCTTTCCCTCATATTTATAAACGTCTTTTCATGCATTTGCAAACAGAGTATACCAAGATCAGACGGCTCCGATGTGGCACGATATACATGTAGTATTGATTCTACAGTTTTTAGCGAAGCAAAAACTTCTAAATATTGAACAGAGAAAGGGTTAACCCTTCGCTTGCTAATCGCGTCAATATACCTACATATAAATAGTGAAGACCCAGATGAGACAGCTCCTGCAGGAGCTGTCTCATCAGGGTCTGCACTATTTACAAGTTGATTGTGCAACCAGTGCACTCCACAGCATTGATTGCACAGCGAAATACTTGTACACAGTGAAGATATATGTAATTATACAACAGGACATGGGTAAAGAAGGAGAAATTATTATTTTTTTAAATTCAGCAAGAGAAGGGTTAAACCAGAAATGAAACATTGCAAGGGGAGCCCATACTGACGTCTTGAGAGTACTATGCTGAATTCGTGAAGAGGAGTTTTTCGGGATTTTTTTATCATTTGCCTGCTATATAAGTGAAACCTGCTCAAACTCTGATCTGCTACAATTTTCAATTAGTTTCGTTTTGTTAAAATTCAGAACCTATTGGCCGAGTGGCAAACTCCTACAGCAGCTTCCTGCTTTGCGTCCGTCCTGCTTTGGGCGATCACGTGCCTTTAACTACATGTATATAAATAATTATTCAATAGGTTGTTCGAATTATCGAGTTTTTACTGTGTTACTTTAATGTTTGTTTGTTTCATTGCTGCTAATTTGACTTTTGTAAATGTATATAATTATGTCACGAGGGCCGCGTGGAAGATGGTGTTGTGTTGTTCCCTCTATAAATAAAGTCTTAATTACTATTATCATTACCATCATCATCATCATCATCATCATCATCATCATCATCATCATCATCATCATCATCATCATTATCATTATCATTATTAAACAAATTGGATCCTTATGAGACGCCGAGTAACTCGGCGTCTCGTTTGCATATGCCAGTCATGTCGAGGTTATAAGTCGAACGATTAACTTGGAATACTCAAATAGGAGTTGCCTGATCAGGGTCTGCTCTGTTTGCTTATGAGATTACAACAGGTCTGACTCTACGGTTTTTGACCAATACCAAAACGTCCTGTGTACATGTGCCATTATAAAACTTATCTAATACAGTACTCCCTCCCTACAACGGCCCTCTCAATAACGATTCCCTCCTTACAACAACGCATGTCACTGTTCCGAAACAACAAAGCTCCAGAAACAACTTTTTCCATCGTATTTTCTTTATGCCTCCACCAAACCCTATGTTGTGACCACTCTTTAGAATCGTCACTCTGTGACGATTCTAAAGAGTGATCACAACATAGGGTTTGATGGAGGCATAACGGTTTTAGTTCTCGAAATACACCTTATCTGGGGATCTGCACACAAGCTAATTATGTTTGATTTTCCCTTCCTATAACAACTCCCTCTGAACAACACATACAATATTCGTATCCCAAAGGGTGTCGTTGTAGAGAGGGAGCACTGTAAGTATTCATGGTGTCATTATTTCTAGTATGAATACTCAATTGGGAAAGGGTTAAACATTGGGTGTTGAGAAAGTTTCTAATCAAATCCAATACCGACAGAGATAATCACATAAGAGAATATACAAAGATAGAGTGATTAATCATTGGATTTTCATCAGATTCACATGAAGCTAGTCTTCTTGTTTCATGTCAGTTGGTACATGTATCATATGAAAGTGTTAATTCACGAAATGTCCTCTTATGAAACGTACTATTCATTTAAGCCGTTTCAGGGTGGGAAACGAGTCACTAATGTCATTTTCAAACAGTGCAGACCCAGATGAGGGGGCTCCTGAAGGAGCCCTCTCATTAGTGTCTGCACTGTTTGTCATTCTACACTTTCCTTTTCAAACAAACCCTGAATATTTATGGAAAGCTTGAACTGTTTGAATAAAATTATTTTGGAATAGTCCATGTGAAAGTTCAGCATTGGAAATGTTAGATGTTACCTTTGTCCAGCGTTAAGCTACCGCTCGTCTTAAATACATTGAAGATGACTTCTTAAATGGTTGCTTAATCCCTTGAAAATGAGAAACCAGTAAACTAGCATTTGCAAACAGTGAAGAAACAGGCCAGCAGCCTTCTGATCAGGGTCTGCACCGTTTGTCATTCAGAGTCCATATTTCAAATGTTCATGCTGAATGGACTCTGTCGACTACTCGTTCCTTAAATACAGCTGAACTTCGATATCTCGAACTCTGATAACTCGAACTTCGGGATAACTCGAACAGATAGTTAAGTCCTTCGAATACATAACTGCTCTGAAATGTATCGCTACAGATATCTAGGAACACATGTAGCAGCTTAATACAGGTCTAAAGTAATGCTGAAAGCTCCTCTGGGAGCTTTCAGCAATACTTTAGATCTGTATTAAGCTGTGGCCTTGAAAAATTGTTCAGACTAGAAATCGGATGACTCGAACTTCTGTTATCGAACTAATTTGTATGGTCCCTTGAAGTTCGAGTTATCGAAGTTCAGCTGTATGTGTAAATTAATGACTTCATTAATATTTATTAACTTATTTTTCAAAATACATGTACATGTATAAAATTTCCATAAGCAAACAGAGCGGACCCTGGTCAGACGGCTCATGTATATCTTAACTGTTTCCTTCATATATATATATAATATATAAACGTCTTTTCCAGCATTTGCAAACAGGGTAGACCCATATTAGACCTAAAGGAGCCGTCTGATCAAGGTCTGATCTGTTTGCTAATTGGAAGTTGAATGAATTAATGAAATGAGAGATAGATGAACTACTTTATTTAACGAGGGTATCTCAATTAGTCCACAAAACAGTAAAACACAGATCTATATGCACAACAAATCAAATCTTAGAAGTTAACTCTTTGTACGCTTAGTAATATTGTGTCTGAATGATTAATAATTGTTGTCTGGTTCAATTTGCAGATCTATTCTTCAAGGACACGCATTTTCAATTTTTTGATCATGATAAAACTCCGAGTAACTTAGCGTCTAATCTAGGTCCAATATGTTATCATAGTTTTGATTTACCACTAGCATCCAAATAATTAATATAAAGCTATTTTAGGCGTCTCATCTGGGTCCAAACTGTTTTCAACTGCCATTTCGGTCGTACTTAGCAGACAAAGGGTTTAGACATAGTTTATGGTACAAATGTAGTTTTAATTATAAGCATTTCACTACCCCCTGCATATTTCACAATTAACTGATGTAATAATTAGAAGAAACAAACACACTAAAGCATACATTACAGTGCTCCCTCTCTACAACGACACCCTTTGGGATACGAAGATTGTACGTGTTGTTCTGAGGGAGTTGTTATAGGGAGGGAAAATCAAACATAATTACCTTGTTTGCAGATACCCAGATAAGGTGTAATTCGAGAACTAAAACCGTTATGCCTCATTCAAACCCTATGTTGTGACCACTCTTTAGAATCGTCACAAAGTGACGATTCTAAAGAGTGGTCACAACATAGGGTTTGATGGAGGCATAAAGAAAATACGATGGAAAAAGTTGTTTCTGGAGCCTTGTTGTTTCGGAAACAGTGACATGTGTTGTTGTAAGGAGGAGTCGTTATTGAGAGGGTCGTTGTAGGGAGGGAGCACTGTATAACAAATGAAGATAGGTATTCTTAGAGCTGATCAATAAATCACTGGTATTAATAATCGTAAATCGTATTTTGCCGACGAACAATCAGTTGAAAAGAAACTCCTCGAGGAATATTTAATTCTTTGCACGCTAATCGTAAATCCGGGATGTCAAATGTAAAACATGCTGGACCCTGATCATTTGCCGCGTAACTCGGCGTCTCATTGAGATCTAAACGCCAGTCACCCTGGTTGTATTTTCTGATTTAAGAAATGTAGCAGACAACATTTTTTTCAGACGAGCATGTTTTGTTTTCAGAATTTATAAGTCATTGACCACATCAGAATAATGTTTTCATCCAACCTTCTTCACTCTGAGCAATTATCCTACGCAAATATTTTCGTCTGCTCCAATATACTGAAAAGTGTTTTTCTTTATTTGTTATCAGTGTTAACCATTCGCTTGCTAATCACGTCAATATACCTACCTGTAAATAGTGAAGACCCAGATGAGACTGCTCCTGTAGGAGCTACATGTATCTCATCAGGGTCTGCACTATTTACAAGTTGATTGTGCAACCAGTGCACTCCATAGCAGTGATTGCGCAGCGAAATACGCGTACACAGTGAAGATATATGTTATTATACAACAGGGCATGGGTAAAGAAGGAGAAATGTATTTTAAAATTCAGCAAGCGAAGGGTTAAGCAGTTGGGATTCTGTTGAGACGCTGAGGTACTTGGCGCCTCGTATGGGTCCAAACTGATTTCAACAGTAATCACCAATTCTCCAGTACAGTACGAGCATTTAACCTTTACGGCGTCAACTTTCTAATTGTCGTCTGCAAACCAATTAGGTTAAATCATTCCGTAAAATAAGGAAATGAGATAAATAAATGCAAGTTTCAAAGGAATAAATGCACATGTATAGAAATAAAGTTTGAGACAAAAAGTGAAGTCCCTGAACAGACGCCGCCTTGAAAAGGCGGCGTCTGATCTGGGATTGCACTATTTGTCGGGGTGCATGTTTGCGACATTGGCGGCGAAAGGGTTAATTGAAAGTATTACAACATCTACTCTTTCGCTGCCTTATATTTCAAAGAAGAGACTTCCTCAATTTCTCTTTAAAAACAAAGAAATTGTCAAACAGTTAATCCGCCTTTCATGTAACTGAGTCGCCTTTTTTTCTTCGAAATAGTTGATAAATTTAAGTCTAGCGTAATTATTTGAACATTTAGCCCGTTGTAAAAAGCGATGTCTGCTCTATAGACATGCTATCTGAAAATAAAATAGTTTGCGTTACAGTGACGCAATTGTAACGTAACTTGAATAAAAATTTCAAATTACGTTTTTTGTTTGAATTTGCATGTTTACACTGCTAAACTTTGGTGCAATTCTGACTAGATCGAGCATTCGAAAACTATTGACCGTGTGAGTCGGTTCTCATCTGGATTCATGCTGATTCACAGTAGGAATAAAGTCGGGAATAGCGGAATGATTTTAAAATGGACAGACAAACAGAGTCGATATTCTTCAGGATCCTTTGAAGTCATGATCCATACATTTTTGCGTCATTTCTTATTTGTATACACATTATAGTACTATACATTTCTTGCCAAAGCACTCCTGTTCCAGACATAGCACTATTACAGTTCAAAATGAATCATCAGACGAGATCCCGGATTGCATCAGCGGAGCTTGATATCTCGAGATGTTTATATTCTTAGCTGATAATCTGTTACACTAACCTGAATTTCAGCTAAAAAAAACAAAAACTATAAATCGGTCACTCAAGAGAACCTATACGTTGGTTTTTAACCCTTCCCTATTGAAGAAATACCGACAACATGAATAGTAATTAGATTACTGTGTACAATGACATAATTATCTGCACATAATTGTTTTGGTATTGGACAAAACTGTCGTTTCAGATTTTTTTGTATAAATTTAAAAGCAAACACAGCAGACCTTGGTCAGACGACGTCTACAGGGGCCATCTGAGCTAGGTTAATTTTGTAAGCAAAGGTTTGAAAAAGAGTTTGTATGAAAGAAATAGTTAACCATTTACTCCATGAATATTCATGGAAGACATATTGACATCATGCATATTACATGTAATTAGGATATTGTTTTATAATGACTCTTGAACACAGAAGTGTTTGCCACAGAAGAAACTGTAGAACTTTATCTATATCATTTCATAAGCAAAAACATCTCCTACAGGAGCCGCCTGATCTGGGTCCACCCTATTTGCAAAGGAGTAGAGAGGCGTACAGCAAAACCCCTCTAATGCGACCACTTAATGAATAAACATGTCTGTCTTTATAAGCAGGTGGTTGCTTAATGAAGGACAAAAGCAATGCAGAAAGCTCCTTTCTTACTTTTGTCCTGCATAAAGCTACATGTACCACCTTCCTCTACGACCCAGAATTATACCTCATTTAGGTGGTCGCATTAGAGGGTTTTTACTGTATTAATTGCGTACAGAGTTAAACCCTTCTCTAGCTAACCCAGACCTGGCTCGCATTTACAAACAACTTAGATCGGGATGAGACATTCTTCAGTGATTTTTTTTAGTTCTTGTCACGCTAGCGGTAAAGTCGGTATGACAAATGCAGACATGTTGGACACTGATCAGATGGCGAGTAAGCCGGGGTCTCATCAGGATCCAAGCTGATACTCGGTCAATAATGTCTCAAGCGCGCGCTCGATCGGAATTAGTAAACAATAATATTATACCAGATCCACATTTATGAAGAAATTATTTTTTCCATAGCGGGGATACGATTAGATTATCTTATCTAAGACATGTGGCATCCTCACACAGATTGAAAGTAATATAAAATATATCGTAAGGGACCATTAAAAGGAGGTCTAACTATGGGTTTTGTATAGCAGGTGGTATCTTAATGCAAGTTAAAAGGAGCAATCGGCATTACCTTTGCCCTGTGTTAAACAATTACTTGTTTTTTCAAGATTCTTTTAAGATCGAGCTGGGTTTTTTTAAGATTTCTCAAGCGACCATCAAAAAGAGGTATGCAAGACGAGCGGTAGGTTAATTCCGGTCAAAAGCAATACAGTTAAACCCCTCTAATGCGACCACCTGAAAGAGGTATAATTCTGAGTGGTAGATGCAGGTGGTTGCTAAATGCAGGACATACGTAATGCAGAAAGCTCCTAGATGAGCTTTCTGCATAACTTTTGTCATGCATTAAGCAACCACCTGCGTATAAAGACACCCATTTTTATTGATTAAATGATCGCGTTAGAGGGTTTCACTGTACACAGAAAGCTATGTACATGTACCTATCTTCTTTTAAATATTCCCTCGTGCGATTAATATATTAATGTCGCTTAAGAAGAGTTTACTGCAATGCAATGCGCATCACTATTTTGTTTTATATTAACCCTTTTTCTGCCAATGCCGGATCTTTGATTTACCTATGCAAACAGTTTGGATCCAGATGAGACGCCGAGTAACTCGGCGTCTCATCAGGATCCAAACTGTTTGTTACTGTTACTATGTTTTTGAAACAAAAATGAAGAAAATAAAAAAAATGAAAATTTATAGCAGACGACAAAGTTAGCAGACGACAGAGTTTGGCAGCGAAAGGGTTAAACTATATCCAAAACACAAAATAATAATAATAATAATATAGGGTGAAAGTTGAATCTAGTGCAATCTCTACTACTTTCCGTTCGAACAAGCTGTTGAGCGGATGAGACACGTCATCTGCATCTAAGCTGTTTGCATATACGAGTCAGGAAACCGGCAGACACTGTAGAATTATATCTATATTATTATCGTGAGCAAACAGAGCAGACACTAATCAGATGGCACCTACAGAAACCGTCTGATCTGAGTCTATTCTGTTTGCAAATGCGCAGAAAATCGTAATTGTAGAGTGAGGAGTTATTTTTACATAATTATCCTAATCTTTAAATGGCCGCTTTTTGAGAGTACTTACTGTATCGTCTGTTCCCAAGATCCCGTTTTCTGCCGCCTGAGTTTATTTTTAAATTTTACTGTTGAAAATTTACCCCATGTATCATGTCGTATCTTGAGTTGTATCGTAAATCATTATGTGTACCCTAAGTACGGAGTCTAGGTGAACCATAAATCATTATTTTACTTACGTACGGAGTCTTGTAAGTGCCATTGCAAATGTCCTAATTTGAACTACGATACCTTTACGCATAGTGAGGGATATCAGGTTAATCTTTGGATGCGAGAAACGAGTATACTGGCATTTGGAAATAGTGTAGACCTAGATCAAAGGGCTCTAAGAGACTCACTCTGATTAGGGTCTACACATTTCGTAATTCAAAATATTTTGGCATTTATACTATTCATGCTGAATGTATTAAACACAGATGGGTAATTCCTCTTTCATTATGTATCATTTAAAGGGTTAAACATTCTTATATTTTAGGCTATGTTTAGGAAGGCAAACAAAGATTAAAGATGCGTACATCTCTATATGTAGCTTAATGTGGTGCTTTCAGATTCAACTTACAAACTTAGATATATATGCAAAAGTATTGCGTATAATTGAAACTGTACAGTACAACCTCGATTGTTCGATATTTTAGTATTTAAATATTTAGACCAGTTTAGAAAGGTGGGTACTTACTGCAGGGTGGACGCCGTGCAGGAAGCTGCTAGTGGAGCTTCGTAGACACTTAACCATTCGCTTGCTGAATTTTAAAATACATTTTTCCTTCTTTACCCATGCCCTGTTGTATAATTACATATATCTTCACTGTGTACAAGTATTGCGCTGTGCAATCACTGCTGCGGAGTGCACCGGTTCCACAATCAACTTGTAAATAATGCAGACCCTGATGAGACAGCTCCTGCAGGAGCTGTCTCATCTGGGTCTTCACTATTTACAGGTAGGTACATTGACGCGATTAGCAAGCGAAGGGTTAAAATGAAGAAAAAACGTAATTCGAAAACATTTTTTTTTTCAAATTGCGTAGATTCTGTGCCTATCGTATATTGTGTTCATTTAATACTAATTGAAAATAAAGTTAATATGAAATAAAAAAAAACCAGCAGCATATAAATTGAATACAATACTAACAGAAACTAAATTACAGTAGTATACTTGTTTCATTTTCTGTATGACTTCCACTCTGCATTAAGCTACCACCTGTCTTAACCCTTTCCCTCATATAAACGTGGTTTCACGCATTTGCAAACAGCGTAGACCCAGATCAGACGGCTCCTACAGGAGCCGTCTGATCAGGGTCTACTCCGTTTGCTAATATAATTTGACAGATCTGTTTCTTTACTTCCTAAAATGTCGAATAATCGACATTTCACTATATTTATGCTTTATTCAAAACGTCGTCGCAACAGTGGCTTTATCAAAATTTGGAATGACAAATATAGAGCGAATTATTTCAAAGTGAAAGATAAGGTGGAAGTTGCCATGACAACAGTCACTTATGGTTTGGAGCCACTTTTAAACGAAACATGTTTCGGTACAAAGGCCAAAACAGATGATGTCTCACAAAACATTCCGTATACCACCGGACTCTTTCTCAGGAATAACACAAGTTGGTCTCAATCCTTATTCCACTAACCATGACTTGATTCTCATTTGCAAGCAGCTTCTATCCAGATGGCACGCCGAGTAACTCGGCATCTCATCAGGATCCAATCTGTTTGTCGATCAATCAACAGGTTCTCAAAAGAATCGAAAAGTAGGAAAACATTGCACAGAATCAGATTTTTGAGTAGATATTACTATTTTAAAGCGTGCTAAGTGTTTAACTCTTATTATTCTATACGCGTCTTGACTCTGATTTGCAAACAACTTGCATCCAGATGAGACGCCGAGTAACTCGGCTTCTAATCACGATCCAAGCTGCGTGACACTTATGCTGTGTTAAAAGTTTGATATATTAGGAAGTCAGTGAAAAACTCATCAAATCGGAGAGTAAACAGACATGATATTTATTAGCATGAAAATAGTTAAAATATAGATTTTGGGATCGCCAAGGTAACATGAGTTATGCTATTATAGTTCCTAACTTACAATAGAACGGTTTGAAATACGGGTACCGTTTGTAACGAGATCATAGGCGACTGATACCAGTAATCGATCTAGATATTTCCTTTTGACATTAATTTTAATCTCCGTTATAAATAAAGTTTAACCGTAAACCTCTGATATGTGTATACAACGGACCCTTCCTAAAGCGACCAACAATTAACAATCACACAACTGTTTTAAAGCAGGTGGTTGCTTAATGCAGGGAAAATAATGCAGAAAGCTCCTATAGGAGTACTGTTATCCTGCATTAAGTAACCACCTGGAATAAAGACCAATAATTAGACTGGTCGCTCTGGAGAGTTTCTACTGTATGGGTTGCTTTCTTAGTAGGAGAGTCTATTCAGTAGATATGATACATACAGCCGTGGGAAGGAGACCGCCTACTCGTTTCGAAAACCGTGTTAAAGTTATTGTTTTGGTTTGTTCTTCAGTTGGCCAAACTCAAACCGAGGAAATAATGGAATTCGAGCTCGGACACGTATTTTCTGCAAAGCAGCAGTTGAATATATGCATCGCCGTGCTAGTGCTCGTCCTGCTTGGAGTATCAGGTGACCAAAGCTTTGACAACTCAGACTCTGAAGTGAGCAAGGTTGATCTCGACAACAATGAAATGGATTCGTTCTGGGAATATTACTTTTTAGCCCATTTGGAAAAGTCCCTACACCGACTTATGACTAAACTCAAAGACTCACAACGCACAGCATTTGAAAACGGTAAGCTAAAACGCGTGATTGTTTGAGTGAGTACAGGTGTGCGTGATTGTGAGTGAATGTGCTTGAGTGTTGTAGAAAGTGTGAAAGAGTGTGTGAGTGAGAGCGAATGTGAGAGAGTGTGGAATTGAGTGAGTGAGTGAGTGAGTGAATCAGTGAGGGGGCGAGTGAGTGAATGTGTCAATGAATGAGTGAATCAGTCAGTGTGTCAATGAGTGAGCATGTAAGGGAGTGATTTTGAGCTTGATGGAGTGTGAGAGTGAATGTGTTAAGAAGTGAGTGAGTGAATGTGTAAGTGAATATGTGTAAGAGTGAGTGAGTGAGTGAGTGAGCCAGCGAATGAGTTAGTATGTGAATGAGTGAGTATGTAAAAGAGTGTGAGTGTATTTTTAGGAAATGTGTGAGTATGAATGAATATGAGAGAGCATATAATTGAATGTTTTCGTTAGAGCGTGTGTGGTTGAATGTGATGGAGTACGAATCAGTTTGTTAGTAGATGAGTGAAGGAATTAGTGAGAGTTTGGGTGAATGTGAGGCAGAGTGTGAATGAATGTATGTGTGAGTGTGCGAATGGACAAGGGTTGAATAAGGTTTTTGTTATGACGTTGCCTAATTACATGTATACCGTCGATAAGATCATGCCTGTTTATAAATCAGACATGTTTCACTGTTTAGTTGACGTTTGCAAATGATGTACAGTAAAACCTCTCTATAACTGCCATTAAATTACATCAAGTATTTTGTGTTAAAGGCAGGTGGCTGCTTAAAACAAGGAGAAAGTAAAACAGAACGCTCCTATAGGAGCGTCCTGTTTTACTTTCACCTTGCTTTAAGCAACCACCTGCCCATAACACCAACTAATTAACACAATTTAGTGGCCGTTATAGAGAGGTTTTACTGTAAATCCGAATCAGTCCCTGCGTATAACCCTTTACTCCATACATACGCCTTTCTACGATATGCAAACACTGTACACCCAGATCAGACGGTTCCTGGAGGAGCCATCTGATCAGGGTCTGCTGTGTTTGCTTACAGAATTATATAAATGTGACCAAGCGCAGGTCAAGGCACAAACATTCTTCTGTGTTCATGCGCCATAATAAAAACTCCGTTATAAATTAATATTCATGACGTTACTATTTCTTGCCTGAATGTTCATGGAATGAAGGATTAATTGTGCGATCTGTTTTACTAAAGATCGTACAGTACGACTGAAATCAAAGTTTTAACGTACGACGACCGCAACCAAAAGTTGCGATCGTCGTGTGTTAGAAATTCCAACAACTTCTGTGTCCCTAACTCCTTATCTTGCTATTGAATTGATTGCTGCTTAGCCCTTCACCAATTAATATTTATTTAAGCATTTACTACTGCGTTAATCAGCATCTCATATGGAGCCAGGGTACGGTTTTAATGATTTATTTCATGAATATTCATGTAAGAAATATTGAATATTAATTTATATTAATTGTTATAATAGCACATTTACAGTAAGTTTATACCATGGCAGAAACTGTAGAATCGTATCTATATTATATCAAACGCAAACAGGGCAGACCCTGATCAGACGGTTCTACAGGAGGTATCTGATCGAGGTCTACCCTGTTTGCAAAGGCATAGAGAAAAGGACGTTTTTGGGTTAAATATCGATTTGACCCTATATTTAATGACTATTCATGTAAGAAATACATTCATGAATGCTAATTAGATAAATTTGTATTTTTGGTATATTACTTTTACACAGGATGTTTTTTTGTCATGGCGAAACTTTAATCTGATTTTCCATACGGAGCAAATCCTGATCAGACGGCTCCTATGGGAGCCATCTGACCTGGGTCTTCTCTGTTTACAAACGCATGAAAAGGCGTATCTATGGAGTAAAGTTTAAGCAGAATGAAAAGGTAAATTCAGGGTTAACTCGAGACAGTTTTCGTCGAATTCATTTCCAAGATGAAGCCAGGGTGTCAAAACGTTTGGGTCATGTTTAGTGAACACCGTTTCGCCACACGCCATACATGTAAATGAACTAGGTGGAAGCACACGCCATTATGGTTTCAAACTGTTCTTGGGGAGATTGCATTTCAATTTGACATTTTTTAACTTCTAATTAATCCCAGTTTTATTTGTCAGGTTTTAGGTTCTTTGTAATTATCCTTTGGCACGTAGAAAAGTGTCCTCTGCATCCTGTTTTCACTGCAAGCCCTACAGGGCTTCACCGCGCGTTCATTGAATTAGATGATTACAATACATGTTTTTGTATACTTGCTTCAAAGATTATAATAATTACAATACATGCACAGGTATATGTATAGTTGCTTTCGATTATTAAATAATTAAAATGCAGGTATATATATAGTTGCTTTCGATGATTACAATAAGCAAAATTCAGGTATACGTATACATGTAGTTGCTTTCGATGATTACAATAATTAAAATGTAGGTATATGTATAGTTGCTTTCGATGATTACAATAATTAAAATACAGGTATATGTATAGTTGCTTTCGATGATTACAATACTTAAAATGCAGGTATATGTACATGTATAGTTGCAATATTACAATGCATATGTTTGCTGACCACACGTTCCGTTTTTCAGATGACGCCAGTTATTTACAGAATGGAAGAGAAAAGAGAAAAGTTCTTGGTAAGCTAACATGTTCCTTTTGACACATATATATTAGACCCCGTCTAATACAATCACTAAATGAATAAACACGGACGTACCTGTATTTGAAACACTATGCCAAATGCAGGACAAAAGTAAAAAAAGGTCAATGGGATCTTTCTGAATATAAAGTATTCGTAGGGCTGGCAAAATGGGTTATATGTGTTTGCAAACAGTGTTGACACATATATCTGCAGTATTTCGTACACTGATGTGGCATACTTATTTCCATATCAACCATTGGCCTGTTAAGCAAGACCTAACCGGCATTTTCAAACAGTTTGGATCCAGACAAGACGCCGAGAAAGTCGATGAGCGATTAGCAAGACTAATATACCCGTCGTGAAATACACTCGACTGATAATATATTTAACATAAAAATTATATACCATGAGCAATGCACATGAGCGATACACGCGAGAAATATACATTGGCATTTTACACGAGCAATATTATTATGTCATTATAATACACATTTATGAAAGCTATATACATAAGCAATATAATAATGTCAAGCAATACGCTCACGCAATAGCAATATACTTGAGCAATCTACGTCACGGGCAATACACACGTGTTATATATGTCATGATCAATACACATGAGCAATACATGTATACATGAGCAATGTATGCCAAAAGCATTGCACATGAGCTATATACGTGAGAAATATACGTCACGAAAAAATACACATGAGCAATATACGTGCATGAGCAATACTCATGAATAATGACGATAAAAACGCGTAAATTAAAAGCATTTTCAATAATAACTTCCTTATTTCTCCACTTAACTCTATGTCGTGACCACTATTTAGAATCGTCTCTTCGAGACGATTCTAAAGAGTGGTCACAACAAAGAGTTTTGTGGAGATATGACGATTGTAGTATTGGAATACGCACCTTTTTCTGTAGCTCTGAATTATATCTTTGATATTGTTTTCTATACATTTGCATTAAATCCCATATGAAGTTTTAAAACCATAACTTGTGCTGTTACATGTACCAAAACATATTCCTAAAACCACAAAGCATTGTAATCCGTATTGTAATACAGCAATGCAGTCGTTTTAGTATAAGCCGGCAAAACAAATTCTATATATGCAAGTGCATGCACTGTTTTAACCTTTTAGCACTCTGCTGCAGACAGTTTCGATCCAGATGAGACGTCGAATAACTCGGCGTGACTTCAGAATCCAAACTGTTTATCATGCTGACATTATTTTCTGGAAAGAATTTTTAAGAAAACTATACTTTTAAAAAAGGAACAGGTGATAATATTTGCAGACGACAATTACTCAGAGTGCAGAAGGTTCAAGTCTAAAATCGACATTAGATAAGGCCTAACAAATTTCCGTTGATCCACAAGTCTCATAGTGTGAGTTCCAGCCATATAATTCACAGACTAGTGTAGCATAAAATATTTGTTAAAAAATAAAAGTCAGATGCTGATCCTAACATGCCATTCCGCCTTAACATTGAGAAAGTGTAAGTACATAAAAAAATGTTGAGATATAAGGAACAGGGTTCTCTATAGCTGTTTCAAGAACAATATTTATTATCAAGTAAATTTCACACACCATTTTTAGAACGAGAGCGGTCTTGTTTACCGTTATTAACCAAAACCTGAAATTTCCTAAATATTTCTAAGTCAAAATGCTGTAATTCCATTAAAAATCAATGTAGTGTAACAAAATTCAAACTTGATCTGTAACTCATTATTATAAAGCTACATACCAAATATCAGCATCTGACTTTTATTTTTTAACAAATATTTTATGCTACATCCGGAGTTGTTTTCTAAACTGTAGCAGATATTGTAGTGATTTATTTCTATAACCCCCATCTCTGTGTCAAATGTGCGACTGGGGGTATTCATCACCTTTTTTTAGTGGTACATGTAGTTCTAGTTTGGGTATGTTCTCCTTGCAAAGGCGTCAAAAGGAATATCTATAAATGCAACGTGTGAAGGCTATTTAAATATTCCGCTGCCAATTGCGAATCCAGGATCACATGTTTAACCTTTTGCTTCATATCAAATATCCCTTTCACGCATTTCCAAACAGAGTAGACCCCATGTTCCATGCTTATAAAGCTTTTAGTTGAGCCTGAGTTTCGTTCTCAAGCTTTTGATTGGTCAGATTTGAGTTCTCAAGCTTTTGATTGGTCAGATTTGAGCCAGAGGCTCAAATCTGACCAATCAAAAGCTTGAGAACGTACTCAGACTCAACTAAAAGTTTTATAAGCATGGACCCATATCAAACGGTTCTTATAGGAGACCTCTGATCATGGCCTGTCCTGTTTGCTAATATAATTTGATAGTACTGTTTCCTAACTTTCTAAAATGGCTACAATGCTCCAGCTTCGATATTTCATTATAACTATTTTGTCCATGAATATTCAGTAGGTGTTGAAATTTGGAATAAACACATAACAGGGAAAGGGTTGAATAGTTTCGATCGAGATGAAACGCCGAGTAGTTCAATGTCTAATCAGGATCTACACTGTCTCATGGTCTGAGTACGTTTGTTTTTAACCCTTTCTGCGCCAAATTTCTAATTGTCGTCTGCAATCCAAGTTTGTTAAATCATTCAGTAAAATAAGGAAATGAGATGAATAGATGCAAATTTCAAAGGAATAAAGCACATATATAGAAATAGAGATTGAGACAAATAGTGAAGTCCCTGATCTGGGACTGTACTATTTGTAGGGTGAATTTATGCGACGGCGGTGGTGAAAGGGTTAATAAAAAAAAGAAAGAAAATTAAAAAGTCAAAAATGATAATTGAAGCAGACGACAAAGTTTGCAGACGATTATCGTCGAAAGAATTAAAATCTCTTTCATGTCTCTGTTTCACGCATTTTGCATAATAAATTGACAACCATCGAGAAACCAGACGGTATCTGAAACAATTAATAATGCCCAGACCCGCCGACATTTATGAAAATTTAAGGTTCTGGTCCCAGTCAAACTGATTAATCAAACGAAACTATCAACTTCGAGTTAGTTTTATAATCACCGTTACAGCTGGTAAATTTGTACAGTTCCAAAGGACAGGGCAATTTTATTGTAAATTATTGCATTCAGCCGAATTGCCGTTCACTTTAACCATTCAGTTTGTAAAAAAAATTAAGTACATGTATAAAACCCAATGCTTATGTTTAATATTGCTTCAAATTTCTTTTCAGAACGTCGATCAAAATGTCTAACAGTTTGCATCATGAAGAGACGCCGAGTTATTCGGCGTCTCATCTGAATCCAAACTGTTTGAAAAATATACTCACAAATTCATCACTATGACTGAATGATTTAATACACAAAAAAGAGATATTTTAGTGTGCCTATTATGAAGTACAGAAACCTGACAAGGGAAATAATTATATAAACATATGCTTTGAACTTTAGTTCTAATATTTCATTACTATTGGGTATTTTATTATGATGGTGTGGTTAAACGTGAAACACATCAGCATGCAAGTATAGCTTCCCCTCGCCTGCAAAGCGCGAGCTGATTTACTATCGCAAACAGCTTGGATCCAGACGAGACGCCGAGTTATTCAGCGTCTCATCAGGATCAAAGTTGTTTGAGGCTCGAGCAAAAGTTTCTCAAAACGTTTTAACGAACTGGAAGTAGAAACAACATTTGTAGCAGATGTAACTACAGTTGACCTTCGATATCTCGAACTTCAAGGGACCATACACATTAGTCGAGATAACAAAGGGTCGACTCATCCGATTTCTTATCTGACCAATATATGAAATTCGCAGCTTAATGCATTTCTAAAGTAATGCTGAAAGCTCCTTCATTAATCTGTCACATGTGTTTCTAGATACAAGTAGTGATACATTTTAGAACAAGCCTGTATTGTGAATTTTAGAAGGACCGAACTTTTAGTTCGAATTATCCCGAATTCGACAATTCTACAATTATTATTATTATTATTATTATTATTAACAGTATAAAACTGAAACCTGCTATTAACAGTATAAAACTGAAACCTGATATTAACTGTATAAAACTAACATTAACAGTATACTACCGTAAAACCTCTTTAATGCAGCTGCTAAATGAATGTTCACGACTGTTTTTTTTAAAACCTTTGCCTGATGAGTATTCGTGTAAGAAATATTTTATCACATAATCTGCCTTGTGGGAGTGTCGTAACAGAGTGCCGTAAATCGCGAAAATACACTAGTGCATTTTTTATGCAAATTAGCAGTCGTTAGCCAATCGTAGCCCTCATTTAAGCGTTAGCCAATCGTAACGTCCCATGTGCGTCGTCCGTTGTATTACATTTACTACACTGTTTGTAAGCAATGGCCGAAACAGCCATCAGCTATAGCCTGTTTCATTGTCTATGTCAAAACAATTTGTAAAGAACACTCATGTAATATCCTTTATACCCTAACCGTGCCTTTGTTAAGACATCTTGAAAACTGAGGAAGTTGGTATTTGTTTCTGACGAAACTTTGCCCTGCCTGCTAATGTTTTATGTTCTGTCATCCACAGGCGTTGCTGGATTAGACAACCTTGACGTAATGACCAAAACTCTCGACAGAACCCGACAGCAGAGATATCCAATGATGATGTCCGTACCGATGAACAGAAACCGACTACGCATGCTCATGCAACAACAGGGTCGGCGGAAGTAGTTAATACGCGGATACATCCGGTCCGTAGTGATTCGGTGCTGTACTCTTAGACTGTAACTTTGAGTTTTTAGACATATCAAGCGATGCTGTTTTGACTTTCAACAACCTCAAAACAATAATCTGGTACTTTAACCCTTATCCTGATACCCGCGATCTGACTTTTATTTGCAAACAGCTTAGATCCAGATGAGACGCCGAGTGACTCGGCGTCTCGTCTGGATCCAAGCTGTTTGACACTCGGTTAAAATAGTTTGTTAATAGTGTGATCATCTTAGAAATAATCATTTTTTTTACAAATGGAACTTTTTTTCACAGTGGAATCAGGGTTAAGACATGCGGTTGATAATATATGAGAAAACAACAACATCCAAATGCTGGAAAACTTTTGCAATATGGTGAAGAACATTCCCTTAATTAAGACACGTTAAAGGTCAACTTGATTACATATGTAAGAACACAACTAAACAACGTTATAGCTAGAATAGCGTTTGTTTTTTATGTTTACCACTCTGTTAATATAATTAGTTAATAAATATCCGTGCTTAATACATGATCGAATCAGTGTTTATCTATATACAGCTGAACTTCGATATCTCGAACTTCAAGGGACAATGCAAATTAGTTCGGGATAACAGAGGTTCGAGTCATCCGATTTATAATCTGACCTATATCTCAAGTTCCCTGCTTAATGCAGGTCTAAAGTAATGCTGCAAGCTCCTGCAGGAGCTTTCAGCATTATTTTCGACCTGTATTAAGCTGTCACATGTGTTTTTAGATATGTGTAGTGACACATTTTAGAACAATTCTGTATTGTAAATTTTATAAGGACATAACTTTTAGTTCGAGTTATCCCGAAGTTCGAGTTATCCGAGTTCGAGATATCAAAGTTCAAATGTAGTCACCGCCCAATCTTGCTATAAATCGCCGTTCCGTACATACTTGGACATGGTCATGTACAGTTTAATCCCGCTAAAGTGACAACCGAAAATATGTCTAGTTCTTCGTCTTAAAGACAGGGGGTAGTTTATCGCAAGACGAAAGGTATACAGAAAACTCGCACAGGAGTTCTTTCGTTCTTCCTGCGATAAACAACCACCTGTGTTGAAAGGCATCGATAACAGTTATTGCAATGAAAATTCTAAATTTTAATATTGAAGAATTAAGATTATTTAGTATGGTACATGAAGCTGCTTAACACAGGGCACCCTGCATTAAGCTGACCATTGTCTTAAAGCTCGATATTGATACATATGGGTGGGCGAATGATCGAGATTTAACTGTATTCATTAAGTAGTCGCTTTAGAGGTGTTTTATTATACTTAACTCTACAAATGATTCTCATGACTAGCGTCATATGGGACTAGTGCTAGGATGATCAGAACATGTGTGTCTCTATTTGGGGTTTTATGGCGCTTTAATAGCAGTATTTCAGTCATATCGCGACGGCCATCTAAGAAACATGGAGAGGAAGACACAAGAGGATCGTATGTGCATGGAACGAATTGCATTGTTTCGTGCACAGAAAAACAAACAAACGGGTAGAATCATTGACCTACCGCAAGCCAGCTGAAAGGCTTCCCATCCTCACATGAATGAACAAAATCAAATGCCCACGTCAGTACTTGACTACATCAGCACAGGTGGCAGTACGAACCCTTTATCCCGCTATCCACTTCTTGACTCTCATGTATTACAAACATCATGGATCCATAAGGGACGTCGATTGACGTGACGTTGATTCAGAAGGCTAATGTGTTCTATATCCGGTCAAGGGTTTGCAAAACGCTTAATCGAATCGGAAATACAGATAAGATGCGTATATTAAAACATTTTCAGAAATAACTCACTCTTTTATTTCTGCACCAAACCCTATGCTGTGACCACTCTTTTGAATCATCTCGAAGAGATGATACGATTCTAAAGAATGGTCACAATATACAGTTTGGTTCAGATATGACAACTTTAGTATTTGAGTACGCATCTTTGCTGCTGCTCTGATATAGTCAAAATTGCACCAGCTCTATATTTGAGTAAGCGTAATGTTTCACAGCCGGTTAAGGACTGATGTTGGGTACCTTAACCCATTACATCATAGACTTTTTAGATACCACCTCTTTGAATACATCTACCGAAAAGGAGCATTAACTGGATAAAAGGAATTTTTATAGAATTGTGTAGTTTGAAACCATTGTGATAAATAGAGCGTTTGCTCCTATAGGAGCAAATCGTCGACGTTCTTCTAAAATGCCATATATCGATTATGGCGAGAAAACTTTTTTCGTTTCATCTGAAAGAGCGGGAAATTCTGCATCATCCAGTGAGTCTCTAGTTTTTGTAGCCAATCAGGCGGCAAAGTTATCTCACGTGATTTTATATCGTATAATTATTTGTTAATATTTTTGTTCTTCTAAAATGTCGTATGTAGAGGAGAGCTGCTGCGAATTCAGGTGGTGTTGTCATTCAGACTAATATTTTCCCAATTAAATGTAGGAATTGAAGGTACATATGCCTTCTGTGATAAAGCAGCGTAATTAATGTACGATAATCATCTTTTATTTTTAAGAATTCGAAAGAAACATTGACATTCCAAGCTGTCGTATAACAAAGTGCATGTCAGGTTTCAAATTCGTAAATGTTGTATCCGTCGTATAATACCTCTAAACAACAATATTCAAGTTCTTAAAGGTCGTATATTGCCGCATAAAAAAATCTAAGGGCCACAGACACAGAAACATAAGGGACACAGACACATAAGTTACGTGCATAAACAGGTGAAAATGTCTCCTTATGATGTGTGCCGATTTTGAGAACCGTAACTTAACAAACACAGAAATGAATATGTTTTTTTCGTTTTTCTCAAAACAAGCAAAATTGACATACGACATTGTAGAAGAACGTCGACGAAATGCTCTATTTATCACAATGGTTTCAAGAAGTGGTTATTAAAGGGGCGTAGTAAAAGGCGTATTAATGGAGGAAAGGGTTAAAGAACCACACAACCCAAACAAGTTTTTTTTTACAATAATCTCATATCCAGATGAGTTTAATAGCTGTTGCTAACAACTAACTCTTGTTCTATGAAAAAAGAAATTTTATCTGCTTAACGTTTAGCCTGCTGGACCAATATTTCGTTAATTGAAAATTGTCTTCTAATTAAGGTTTCGAAGCAGATTTTCAGTCAGAATTGAACTAGATCTAAATTTGAGTATGCGTGATGTTTCACAGCGGGCTAAGGACACATGTTGGGTACCATAAAGAACCACATAACCCAAACAAGTTTTTTTGTTTTCAAGAATCTCATATCCAGATGAGTTTAATAGCTGTTGCTAACAGCTAACTCTTGTTCTATGACCAAAAGAATATTATCTGCTAAACGTTTAGCCTGCTGAGCAAATATTTCGTTAATTGAAAATACAATGTATTCTATTAAGGTTTCGCAAGAGAGTTTCATCCATTTCGTGTCAAAGACGTAACAGTGTCAAACAGATTGGAACCCAGTGAGACCCCGAGTTTCTTGGATCCAAACCGTTTGAAAAGATTATTACTGTAACAGAATTACATATAAAGGTACATACTCAAATATTAGAAACGTCATTTATTTACCAAACCCTATATTGTGACCGCTCTTTAGAATCGTCTCGAAGAGAGTGGTCACAAGACTGGGTTTTGTGGAGAAATAAAGAAGATATGTATACTTAAAAAAAAATTAAATGACGCATCTTATCCGGAACTCTGTTAAAAATCCACCTGCAGCAGGCAAATGTGTTTTGCTTTTTACACCAAGTTGGAGTTATACCATAGTAAGTTCTTACCTCAGACATTTAATTGTTTTTTACAACCAAGTACTCCAAAGAGACGTCCTGTTACGCCTTTGCAAACAGAGTGGACCAGATTAGACGGCTCCTTCAGTATCTGTCTTATTAGGGTATGCTGTGTTTGCTTAGGTAATATAGATCTTGATTTCGCAGTTTCTGTTATGGCCCAACTTGCTAGTGTTCATGTATAGGTTAGAGCATTTTTATTTCATACCACGGAATATAGTACTCAAGTCGCGGGACGCGCCGAGAGGACTATATTATGTAGTATGAAATAAACATGCTCTGAGCTATTTAGCACAATGCTTTACCGTCGCCCGTCAATTTTCCCGCCGAAATATTGCAAAGTTGCAAAATAATCAATACTGATTGATTGAAGCGGTTCGATCAGGTAAATTGAAATGAACAAGGTTTGTCGCAATCCTCATTCTTCGTTGATACATGTAGGATGAAACAGTGAATTTCGACGTATATTGGAGACAAGTTTATCTGGAAATATGTGTAAATTGTTTTTAGTAATTCGTTTAGAAGGGTGTAGCATTTTCATAGTAAATTTCGACGTATTGTTCAGTTGTTTAAAAACTTTGCATTGTATAATCTTAAAAAAAGAATGATGTCAATGATAAACTGCTCTAGAGCAGCAGATCCTTTCAAGCAAATTATCTTTTTAACATAATCATTTCAAAAAGAATTTTACTATTCAAACAAATAAAACTGCATTTAGTAGTTCGTTTTGAAGGTTGCTACTGCATTTGCACTGTTTTCATAGTCCACCCTTTCTTCTTTTCGTATTCTTTTTTCACCGATACATTGACAGTTGCCATTCACAGCTGTCATTTATCGATGAGATAGACAGAAATTTACGCAATATAGTATTGAATCCAACATCCTGAAATCTCGCAACCGTATTGGTCAAAAGGACAGCGACGATTTAGCACATGCTCTGCGTCGTCGCTGTGCTATTAACCAATAAGGGTGCGAGATTGCAGGGCGTTGGCGTCAATACTATTATATATTGCGTACCTGTTTATTTTGTACTACAGAATATAGTACTCTCGGCGCGTCAGACGCCTTGATTACTTTATTCCGTAGTATGAAATAAAAATGCTCTAACCTATACGTAGAGCATGTGCTAAATGCAATTATAACATTCATCAAATTTATACACAGTTTATCATTATTTTAATGAATATTCACGGAATATAGTGTTACGTGAACTACGTTACTCTGCTGACGTTCAATTACACATTCATTTTGAATTTTTGTTTATTGCCAATGTATTGGACAATACATTTGTTATAAGCCGGTATTTAGATTAACATGAAACATTTAGACACATAGCAGGAACACGAAACACCTTATATACAATAGACGTTTTACATGTAACCCTTGATGTGCGGGAACTGAGTACAATAAAACCTCTCTATAACGGTCACTTAATTGTGTTAATTAGTTGGTATATTAGGGCAGGTGGCTGCTTAAAGCAATGTGAAAGTAAAACAGAACGCTCCTATACTACTTTTAACACAAAATAGTTGATGTAATTTAGTGGCCGTTATAGAGAGGTTTTACTGCAATTTAATTGACGCATCTTATCTGGAACTCTGCTACAGATCCACCTGCAGCATGCTAAAGGCTAAAAGCCGATCAGTTGCATGTAAACATATTCCGATTCGTTATCCTCACATCACCGATGAGAGCTAGTATAACCCTTTCTCAATTATTTATAGATTTTGCTGTTGCTGTCAGTAGCAGCGCCACCACTACCACCTTAGCGGTATTTAAACGGTATGTCTATAATAGAAACGTACATGTGCTACCAATGGCTGTCACTTTCCTCTGCCATTCCTAGTCAAATATGTCAGGACTTTGTGGCCACGACATGACTGTAGAAACATTGTAAAATTGCTATACATGTATATGGCTGACTAAAATGACGAATTACTCAGTTGTTATAATCGACTTCTCTTCAGGATCCAAACTGTTTGACAATATGATTGCATGTCTGTAGACAAAAGTACAAACACGAGTCATGCAGGAAACACCACATACAGAACAAACAGTCGCCCGAACAGCAAAACACAAGGAAACAGCAAATGTACATAACTATAAAAGCATCAAGAGACGCACAAAGACAAAACAAACATACAATAGGGGGAAGATGGAAGTACCGCCTTGGAACGGTCAGTGACAAAACTCACTGGGGGGTTAAACCGATTTATGGGCGCCCAACCTCACACTTATTCCATCCCCACCCTACAAAACAAACAGTGTAAATAAACGTATCCCCTCTCCGACTAAGCTACAACAACCGCGGTGGCAAAGTGAACAAACTGTATCCACCTAACGCTAGTGTACTCAATGATTGAGCTGCAAACAGGGTAACTGTAGAAAAATAATAAAGAGTACGACAAAAAACGAAATAGTACAGATATCCGACGTGCTCCTTCCGTTTCTGGATTTAAGAGGTCGCCTTCATAGAGTACTAAACCTTTCTTGTCGGCGTTCATGCACAGAGGCCAGCGTGATTGCCAACTGTAAAAGGGTTGACAACCAAACATGCAGTATGTTGTAGTATTATAGGATCATATCCCTTTTTAATGATTTTTAACATATTTGATTGGTATGTCCAATAATTTTACGAAGTTTTTTAAATCACATCACCATAATATTCAGGATGCGAAATACCGTGTCGCAGAAGTGCCTTGAGATTACATTGGTACTTGCCAATAAGTGTGAGATTTCGATAGTAAAATTAAGAGAAAGTTTTTCTTAGTTTATGGTATCTATATCCTTGCTTAAGCAGCTTTTCAGTTAAAATGAGATTTCGACTGTTAAAATCGTCAATAGATGAACAAGCTCTAGCAAAACGAATAAGTTGAGATATATAAACCCCGTAAGATGGGGCACGGGGATCATCTCCGTCAAGATGAGGGAAATTTACAATTTTAAAATCAAAATCATCTCTTTTGTCATATATTTTAGAAGAAATAATCCCATTATCAATTTTAAGGTCTAGATCAAGAAAAGCTGTATAATTGTCGGACGGGTTAGCTTTATTCAATTTGAGTTCTTTAGGATAAATTGTAGGAATCAGAGCATCAAAGAAAGGGTTATCTAAGTTAAAAATATCATCCAAATATCGTGACGTTTCATTAAAGGCTTTTCATAACATCTTCTTGTGATTGTGGATTCAAACGTAACATGAAATCTCTCTCATAGCAGTATAAAAAACAAATCTGCGACAAGCGGTGCAAAGTTGATTATAACATGAATTTTGAAAACGTAGTAGATGACAAAAATTCTGTAAAAATATTATGCTCGGCAGGCTAAAGGTTAAAGGTTAATGCAGGGTAAAAGTGGTACAGAAGGCTTCTATAGGAGATTTCTGTATCACATTTGCCCTGCATTAAAACATACAGCTCTTGGATGATCACCCCTGTCCTGCATTTAGCTACCACCTGTTTTAGAAATCCAGATTTTGACTCATTCTTTATGGCTATCTAAGGCAGGTTGTGCTGTATACGTTGGGGGTAAGGTGACTGTAATGTGCTTTGTGTTTCTAAACCACGTTGGATTTATACAATAGTTTATTGTTATTACATGTACCAACCCTTTACTCCACAGAGAGGTCCTTTAATGCCTCTGAAAACAGAGTCAACCAGATTAGACGGCTCCTTCAGGAGTCGTCTTATCAGAGTATGCTCTGTTTGCTTATGCACCAATAAAGATCTGATTTTTGTAGCTTCTGATATGACACAACTTGCCAGTGTTCACATGCACTTATAAAATTCACCTAATTAATGACTATTCGCGGAATCTCGTGTTACGTGAACTACGTTACTTTACTGACGTTCAATGACGCATTCATTATGAATTATTATTTTAGTGTCAATGTGTTGGACATTACATTTGTTGTACGCCGGTATTAAGATTTACATGAAAAATTTAGACACATAGCAGGAACACGGTGAACCCTATATACAATAGACAAGACTGTAGCTCTGTTGAACCGCAAATTTCACGCCACCCATTTTTCACACGTGTGAAAAATGGGTTGGCGCATTTTTAACACGGGTGAAATTTGCGGCCCCATTTTTCACATATATGAAAAATGCGGCCCCATTTTTCACAAAACCGTGCTGTGAAAATTTCGTCTCCCCTTTAACCCCCTTTTCTGAAGACCTACTAATACCAACGCATTTTTTCACAGATATGTCAATAGATGGTTTAGCTATTGTTGACATTCTTATGCACGAGAGATCTTTAACAGCCATCAGGACATTGAAGTAGTATCGGATAGGGTAGCTTTGTCCCCGAATTATGTTTATGACAGTAATGTCCCCTGAGTCGACTCTCGTTATCTCGAAATCGGTAAGTCGAACTTCTGCTTATGCCGAACTCCACTGTAAGTCCCTGCAATTTGAGCTGGGTTTTTTTAATTGCAAGCAATTCTGATCCAGACCAGATGCAGAGCGACTCGGCGTCTGGTACATGTATGTATATAAACTGCTTGGGATTCTGTTTTCATTTTCAACAATGGAAATGAAGCATGTGTATTTGACCAAAAAGAAAATTAAAAAGCAATGTGGTACCCGTGTATTGTGTGTATAAAAATCATTTATCTCGGAGTTCTTTAAATTCGAACTTATATTGATGTTCGCGAAGAGTTCAAGCTAATGAGTGTCGACTGTACTTTAGTATATGGTGACAGAAATTATGATTTAAGGAATTATCCAATTACCGAAATTAAAACCGACGTAGATAATAAGAATGTTTTGTAAATATACATATATAAAATATGACAGGGTACTGAGCATAAACTGAGAGTGAAATGACAGCGCACTGGGTGTATACTGAAATGAAAACAAGGTTAAATTAGAGTAAACTGACAGTCTACGGTAGAGTAGCTTTTAGTAACTTGTCTTACTAATGAATTATTGAAGATGATATTTTTGTAATGCTGTGATGTGGCGAAATCAATAAATAAACAAACAAACAAATAAACAATTAAATAAATAAATAAATAACAAACAAATAAACAAACAAACAAACAAACAGACAAATAAACAAATCAATCAATCAATCAATCAATCAATGAATAAATAAATACATAAATACATAAATAAATACATAAATAAAACAAAACAATGTAATAAGTATAATATTTTTCATCATTGGAGTGTCAGGCTACTGTCAGTTCAATCTCAGTGATGTGTCAAATTACTTTCAGTAAACTCTCATTGTACATTGTACTGTCAGACTAAAGCAAGCAGTACGTGAGGGTGACAACTTTAAACAGCGTTGCCTGTGTTACATGTATTGATTCGGTGCCAGATAAGCACAACCAGATAGGCAGTAAGTCATGACGCAATGTGCGGGGAAAAAAAGAGATAAACCTTTTGGCGCCAATTTTGTGTGTGCCCTGTCTATTGGCATTAGATCTTATAAATAATGCGATTGGTTTGATGCTGCAAATGCATGGTGCACCATAGCAGGCAGTTATAACACGAGTAGAGGTAGCTGAGGTAGCGTGCGCTATTTCAGGGCCAAAAAAACCCGTTTCTGAGCCGAATTTGGCTGCTGATAAAACGCCCATTTATATACCTACGACCATCATACTGGCCTATTTTACAGACTGGCCTGCAGTCCTTACATGTATAACCGTACATGTAACTATTCAAACAAATTGCTTCATATATGTTCAAGTTATGGTACGCCAAAATCGCCAATATGTTTTATTACGCTACAGGAGTCGAAAGGATATAAGGATTTTCAGAACAATCAATACGGAAGTTTTTCTTCAATGTTTTTCAAAAATTTGGTGAAAATTTTAAAATGAACTTCTACTTTCGGTTTAGATTTCTGCGTTGATCTCTTTTAAAACAAAGTTGTGGTCTGGAAACATAGCGCAGCTTCGGAGAAAGAATTTTCCTTCGCTCTCAAATTATTGCCGAAAGATGGTGTGTCAAGTCGGATTCAAAATATGTGAGCATATTTGTTGTCACGATATACGATAGATCACGCATGATATACACGTACTATTTACGTACGATACATATACATGTACGCACA
Organism: Azorinus chamasolen; assembly: GCA_963576725.1. Lineage (NCBI taxonomy): Eukaryota > Metazoa > Mollusca > Bivalvia > Cardiida > Solecurtidae > Azorinus > Azorinus chamasolen. Next base: position 49,577,544 of record OY755246.1, on the reverse strand, counting down.
CAATGCGATACGATATGAACGGTTTTTACGTTACTATTACCTTAAGTAAAGAACAACTCTTTCTTTAGATAATATATATATTAAAAAAAGTTTTAATCAAATATCCCATAAAATGGAAATAGTACCCATTATATTAACCGTGAGATTTACAACACATCCGCACGAAAGATATACACATGATATACGATGAACGCACGACAAATATACGCACGATATACGTTACGTACTGTAAAAAGGTTTTGAAACAAGGAAGATACGTGCCAAGTTTGAAAGCCCAATTTTCGATGGTTCGAAAGTGATATCCAGTGGTAATGTTTTCCATTAAGTAGGCCAAAGATCAATTCAGAAGTCAGCAGGTCAAATATTTTGTATTCCTACACATGGTGTGTATCAAAAATCACATACGCAAATTATAATGGTCCTGTGCCTAATAAGTCAAAAGAAGTTTTTTAAAATAGTAAGTCAAAGGTCAAGGAGAAGGTCATAAGGTCAAATGTTTTGGTATCGTGAAAGGTCTTGTCTTAAGAAATGTACACACCCAATATGCAAACGGTTCTAGATTTAACACCAGGATGACAGACTAGCAGCCGATCTGGACAAAATATCCCGATATTTGATATACTGGGTGTTGCAGCACATGCTGTCGACGGTGTACATATCGTCGCCGGCAACAATATATGCCGAAACAAGCGGCACATATTGCCGCCGGCGACAGTATGTGCCGAAATTGTCAGCACCGGCGAAAATGCGTGCCCAAGGGTTAGGCCACTGTTATATTGTCGTTTGTCGGGAAATCAAAATTATAGTATTCGGTGGTTTACGACACAACGGTGTAATTGCGCCAGTGATAATCAAAAGCTGTGTATTGTGTCAACTGTTTTGACAGGATCACATATCCGTCCGGCTGTTTGTCTGTCGTTTCATCCATATGTATGTTCTCTGTCGTCAATTTGTTTGTCGTTAAAGCCGTTTGACACATTGTCGCTAAATATCACCATAACCTTCGTCACATATTGTCGCCGGCGACAATGTGTACAGTTCAGCATTAATATGTGCCGAAAACTTCGGCACATATTAACGCCGGCGACAATATGTTCCATTTGCTTCAGCAGAGATGGTCGCCGGCGACACTATGTACAGCGGCGACAATATGTGCCGCAACACGGGGACATCAAATGCAGACAAAATCATAATGCATATCAAATATGCGGACGCTAAAGGATTAACAAGGAACTCCAAATACGTTTTACCTACGTGACCCATAATTATAATTTAGTCAAATAAGTATGTTGAGCAAGCACCCAACTCAACTTCTGAGTTGTACTACAAATCTGGCATTTCGATTCCTGCGACCTTGATCTATAACCGAATGGCCAAAGAAATTGGTCAACTTCAATATATTCTCACGTGTGAATAATTTAGCACCTCGTCCCGACGCATTTTTCACATACCTGAAACATGCGTCGGGCTTTGAAGGGGGGTATAGGAGCAGAACGCAATTTTCACAAATTATGTGAAAATTTGGGCCGCAAATGTCACACGTGTGAAAAATGGGTGGCGTGAAATTTGCGGTTCAACATAGATCAGATGGATTATGTTGTGTCTCCCGTGCATTTTATTATGTACGATGTAATGACGAATATTGATATATACTGCGTCATCTCACTTTAATTTATTCTTGCATAAAGGTCAATGTCAGGTAAATTTCGTTGGACTATACGATATTCCTTCTACGATACAAAGGCCGGATAACAGATACAGTTCTGACAGTCCATCTTTAGACATGGAAAGGTAAGAGGTTGGATATGTAGAAAAAATGGCGATCTAAAACTGTTAAAATGCCCCATAACTAACTAACCAATGGCGATAATTAGTGAATAGCTGAACTCCAAACCATGTTGTTTAGCGCCATGAGCAGAGCAAACGTAGCACGTCAACAGGTAGACGTTGAGGAATGGCATTCCTAAAAGCTGGAATAATATTTGTTTCTTACACATTTATTTATTAACCCTTTCCCACATAGGCTATTTTTAGATCCAACCTCTTTGAATAAATCTACCGAAAAGGAGCATTAACTAGGGAAAAGGAAGATTTTAGAATTTTGTAGTTTGAAACTATTGTGATAAACAGAGCATTGGCTCCTATAGGAGCAATTGCTCTATTTATCACAATGGTTTTAACAGGTGATTTCTACAGAGGCGTAGAAAGGCGTATTTATGGAGGAAAGGGTTAGTTGTACAGGACACACCACAATCAATATTCGCTCAATCATTAAACATAAATGATTTATGAACGATATTGGAATCAATTATATCCCTGTCTTAACCCAATTCGGCAGTCAAAGGTTTAGATTACTGCATTCCCAATTCTTACAGAAGCTTTGGCATGATGCGTGATGGTCTTTTACCCATCACACTATGGACACCAAGTCAATAAGACATTTGGAAACAGTGTAGACTCAAATCACAGGGTTTATGATGGAGCACATTGATTAAGGTATGTACTGTTTGCTCTAAAACAGTTTCTTCATTGATAGATTTGGACACATTTGTAAATCAATAAAACTATAGTGTAGCTTTATTCATTTTTGAAACAGATATTTAGTAATAGCTGAGAAAGAATATTATAAACATTATCAAAACTAGAGAAATTATGGCCTCCTATCTGCAATAGAGTATTCACGATTTCAAGTGCATCAATATGATTTTTGTTTCATTCAATATTCTTACATAATGTTTACTTGAGGTTTCATTAGAGACATTCCTATGTAATTATCAGGATCTATTTGAGGACCATTGTAGACAGTCACAATAACAAATATACTCCAAGATCTAGAAAATAACGGTATTTAAGATTTGGAGATCCTGTTAAACAACGGTAGCAAATTCAAATCGATCCAGAACACATAAGGAGTGCCACCATCATTCCCGTTGACGATTTGTTGACATTAATTTCATTTATATCGTTATCGATTCCAGCGTATATAACTGTTGAAAAACATTTCACAAACACATTGTAACTGGAGTGAAATTATCATCTAAATTTGTTTGAAGCATCGGGAACCTCATATCTACAGACAACGTTAGCCCATTACCTCATAGGTTTTGTGTAGACCCAACTTATTAGAATACATCTGCTGAAAAGGTGCATTAACTAGAGAAAAGTGTGGGTTTTTTTTGCAGTTTTTAAACCACTGTGATAAATATAGCATTTGCTCCTATGGTGCACAATTAATGCTCTATTTATCCCAATGATTTCAAAAATGACTTTTACTGAAGGCAACAATACGAGGGCATGGGTTAAAAAGTGAACAAAACTGCTTATACCAGTGGTCAGTGTTACTATTTGGGGAAGCGTCATGTGATTTTGTTCTCAAAAAGCCTTAGTCATTTACCATTGATTTAAATCATAGAACGAGTTTGTTTTTCTGAGTTCTCTCATCAACTGATGGCGTTACTTGTTAACGAGTGTCTCCATAGATACACCTTTCAACGATTTTGCAAATAGAGAAGACCAAGATCAGACAGCACTATATTCATGAAAAAATATAGACTTGATTCCAATGTTTCTGCCATGGCCAAGTATTTCTGTGTTCAAATATCATAACAAACATTCAACTAATTGATATGTATGATGTCAGTCATTTCTTCAATGAATATTTATGGATTAAAGGGGTAATATGGTTGACTATTGGCATCCTAATTATTATCACGATAATACCAATTGTTCAGACGTTATTACTATCATACACGTAATATCTCAATGCATCACGAAACATATGTACTACCACTTGTTTCCATTATGATCAAATATGTGTAGCCTGTGTATGATAAGAGAATATAAATGTTTAACCCATTCCCTCATATTGACGCCTTTTGGCGCCTTTGTAAAAATAATTTTTGAAACCATTGTGTAAGAGAACACATCTGCTCAATATGAGCGAATACTTTATCACAATAGTTTGAAGACTTACGCAATTCTAAACAAAATACCATTTGTTAGTAAATGCTCCTTTTCAGTAGGTTTATTTTAAAAAAAAAAGGCTGGGTCTAAAATTAGACTATGACGTAATGGGTTAAGGCAATATACGTCTTCATTGAATGTGTGCTTTGATATACATTCTTACCCGTACCCCGCTATAAAAATATTATTGTCTACTGCAAGTTGAATCTGTTTAATCATTTATTTAATTAATACATGTAGTCATGGTATAAATTATGACATCATCGATATTAATTTTATAAACATATTATCCCCTAGTGACACATTTTGCGCATCTATAAAAGTCACTTTATGAAACCATTGTGATAAATAGAGCATTTGCTCCTATAGGAGCAAATGCTCTATTTATCACAATGGTTTCAAACTACAAAATTCTAATTTTTTCCTTTCCTCTAGTTAATGATCCTTTTCGGTAGATACATTCAAAGAGGTTGGGTCTAAAAATAGCCTAGGAGAGAATGAGTTAACACAGGAATGTTCGGCCTTAGAAGAAACTGCTGAATCATATCTATATTATATAATAAGCAAACAGAGCAGTCCCTGATGTGAGGACTCCTCTGTGTATAAATGCATAGAAATTTGATTAAAAGTTTAAGAAACTACTGACCGAGTATAAAAAACATCGGGGATCCTAATAAGACACCGAGTTACTCGGCATCCAATCTGGATCCAAGCGATTCGCAAATTAATGCATTCCAGGTCGCGGATAGCGGGATAAGGGTTCAGGTTATGTCTACTCGTTGCCATTTTGGTTTGGCATAGCACCAACATGAATGCCAGTGTTCGAGTGTCAAACTATTTTGACCTATTAGGTCACTGCATTCCTTATGCGTTAACTCGTTCTCGCCTATGCTATTTTTAGGCCCAACCTTTTTTAATTAATCTGCCGCAAAGGAACATTAACTATAGACAAGGAGTGTCTTAGAACTGTGTAGTATTGAAACCATTGTGGTAAATAGAGCATTTGCTCTGTGAATTTTATTGAGGCGCAATAATGAGTCACTAGGGGGTAATGTGTTAACCCATTTCCTCATAGGTTATTTTAGATCTAACCACTTTGAATGAAGCTATTGAAAATGAGCATGTGCTAGAGAAAAGTAATTGTTTAGTTTTGAAACCATTGTGATAAACAGAACATTTGTTCCTATGGTTTAAATACTCTATTTATCACAATGGTTTCAAAAAGTGATTTTTAAATAGTCGTCAATATGCCGGAATTGGTTAAGTAACTGCCATAATTCTTTATGCCATAAACATTATCGCCGGTAGATCGTTTCACACTCGATGAATTGATATCGCCAAGGTAACTATCGCAGTACATCGATAGTTCGATATACATTTGAATCTATACGACCCTGGTGGTGTTATATCAATGAATACATTTCATCAGAAGTGGTGGAAATATTTCTAGCGCTGTCTACCTTAGCTACCTGGCGGCCAGATAGGGACTATTTATCCAATGCCTATAGAACATCTCTGTTCTTCTATAATACAATTATATTTTATATTGACACCTGTCTATTTACATTGCATAAGTATTAAATGCATAGTGAAACAATTACGGAAATACACAACGAATATGTTGTCTCATGGATTCTTACAATTATTTTATTGTATTAAACATGGCGATGGTTGATTTAGTTAAAGCGTCCATGCAGTATGAAAAAACAGCTGGAGACAAATAGCGGTACAATCGAAGATAATTATTAAAAACATTCCCCAAATCGTTCGAAGTTTTGCATATTTTATGAAAAATAATGACTTTATAGCAATTCAAATACGGTAATTTCAGCGACAGTGGGTAACGCTGTTTTGTTACGTCTGACATCTTTAATTCCCTTCCGGGTTTATAGAACAATACAACAGCGCGGGCACAACAGACGTGTGCAAATATTTGACCTTTTAGAAGCATTTCGTTTGAAAAAATTATTGATGACAACAATGATACCTTTGCTCTTAACTTTGCTGTTAAATTTTTGAACCTAATTTCCCCGAAGAAAACATCATAATGACCTTAAACACAGCAGCGAGTCTGACTAACAACGGGCAAAATTGTGTGATTGTGACAAATGCGTTGAAATGACTACCATAGTATAAATAAATCCTGCATGAAATACATTTGACAATTGGAAGCTGGTACGTTTATGCATGCATATCATGTACAGTGCTCCCTCCCTACAACGGCCCTCTCAATAACGATTCCCTCCTTACAACAACGCATGTCACTGTTTCCGAAACAACAAGGCTCCAGAAACAACGTTTTTCCATCGTATTTTCTTTATGCCTCCACCAAACCCTATGTTGTGACCACTCTTTAGAATCGTCACTCTGTGACGATTCTAAAGAGTGGTCACAACATATGGTTTGATGGAGGCATAACGGTTTTAGTTCTCGAAATACACCTTATCTGGGGATCTGCACAAAAGCTAATTATGTTTGATTTTCCCTCCCTATAACAACTCCCTCTGAATAACACATACAATATTCGTATCCCAAAGGGTGTCGTTGTAGAGAGGGAGCAGTGTAATCCAACATTTGTACAGTAAACCTCTCTAAAACGGAATTCTAGTAGAGAAGAATTTACATCCTTTAGGCAGGTTGCTGCTTAATGCTGGGTACATGTCATGCAGAAAGTTCCTAGAGGAGCTTTCTGCATGACTTTCACTCTGTATTAAGCCGCCACCTGTCTCCAAGATAGATATTTTTACTAAATCTAATGCCTGTTTTAGAGAGGTTTTACTATATGTGTAGGGCTTAAATCGACAATATAAGATGTTCGGCATTCATACATGTATGTATCACCAATGACATGCAAAGGAAGTCGGGAAAGAGCACTTGATACTCTTGATAATATAATTTTGATTATCAAATAGGTCAACGTATTATTTATTTTATTGGTTTTTTTTTTACATTTATTCATTTTTATTTACAACCATTTACAACCATTTGTATAACAATTTATGCATTCGGCTATGACTAAGACTAGACCGTCAATCGATATTGTATTTTCATCTAAACAATAAGGGTTAAATTTCGTTACAATTTAATTAGGGATAGAAAGAAACATGTTCAATTCGTAGCAGAAAAGAATGTTTCCAGAATCAAATGAATCATGTTATTCTTTCGAGACCATAGAATGAAAGTCGCTTACACAATAACTCAATAAAAGAGGGGCATTTTTTTTTTTTTTTTTTTTTTTTTTGGGGGGGGGGGGGGTTCGTTAGCATCTTGTATTCTTCTATTTTCATATTTACAACGGTATAATACATGCCAGGCAAGTATCTAGGCGGAAGCCTGAAAGCAAAGAAAATAAGGATGGACAAAGACCAAGCGATAAAACAAAAGAACACTATTTTACCATGTTCTTTTTTAACTTAAGTCTGTTGTTCCAGTTTTTCCGTGGGTTTTCGGGTCCCTTTTCAGAGCAACAAAAAAAGACATGTGTACTGAAGAACTAAAATTGTCATTTCTCAACCAAACCCTATGTTGTGACCATTCTAAAGATTAGTCATAACATAGGGTTTGGTGGAGAAATAAAGAAGTCATTCTTGAAAATGGTCTAGTTTACGCATCTAATCTGGACCTCTGCTTTTTATTCCACCGATAATGTTTCTCTTAGAACTTTTGGAATCGCCTACGGTTAAAAAATCCATAGACTCGCGACCTTTAAACATCAACAACGATATTTTTATAATATAATAGTAAAAAAGAACTAGAATTGTGTCTATGGAATACGGCTGCCCAGCTTCTAGCGAAATCGTCTCTTAGTCAAGCCTGTTTTTTTGTGAAAAAAAATACAATGTTCCGTAACTTTGAAAAAATGGCCACGGCTAAAATTTGCTTCTTCTTAACTTTCTTCATATTCAGGTTTTTATCTGTGAAAGCTCGAAGCAAATCTCCCAAGTAGCGTATAAGGAGTTGACCACACACGAATTTTCAGCTACACCTTCTTAAAGTGAGAACAAAAAAATACAAAATCACGTAACCCTAGTAAAATGATTGGAGTGATGAATGATTTTAGCTCATATGCTGTATGCAGGCTCTCAAACCATTTATATACAGTTGAACTTCAATACTTCAAACACAGACCATACATAGAGGAACTTACATGAGTGTTCATTACACATTGTTTTTATGAAACGAGTTTACTATAATAATATGACACGAGATTTAGCGAGTGTCATATTAATTACAGAAAACGAGTTTCATAAAAACAATGTATAAAGAACACGGATGTAAGATTCTTTTATCACAGAATCCTTAAAATGCCATAGAAAATAAACCAGACTAGCTGGCGGCTGTTTCTGCCATTGCTCTACAACCAGCGTAGTAATACATCGGACGACGCGCATGGAGTGCTATGATTGGCTTACGCTTTTTCAATGAGTGCTACGATTTGCTAACTTGCATGAAAAATGCACTAGTGTAATTCTGAGAAATACGGCACTCTGTTACGGCACTCCTGCATGGTAGATTATGTGATAAAAATAAGTTCGAAATAACAGAAGATCGAGTCATCCGACTTAAAATCTGTATATCAACCCAAAAGTTCACAGCTTAAAGCAGGTCTATACAGGTGAACGATCAAAAACACTATGTACAATCACAACACTGTCTTTTGTTATTTTTTTCCTTTAAAAACATAATAATGAGTGTTTCTACACCGTTTGTCAATACCAGTGCTTTCATTCAACAGTGTAATTCCAGAGCGTATGCTTTGTATAAAAGCTCACACCAATACCTTTATCACCCTACGTATTGGGAAAGACAAGCTTAAGCAAACCAGTGCTGACCCAGATCAAACGGCTTGAAGAAGTCGTCTGACCAGGGTCTACATTTAATTTAGTTGTTACTATGTCAGCCTACTTTGGTTCCAAATTGAATCACACAGCTTTAACCCGTTCCTCCATTAATATTCATGTGTAATAGTCATGCGACATATTGTCACATTTCTTTACATGAGAACTCGATCGGACAAGATGCGTGACAGACAGACAGACAAACAAACAACTATAACAAAAACAATATGTAAAGGGAAATAACTAAAGATGTAATGGACTTGATGAATGATACTTCCCCTCATTATTTGCTTATCGCACCACATTTTTTCAAGAAAAACTGATACGGGCTAATGACTCCAAAAATATTTATACCAAAGTTATGGCCCTCGTGCATGACATTTCCTTTCATCATGCTCTTTCCATAAATGAGATATCATTCCAATAACATCAGTAGAACAGGAGTTATTGATCAGAAAAAACATGTACATGTAACAAAGGGCAATAACTCCAAAAGTATTGAAGCCAGCGTTATGGCCCTTGTAAACGACATTTTCCCGCATCATGCTCTTACCATGTATGAAGTTTCAATCCAATGGCAAGAGCCATATAGGAGTTACCGTCCGGACAATAAGTGTAAAAATAATTTACAAGGGCAAAAACGCAACTATTAGTGAAGCCAGAGTTATGGACATTGTGTATGATACTTTCTCTCATTATGATCTTTCCGTGTATGAAGTTTCAATCCAATGGCATGAGCCATATATGAGTTGTCGTCCGGACAAAAAGAGTGTGATTTTTTACAAGGGGCAATACCTCCTATATTACTGAAGCCAGAGTTATAAACTTGAGCATGACACGTTCTCTCATTATGATCTTTCCCTGTATGAATATTCAATCCAATGCCATGAACCATATAGGAGTTATTGTCCGGACAAAAAATGTGCTGCTTTTTTACAAATGGCAATAACTCCAATATTATTGAAGCCAGAGTCATGGACCTTGTGCATGACACTTTCTTTCATTATGCTCTTTCCATGTATAAAGTTTCAATCTAATGACATGAGACATATAGGAGTTATCGTCCGGACAAAAAAGTGTTAAAAATACAAGGGGCAATAACTCCTATATTAGTGAAGCCAGAGTTATGGATTTTGTGCTTGACACTTCCTTTCAATAATATGCTATATCCAGATGTGAAGTTTCAATCAACTGACATCAGGCATATTGAAGTTATCGTCCGGACAAAAAGGTGCGACGGACGGACGGACAGACAGACAGACAGACACATCTCTCACGAAAACAATATGTCTCCCCTATATAAATATGGGGGAGATATAATTAGATTAATTTGTTATAATAGCACATGTACACATGAATGTTTGGCCATCGGTACTGTGTGGAGATTGGCTGTCTCAATATTTAGGGTAATTATGGAAAGGCGGAGTGCTACTAGAATTAACCATTTCCCTGTTCTATATGTATTACAAATTTCAATACCTACTGAATATTCATGGACAAAATAGTTATAAGGAAATATGGAACGTGGAACATTGTAGCCATTTTAGAATCTAAATAAAACATATTTTTCAAAGTCCATTAGCAAACAGAGCAGACCCTGATAATAGCTATAGGGGCCATCTGACCTGGGTCTACTCTGTTCGCAACTGCGTGAAAACACGTTTATATGAAGCGAATGCTTTCATGTAACTGAACAAGATCACATTCAACCTTTCGAATGATGCAAGGAAATTCGCTTAATTGGTATCCCCTGCAAAACAGGCACTGGGCTCAGAGTTATTGACTAGATGGATAAATGGTTAAGTTTTTCACAAAGTAAGAGCCATAACTTTTGTGTTCCAAGATAAATAAGGGTGATACTTGCCGGACCTCATTTCTATATAATACAAAACATTTACACAAAGTTTTATTGAAAATGTTCTGAGATACGACATAATTTTAGACTGATAAAAAGGTTAAGTTTGTCGCAAACAAAGGATCATGACTCTGGTGTCTATGGCCATTGTACGTGTAAGTGATACGTGTAGGCCACATTTTTATGCTTGAAAAATCATAACGTTTGCACAAAGTTTAATAGAAAAATCCAAACAGTCTCTGGACTGACAAAAACGTTACATTTTCGCAAACAAAGGGCCATAACTCTGGTCATGGGCAATGCTACCTGCAGGACAGGTATGTCCTGATGTTACATAATATTTAGACAAAGTTTAATAGAAATCTCCGAACAGTTTCTGAGACGTGAGTTCGAGACGTACGGATTGAGAGGCGAATGGACGGACGGACAGACGCACTGACGGACGCACGGATAATAAAAACTGCCTTCGGCGAGTGATAATAAAGTGAATACTAGCTAACTGTGTCTCCTAACTGTGTCTCCTTTCTTTATTAAACCCTTTCCCTCATATTGACGATTTTTGGCGACTCTGTAAACGACGCTTTGTGAAACCATTGTGATAAACAGAGCATTTGCTCCTATACAATTTTCATTTTCTCTAATTAATGCTCCTTTTCGGTAGATTTATTTAAAGAGGTGGTATCTTAAAATAACCTATGAGGTAGTGGGTTAAGAGCCAAATCCTACAGTATCTTGCTGCAGCCTATTAGCGTCGCCTGTCGAGGCAATTCTAATGAGTTGCGGCCATCCTATCTTGCTGCAGCCTATTGGCGTCGCCTCTCGAGCCAATTCTAATTAGTTGCGGTCAGGCAGGGTTTTGCTGAGAAATATAAAGAAATATCTTAAGTTTATTTTCTAAATACGCTTCTTATAATTATACAGCCCTGAGTCCAATGTTATCAGTCTAAGTCTGAGATAATTCTAAGATCGTTATCAAGTATCTGATTGGTCAGAATCTGACCAATTAGATGCTTGAGAATAATCTTAAACTCATTATCATCTTAGACTCAAACAAAAGGTTTTATAACGTCAGGGCCTAATCAAAAGATTCAAGCAAAGGTTGCTTAATACATGTACAACACACTAGTTCTTATTGGAGTTCTCTGCATTCCATTTGACCTGTATTAAGCCACCACCTGTCACAAGGACCCATATTCATACCTCCTTTTGATGGTCGCTTAAACAGGTCCCTATTGTACACATTGCTTCATAGAAACATCAATATCTATTACTAGATTTTGTATCGAGGAACATGCAAATGCATTTCCCCATGCACCAGAGTTATAAACCCAATGATATAATTTAAGCGACCAAATTTATACAAATGTATCGAAATTAACCAAAATATGGACAATAGGTCTCACACGCAGTTTTCGAACAAAACAACATTTCTACTGTGAAGTGTAAGCAGCTAAAACGTATATTCAAAATACAGTAAAACCCCACTAATGCGACCAACTGAAAGATGTATAATTATGGGTGCTATATGCAGGTGGTAGCTTAATGCAGGAAAAAGTAATGCAGAAAGCTTTCTGCATTTCTTTTGTCCTGAATTAAGCAACCACCTGCTTATGAATACAGGTATGTTTATTATTTAAGTGGTCGCATTAGAGGGGGTTTACTGTAAGTATAATTCTAGCTTCTTTTTAGTAGTTTGATGCAGGATAAATTGTTATGCAAAAAGCTACGATATGAGCTTTTAGTATTACTTTTGTTTGCCCTGCATTAAGCAACGACCTGCTTTTACAGACTACTACAGTTAAGCCTGTCTTAAGTGACCAGAACATCAACAACAATTATGGGGTAGTTGATGCAGGCTGTAGCTTAATGCATGCATGACAAAAGTCACAGCAAGCTCCCAAAGGAGTTTTCTTGACTTTTGCCCTGCATTAAGCAACAATCTGCTTTTTAAGGCTTTTGCCAGAGCAACTGATCATCGTGCGTACTCAGATACTAAAATCGTCATTTCTCCACCAAACCCTATATTGCGACCACTCTTTAGAATCGCCACGGAGAGATGATTCTAAGGAGTGGTCATGCCATAGGGTTTGGTGGAAAAATAAAGCAGTTGTTCCTGAAACAATGCTTTAATTTACGCATTTTATCTGGACCCCTGTGCTCTGCTTAATTAGTTCATGGTCGCTTAAGACAGGTGTTACAGTATGCAAATTATATATGTTGTCGCATTTAGCGAGGCTTGACTGTAGCACATATTCAGATGGTTTTGAACTATTCTTATCTCAACCTGTGCACCCTTGTCGATTTTGTGTTTACAGCAAGAGTTTAAATATTCATTATTTCAATAAATTAGTTATCCTTTCTCCATAAAATGTCCCCTTTCTGTCTCAAACAATGCTAATTCACTTTTGCACAAAACTTTATACCCTCTCAAGTACTTTGCATCATCAGCAAGATTTTGATACATAAAGAATCACAATGTCTTCCTAACATCATAAATATTTCGCATATGGAATATACCTGTCTAACATTTTACATAAATCTAAACCCTTACTGTGTGGACATTTTGGAATAAACAGTTTGACCCATTTTGTAACTATAGCCATTCAATCTAATCACGATATTTTGTCGGTTTTTTAATATTATCTATAGATATGCGGCAATCGAGCCTATAAGACTTTTGCAAACAGTGTAGGGAGCCCTTTGAGCCCTTAAGGGAGCCCTTTGATCACGGTTTACACTGTTTGTCATGCAAATCATTTTCTTTAGTGATAAAGTTTGATACAACTTTTTGTTTAATTAATATTCTGAAAGGGCCAGTTCTTCTAATTATTCAGCGGATTAAAGGATAATATATACAGCTACATGTACCATTCATTCAAGTTATGCATAAAACATACTTGCAATCTGTTCTGATATTCATCATATTCTATAATAATGTATTAGATAACAATCACAACGACATAAGGTGAAATGTTATGTATGAAAGACGATGAACACATGGCAATAAAGCAAGGTTTTCATCTCAATGAGCTGTTTGTAACTTAGCTATAAAATACCATTGTGGTAGGCATTTGAAATTTAATCCTTAACATGCTATGAAAGTTCTGTCTACTAAAACTTTGACTTAATGTATAATACAGTAAAACTCCTCTAAACTGGAATTCTAGTAGAGAAGAAGTTAGATACTTTTAGGCAAGTGTCCGCTTAACCTATTACATGTACCTCATAGGCTATTTTTAGATCCAACCACTTTGAATAAATCTACCGAAGAGGAGCATTAACTAGAGAAAAGGAAAATTTTAGAATATTGTAGTTTGAAACCATTGTGATAAATAGGGCATTTGCTCCTATTGGAGCAAATGCTCTATTTATCACAATGAATTCATAAAGTGACTTTTACAGACTCGTCAAAAGCCGTCAATATGAGGGAATGGGTTAATGAAGGGTAAAAGTCATGCAGAAAACTCCTCCCTGCATTAACCCTTTCCCTCATACAAACGTGTTTTCACGCATTTTCAAACAGCGTAGACCCAGCTCAGATCTAGGAGCCGTCTGATGACGGCTCCTAGAGGAGCCGTCTGATCAGGGTCTGCTCTGTTTGCTAATAGAAGTTGATAGATTTGGTTCTTTAGTTTCTAATATGGCTACAATATCCAACCTTCCTTATTATATTATAACATTTTTGTCTATGAATATTCAGTAGGTATTGAAATTTGAAACAAACATAGAACAGGGAAAGGGTTAAGCTGCAACCTGTCTCCTAGACCGATAGTTATACTGAATTTTAGGTCCTGATTAGAGAGGGTTTAATGTATGTTACTTCTGATTAGTCAAAGTTCTTGAGAAAATATTGACCGAGTTGACACTCATTAATAATCAAAAGAATTAATTCTAATAAGAGGCCGAATTGGCTGGGTCAGACGGTTCAGTCGGGTCCAAACTCCTTATTCAAGTTCTGAAAGTAGGAGATCCTTCGAAAGCATAAATCAGCAACGCAAAAAGAGAAAATTGCAGAATCGGTTTTATTGAGTCTGTTCGTGAGCATTTATGAAATGTGCAACACTACTCGAGCCCCTATTACCGGCTTAAGCGGTAAACTAATAACATCGAAATTAATGATCCCGAAGAGCAACACTGAGAATGAAGTACGGGGCGACGTTTTACGGTCGCCACACAAACACTTAACACCTGCTGTTGTGCAAGTTTAGCCGCGCTTATTAGGATTGTTAGCTCGTCTGTTTCGAAGAAATCAAGAGCTATTGTCGTAACTCCTGCGTCCGCGTCGTCGTTGTCGTCGTCGTTGTCGTTGTTGTCGTCGTCGTCGTTGTCGTCATCGTCGTCGTCCGAAATATTAACATTGACCATAACTTCTTCAATTTTTCATTTACAACCATCATTTTTGGTACATGTACATGTACATGTATGCATGTTCATCTTGACAATGACGACAGACGAGCGTTGCATCCGCTTGCGGTGCTCTTGTTAAGATTAACCATGTACTCCGTCTATGCCTTTTGACGCAACTGCAAACAGAGTAGAGCCAGAACAATATTTTAATCAATATTCACGATCTCATTATTTTTCACATGTATATTCATGAACTAAAGGAATATATTAACAAGTACGACATGGCTGGCATTTGTAAACCTATTTGGCCAGATGAGCTGCCGAATACTCTGGTATCTAATCAGGATCTAAGCTGTTTGACACTCGGTCAATAGTTGATCAACATACCTAGTATCTAATCAGGGTCTTAACCCTTCGCTTGCTATTCGCGTCAATATACCTACCTGTAAATAGTGAAGACCCAGATGAGACAGCTCCTGCAGGAGCTGTCTCATCAGGGTCTGCATTATTTACAATTTGATTGTGCAACCAGTGCACTCCACAGTGAATATATATGTAATTATACAACAGGGCATGGGTAAAAAAAGGAGAAATGTATTTTAAAATTCAGCAAGAGAAGGGTTAAGCTGTTTGACACTCGATCAGTAAAGCAAATTCAACAGATCAGAACCATTTCCTCCATAAGTACGCCTTTCTACGCCTTTGAAAACAGAGTAGACCCCGATCAGACAGCACCGTCTGATCAGGGTCTGCTCTGTTTGCATATGATATAATATAGATATGATTCTACAGTTTAAGCCAAGGTTAACAATTACTGTGTCCATGTGGTACTTACAAGAATTATCTAATTAATATTCATAGTGTAATTATTTTATCCATGAATATTTATGGAGGAAAAGGTTAACTACATTACCGTGCTAAAAGTAACTTGGCTGACATTTACGAACAGTTCGGATCCAGATCAGACACAGAATCACTCGGTGTCTCGTTAGGATCAAAGCTGTTTGACACTCAGTCAATTGTGTCTTTAAAACTTGAGCCAATCGGACACTGGACAGAAGAAAATATTGTAACAGGTCAGTATTTCAATGACTCATGCTTTCAGGATGAGAATGGTGAACCTTTCACCTGTTGCATATTCATGTAAGAAATAATGACATCATGAATATTTATCAGCTCGCATGGACACATGATTTTTTGGTATTTGTAGAAACTGATAAGTCAGATCTGTGATAATATTTCATAAGCAAACAGAGAAGACCAATGCAGATCAGACGGCTCCTACAGGAAATGGCTTATATGGGTCTACTCTGTTAGCAAAGGCGTGAAAAGTCGGTAATATGATGGATAGGGTTAATAGATATATTGTCCACAGCAGGGAAGGGATTCAATCATAGTGTACAGTAAAACCTCTCTATAACGGCCACTAAATTACATCAAGTAGTTTGTGTTAAAGGCATGTGGTTGCTTAAAGCAATGTGAAAGTAAAACAGAACGCTCCTATAGGAGCGTTCTATTTTTCTTTCACCTTGCTTTAAGCAGCCATCTGTCCTAAATACCAAATAATTAACACAATTTAGTATCCGTTATATAGAGAGGTTTTACTGTACTATGGTTCGATTTCTTAGAATTTCGCCCATTACATTTTCTAAAATAAAAAACATAAGACATACTGAAAATTTGTGTGTCATTTTGACCGAGGCTATTTGTCTTTTCAGATTGGCCCGCAACATTTTATAGGTTACCCGTGACGTTTATCGCCCGAGGTACTTTCTGTTTCTGGAATCGTCAATACAAATTAGAGCCCCGCGTTTCAAGCACTACATTAATGAAATTCCAAGTGTGATAATTCAGTCATATAGCGAGTATTTAAGCATACATAGTGTCTCGATTAGATTAACCATTTCCGCGCTACTCGCAAGCTGACGTGTGTGCAAACGGCCTGGATCCAAATTAGACGCCGAATAGAACTCGGCGTCCTATCAGCATCCAAGCTGGCTATCACTGCGTCATCGAAAGCTTGACAGAACCGAACGACGTGAACATTGCAAGAGATCCAACTTTGAACAGACGGTTTGTGTTCACATCGGGGTAAGGGTTAACGCATTACCTCCTAGACTATTTTTAGAACCAACCTCTTTGAATAAATCTGCCGAAAAGGAGCATTAAATATAGAAAAGGAGCATTTTAGAATTATTGTGTAGTTTTGAAACCCTTGTGATAAATAGAGCATTTGCTCCATAGGAGCAAATGCTCTATTTATCACAATGGTTTCAAAATGTGACTTTTACAGAAGCGCTAAAATGAGTCACTAGGAGGGTAAGTGTTAAAGCCCGTTAATATTGTCTGGGATTTTGGACAAGTTTAAAATATCAACACATGGTACGTTACTCTTACATAGCTGTTAAAAGAAATCTGCTTAACTGCAGATTATGCATTCGTTTTTACTTAATTTCGATTTTTTTTTAATTTTTTGGAAAAAACAAAACATGATCCAAGTGCCAAACAGCTAGTATCTGATGAGATACTGGGTTATCCGGTGCCTTATCCAGATCCAATCTGTTTGCAAAGGAAACGTGGCTCTGGATAAGGATGGGTTAAAAACGTTTATATACATGTACACGAGTAATTGGTTTGTCTCAATAACACCTGCTTCATTTTGGCGCTGTTGATTTATTTTGCACGCGGGCACGGGTGTATTGTCATTTGCAAACAGTATAGACCAATATTATATGGCCCCTAGAGGAGCCTATGATCAGAGTCTGCACTATCCTCTTGGAAGACTGAGTGGACTCTATAGTTAACCCATTCCCTTATATTGACGACCTTTGACGACTCTGTAGCAGTCACTTTGTGAAACCATTGTGATAAATACAGTAAAATCTCTCTATAACGACCACTAAATTACACCAATTATTTGTCTTAAAGGCAGGTGGATACTTAAAGCAAGGTGAAAGTAAAACAGAACGATCCTATAGGAGCGTTCTGTTTTACTGTCGCATTGCTTTAAGCAACCACCTGCCCAAAATACCAACTAATTACATTTTAACACAATTTAGTGGTCGTTATAGAGAGGTTTTACTGTAGAACATTTGCTCCTATTTATCTATTTATCACAATGGTTTCAAACTACAAAATTCTAAAATTTTCCTTTTCTCTAATTAATGCTCCTTTTCGATAGATTTATTCAAAGGCGTTGGGTCTAAAATAGCCTATGAGGGAATGGGTTATACACTGATGGACTAGTTCACCCTCATAATCCAGCTTGAAATGGTCATCTAGTCAGCTTATACCAACGCGCTTTTTCACGCCGCTGCAAACATAATATACCCAGTTCGGACGGCTCCTATATAGGAGCCGTCTGATCAGGGTCTGCTCTGTTTGCTGGTGAACTTATGATAGACCTGACTCTACAGTTTCTACAAAAACAAAACTCTCATCATACATAATATTATGCCGTTATAAACATTCATCTAATACATATTCATGATGACAATAGTCATGACATGAATATTCATGGAGTTAAACGATTGCACGTATTACTTATATACAGTAAACCCCCGGTAATGCGACCGCCTAGAATATATATAATTCTGGGAGTTAGATGCAGGTGGTCGCTCAATGCAGGACAAAAGTAATGCAGGAAGCTCCTCTAGGAGCTTTCTGCATTACTTTTGTCCTGTATTATGCAACCATCATGCTTATAAAGACACCTATGTTTATTCAGTAAGTGGTCGCATTAGAGGAATTCTACTGTAATTACATATTTACATATGCTACATTTAAGACCTGAAGTTTTTTACACTTTGATCTAAGTCTAATATTTATCGGGATTTAACCCTATCCCTCATATAAACGCGTTTCCACGCATTTGCAAACAGACTAGACCCAGATCAGATAGCTTCTATAGGAGCCGTCTGATTAGAGGGTCTACTCGGTTTGCTAATGGACTTTGAAAGATCTGGGAATTTTAACTTTCTAAAATAACTACAATGTTATACCTTCCATATTTTATTATCACTATTTTGTCCATGAATATTCAGTAGGTATTGAAATTTGGAACAAACACAGAACAGGGAAAGGGTTAAAACAAGTTGCAGCTTAAAATCAGATTGAGAGCCATGCAGATAGCTCCCAGAGGACTTTCACCCTGAATTAATCTGCCCCTGCCTAGAAATACTTCACTTCTTCGTTACTGTAAATTCAGATTATGGAGGTTTTACTGTATATTGAATGAACTATGTGCACTCTCAGCATAAACATTGTTTAACCGTTCGCTTGCTATTTACGTCAATATACCCACCTGTAAATAGTGAAGACCCAGATGAGACAGCTCCTGCAGGATGTACCACCTGTCTCTACCGTTCAGAATTATACTTCTTTTATGTGATCGCATTAGACGGGTTTTACTTTAGGTATTTACACAAAGTGTTTGTTAGAATGCATGTGGTAGCTTAATGCTGGTCAAAACTCATACAGAGAGCTCCTATAGGAGCTTTCTGCATTACTTATTGGTTTTTAAGACTCCTATGTTAAATAAATGATTGGCCACTGAAGTCAGGTTCTACTGTATATCATTTAATAACAATAGGGTGGACCCTGATCAGGCGGCTCAACAGGAGCCGTATGATCTGGGTCCACTCTGTTTGCAAAAACGTTAAAAGCCGTGTCTATGAATTAAGGGATAATGCCAGTCAAATCGAGATTAACCCTTTCCCTGATATAAACGTGTTTTCACGCACTTGCAAACAGAGTAGACCCAGATCAGACGGCTCCTAGAGGAGCCGTCTAATCAGGGTCTGCTCTGTTTGCTAATAGAATTTGATAGATCTGTTTCTTTGCTTTCTAAAATGTCTACAATATTCCACCTTCCATATTTCATTATAACTATTTTGTCCATGAATATTCAGTAAGTAATGACATTTGGAATAAATGTAGAACAGGGAAAGGGTTAATAGGTCTGAATAAGAGTTAACGCTTATACATGTAACCCCATCAGGATCTAAACTCTTTTACTGGAACTGTTTTCTTAAAAAATCAGATGAAAGCAAAAGACGATATAGTTTGCAGACGACACAATCTTATGGCAAAAGAGTAAAGCTGACGACAACTTTTACTTATAACAATGTCTTCACGAGGGAGGCGTTTATGCTTCTGGAGAATCTATTCCCGCACGTTACCTTTATACCCTTGGATACAGACATCCAGCTTATAATCCTCCTAAATATTTCTTACATTTTCCCCGAAGCATTAATTTTCTGCCCTTTTTGTCACAATTTGTTTAAGACATAATCCTGATATCATTAATAGGGAGCATTGCCCAGATACAACGCACATAAATGCATCTGCAATATTAGAATACTGTTAACACTTCGCCTGCTAAGCTCGAACTGGATCACATTTACAAACAGCTTGGATCCAGATGAGACGCCGAGTAACCCGACGTCTCATCAGGTTCCCAGCTGTTTGACACTCGATCAATAGTTTCTCAACAATTCTTTCGTTTCGAAAGTAGTTAAAACATATGTAGCAGATCAGAGTTTGAGTCAGACATGTCACATGATCTTTTCAGCTAGCTAAGGGTGACGAGAGCCCATAAAATAGTATGTGCACGGATACGGCTGTGTCAAATAATATCATAATATAAGCAATATATATGTACCTATCACGGCGTTTAGTTTACTGGAAATGCCAACGATAAAATTGAAAGCTGTAAGAATCCCTAATCATCCGGAAGCTTTTTTCCCCAATTCCGATCCTAATGCAATTTAACAACCACATTCGCCCGGTTTAAGCGCAGTCGTTACAAGGAAAGACAGTAATTGAATTAGACAGGTGAATGGAAGCTCGGGAGCATTAACAACACAAACATCGAACATTTGTCTCCGTGGAAATGGCCGGGACTGTCTTTGATTCATGGGTTCTAGTCGTATATCTGAGTACATGTATTCTACTACACCAAGTAAGTGATCTAGATTCATAGATATCTTAACGGCACTTCAGATTAGCTCACGACGGTTTGAATTTAAGACAGCAGAGGTTAATTCTAATTGTGTTCTGTGTCTGCTGGTGTACAGAATTCTACTAATGACGTCATTTGTACATGTAAACAGAACTGAAAGAGGACGACGAGACAAACGTTAAGTGTTTTAGATATGCGCTTAAGCCTTTATCTGTTGCATATTCGTGTATGAAATGATGACTTCATGAATATTTATTAGCTGAATTTTTATAATGGCAAAAGTACACAGGATTGATTGGTATTGGTAGAAACTGTAGAATTAGATATATTATGATTTCATAAGCCAGCAGAGCAGACCCTGATCAGATGGCTCTTTTATGACAGCCTGATCTGGATCTACTCTGTTTATTAGGCGTGTATGTGAAAGAAATGGTTGACCCTTTCCGTGTTCAATATTCATGTAAGGATATTTATTAACTGAATGTTTTTAATGTTAAAATTTCAAAGAACTGTTTTGCTTTATCAAAAGTTGTAGAATCAGATCTATATCATGACATTAGCTAACAGAGTAGATCCCGATCAGACGGTTCCTATACAGGAGCCGGTGTGAAAAATCGTCTATATGACGGTAAGGTCTTGTTGATGATATAATACACAGTATTGCCATCCATTTCGCCGTATTCCGAGGTTGAAATGTTTTGAACCCCATTGTGATTGACCCTTCCCGAGTAGATTATTCATGTAATAACTGCTGGCATCGTGAATATTTATTAGTAGACAATTTACCAAATGAGTACACCTGATGTGTTTGATTATGATAGGAACTGTAGGGTCAGAATTGTTATAATTGAATAAGCAAACACAGCAGACCCTGGTCAGACGGCTCCTACACGTGCCGTCTGATCCGGATCTTCTCTGTCTGCAAAGGCATGGAACAGTTTATATGAGGTAAAGGGGTATTTAACCCATTCCCTCATATTGACGACTTTTGACGACTCTGTAAAAGTCACTTTGTGAAACCATTGTGATCAATAGAGCATTTGCTCCCATAGGAGCAAATGCTCTATTTATCAAAATGGTTTCAAACTACAAATTCTAAAACTTTCCTTTTCTCTAGTTAATGCCCCTTTTCGGTAGATTTACTCAAAGTGGTTGGCTCTAAAACTAGCCTATGATGTAATGGGTTAATGCTATAATACACTGTAATGCAACCCATTTCACTGTCAATCGATGTCGTAGTGCCTTGAAAACGCTTTCCTATATTGAATATTCTTGTAAGAAATAATGACACCATGAATATTTATTAGCAGACCTTTTTTATAATGAAAGAATATCACAAGAATGATTGGTATTGGTAGAAACTGTAGAGTCAGATCTATTATAAATTCTGAAGGGTAGTGATTCCCCGAAAGCAAAAATTGCAACACAAAAAGAGAAAATTGCAGACTCGGTTTATTGAGTCTGTTCATGAGCAGTAATTGAAAGTGCAACACTGCTCACGCCCCCTAGCACCGGCTTAAGCGGTATTCAATTTTCAGAACAAGAAGTACTGAAATTCATGATCTCGAAGGATCAGAAGGTATAACAACACTGAGAATGAAGTACGGGGCGACGTTTTACGGCCGCCACACAAGCACTTAACATAAACAAACAGAGCAGATCCTGATCAGATGGCTCCTACAGGAGCTGGGTCTACTCTGTTTGCAAATGCATGAACAAACGTTTGTAAAGGGTGAAAGCGACGGATGTAAACGATGCACTGATGAATATAGTAAAACCTCTCTAAACCGAACGTAAACATTTGTATGAAAATCGGTCTTGGAGACAAGTGGTAGCTTAACCTTCATCCTACCAACTGGGGTCAATTTGACCCCAACGCCTATTTTTATGAAGCCACTTGCAAAGTACTGATTCAAAGCTATCGAGGTTTTATGACTTTGTCAATACATACGGTTTCTTCACAGAAATTTGTTTACTGATAGGGTACCACCAGTTTTTAGCAGAATTTCAAAAATATTGGTCAGGGGTCCAATCGGACCCCAAAATCTAATGTCATATTGTGAACTTTATTTCATATCAGTTTCAAACTAGACATGACTGCGTCATATAGAAAAGCCCGATATACAGTTGTTCAGGTTCTGAGGGTCATATTACAAGACAAAAATGAATCAGAAATAGTAGGATTCAGATTCTCCAGGCAGTGAAGTGGAACATATCTCTGAACCCTCAGCCCTCAGTGATACTGACATAGTAAAAGCACAGGTACATCCTCAACCTGGTGCAGCTGCTGGCGAAGAAGATGGGCATATTGTTTTGCTTAGGGGCCGAGGCTTAGTAAGAGGTCGAACAAGACGAAGTCCAACAAATTGAGTCCGGGGAGATGCCCCTTGCCCCACAGCCAGGTGATGCAGGCCAAACCAGTGTCTTGGGCTCATCAGCAAGCACCAAATGCCTGTTGTTTTATTTGGAAACTGTGTCGATGTTGCAGCTGTGGCAGCTTTCATAGTCTGGGTTGTCAAATTTCCAGAGTGGAAAAGCAGTTAAGGTTGGCGTCGCAGACGTATCTTCCTTCAGGACCTTGGGTATGCGATGGCGATGCCTTAAATACAGCAACGGGCAGCATCAGCAGTAACTCTTCAGAGGACAATTAGAATGGTCATGAAGATGGTTGGTGTATGAACAGATTTACCTGGTCATCCTGGAGAAAATGAATTCTGATGAAACCCTTTGTGACTCCAATAAGAAGAAGTGTGCCATTTGTCCCTGCACTAGCAACAATGATATCCATGTGACATGCGATACATGTAGACGTCCAGTTTCCCCTTAGCATAGCATCCAGCGAACGTGCTTGTAGAACTTTTCCACATAAACAAATACACCTAGCATGGACTGAGACGTATGAAACTAATCAGGTTTATGGAAAAAAGATTTCTGGGAAATATGTATAGTTTTGGTGTATACAATTATACATGGATATGTTTCAGTATTTCCTCCAGTTTTTGTCATGTTCCGACCATACTTTAGACCAGTTGAGGTCTTAAACATATACACAGTATCTAATTTACCTATTCATACGTTGTGTTTAGCTTAAATCTAACAAATCATACAATTACATGTGCTTAGTTTTTACTCTTTCTGGCTTCAGTACAGTGTTTTAGGTCTGGGGTCAAATTGGACCCCAGTTGGTAGGATTTGGGTTAAAAATATGTTGGTAGGATGAAGGTTAATGCAGGGTGAAAGTCATGCAGAAAGCTTCTGCATGACTTTCATCCTGCATTAAGCATACACCTGCCTAAAAGTATCTAAAATCTTCTCTACTAGAATTCCGTTTTAGAGAGGTTTTACTGTACGTGTAAAGTGCTGAGAGGATTATAGACATATGTATACTTTATGCAGGTTTTTCATTGATGGAATAATAAAATACTGAATATAAAGGAAATGGAAAATGGATGGATAAATAAGTGGATTGGTTGATGACTGGCTGCCCGGTTAGAGATGGATCAATTGATAGATTGGCGGATACATAGAGAGATGCGCTGATTGACGGGTGATCGTATTAATTGACGGATAAATGGACGGGCGTGTGCATGAATGAATAGAAGAATGGAGGAATGTGTGCTTGAACAAGAACCGTCTGATCTAGGTGTTTTACTTTGTTGACAAACGCCTTAAAATGTGTATTCATGACATAAAGGGTTAACACATACATGTATCTCGAGATGATTGTTTACATATTAAGCTGGTAAAACAAATGTCCTTTACAATGTACGTATCTGTTCATTCTTTCATCACCCCAGAGTTGCCATGGTGGTGTCATTCCTGACGATGACGTAGACGTTACGATGGAGACGATCACACTTTGGCCGGGAGGAAAGATCCCTTATGAAATCCCTGAGGGAGCATACAGTATGTATTAATTTAACCCTGTGCCGTGTTCAAAGTAAGAACTAATGACATAATGAATATTTATAAGCTATTTGATAAGGTAAACTTTTCAAGGAAATTCTTTGTTTTGAACAAAAATATGTAGAATCAGATCTATAGCATGTCAAAACAAAACAGAGCACATCTTAATCTATGTCCAATCTGTTTACAAACACGTTTATAGGAGGGAAAGGGTTAAGCATTATCCTGCTGACAATAACATGTCTGTTCAATACTTATTCACATCATTTGTTACATAGTTTCGGGCCTTTCACCCATTACTCCATAAATACGCCTTTCTACGTATTTGCAAACAGAGTAAATCTTTAGGTCTGCTCTGTTTGCGTATAATATGATATAGATTGGTATTGGTAGGAACTGTATGTATAGTCTCTTATAATTCAATTATGAATGACATGGTTTATGTATAGCTATAATTTTGTATGTGTATGTTTGTAACAATGAAGAGACGCTAATAAAGAATATACAGTAAAAACCCTCTAATGCCAACACTTAATGAATAAACATGGATGTCTTTATAAGCAGGTGGTTATTTAATGCATGTCAAAAGTAATGCAGAAAGCTCCTAGAGGAGCTTTCTGCATTACTTTTGTCCTGCATTAAGCTATCACCTGCATCAATCACCCATAATTATACCTCTTTAAGGTGGTCGCATTAGAGGGGTTTTACTGTATATGTAAATTCTTCAGTTTCTGCCATGGCCAACATACATGTATCCCTTGTCCATGCGCTATTATAATAATTAATCTAATTAATATTCATGTGGTCATTATTTCCTGCACGAATATCATGGAGTAGACGGTAAATGCTTTTTCATCGCCGAAGTCGTCGTTATATGCTCGATGTTGATAGGTTATGATGTAATATTCACACAGTTTGGATCAAGATTCTCAAAGATTGCATACAAAATCGTCGAACGAAGACAACATCAGCCTTGCACATTTAATTATACATGTAATCGCAATTTGATTTCATGTCAGTTGAAAAATCCGATATCGACCTGATTATTCTCAAACTCTTATTGTTTAATGATCATTTTATTAAAAATGTGCATCTCTCAAGAATGGAGGTTAATTTAACCCTTTTCGTCATATGAACGCTTTTTCACACATTTGCAAACAGAGTAGACCCAGATTAGACGGCTACCATGTTTGCTAATGAAATTTTGATAGTTCTTTTTCTTTACTTTCTAAAATGGCTAAAATATTCCACCTTCCATATTTTATTATTACTATTTCGTCCATTAATATTCAGTAAGTATGGACATTTGGAATAAACATAGAACAGGGAAACGGTTCAGTAAACTATACGACAGTAATCACGATATTAATGTGTTTGTACAAAGCATTTCCAAGGCTATGCACATACTGGTTTGATACAGAATACAAATGTAACTGTAAAACGTCACAATGTACAGTAAAACCCCCTAAAACAGACATTGAGTAAAGAAGAGTTTAAAATTACGCATGGAGAAAGTCATGCAAAAACTCTCCTTTTGGGGTTTTCACGACTTTTACCCTGCAGTAAGCAGCCACCTTTCTTAACCCTATGTACAATAAATACGCATTTGTACGCCTTTTGCATATATAGTAGACCCAGATCAAACGTCTCCTATGGGAGCCACCTGACCAGTGTCTGCTCTGTTTGCTCTCGATATAATATTGATATGATTCTAGAGTTTCTTTCATGATAAAGAATTATTTTGTTCATAGTGCCATTATAAAAAAATCAATGAATTGATATTCATGGTGTATTTTCTTGCCTGACTATTCCTAGAGTAAGGGATTAAAATGCGACAGTAGTACTAGTTACCTTTAAAGGACGATTTAGGAGAGTTAACAGTCAAACCTCTCTAAACTGGATGTTCAATTTAGTATAAATATCGATCTTGGAGACAGGTGGCAGCCTATAGGAGCTTTCTGCACGACTGTCACCCTGCATTAAGAAGCCGCCTGACTAAAAGTACCTAAATTGTTCTCTACTAGAATTCCGGTTTAGAGGAAATTTACTTTACTGTGTTTGCTTTTGACATGTGTATGCTTATGGTACTACAGTTCAAACAAAAAGTACTATAGTAAACCCTCTCTATAACCGCCACTAAAGTGTGTTAATTAGTTGGTATATAGTGCAGGTGGTTGCTTAAAGCAATGTGAAAGTAAAACAGAACGCTCCTTTAGGAGCGTTCTGTTTAACTTCAACCTTGCTTTAAGCAGCCACCTGCCTTTAACACAGAATACTTGATGTAATTTAGTGGCCGTTATACAGAGGTTTTACTGTATGTTCAGTGTTAGTTTTCGGTGAAACTTCCAATACCTTATCCATTGTATCGAACAATTGGCAGGAAATAGAAATGTAGACGGTATCATACTGAATTTTAATCCGTGTTGACATACTGTTAGGAATAAAATGTCGGATAATTCAAAAGCAAACATTTAAACAGGCTATTTGAGCAAGAAAGTCCACACCTTTTAATGGTCTGAATTATAGCAAAATTCACTCATTTCCAAATATCGCGTGGAGTGATTTGGTAATTATGTATCATATCAGTGGTTAAAACTGCTAATTCTCTTAAAACACACCATGCGATATTTTAATCTACAACGTGCCTAACGTTTTGGTATTGTTGGTTTTTTAAATATTTGAGGTCTAACAAGAAAATGCTTCCAACCATCGACACTGATAACGGTACGGTTTTAGCTATTTTGACCGTTCTATGATGATATTTGATGGGTTTTTTATTTTGAAATCTATGCATGTTTTTACTCCAAATAGTGATTCACATACAGATGTGCCCTCTTATGGCTCAGTGGATCTTTTAGGCGCCGAGTTAAAAGTACAGTAAAACCTCTCTATAACGGACACTAAATTATGTTAAATACATGTAGTTGGTACAAATGTATCTAGGGCAGGTGGCTGCTTAAAGTAGGGTGAAAGTAAAACAGAACGCTCTTATATGAGCGTTCTGTTTTACTTTCACCTTGCTTTAAGTAGCCCCCTGTCTTTAACACAAAATATTTGATGTAATTCAGTGGCCGTTATAGAGAGGTACAATAAAACCCGTCCGTTGTTAACACCAACACCATATATGATGTTGGACCTTAAAGGCAGGTGATTGATTAATGCGGGTCAAAAGTTATACAGAAAGCTGCTGTGAGAGCTTTTGGCATTACTTTCATCCTGCAATAAGCAATCGCACGTTTTTAAAGAACCAATGTTTCCTAATAAAGCTGATCGCTTTAGCGGGGTTTACTGTACCCAGGCCTATATAGATACAGTTGAACTTCGATATACAGTAAAACCTCGATTATTCGAATTTTCGGTATAGAAGAATTTAGACCCTTTTAGGCAGGTGGCTGCTTAATGCATGGTGAAAGTCATGCAGAAAGCTCCTAGAGGAGCTTTCTGCATGACTTTCACCATGCATTAAGCTGCCACCTGTCTTAAAGAGCGATAATAATATGTATTTTAGTGTTCGAATAATCGAAGTTTTACTGTATCTTGAACTCGGATTACTCGAGTTTCAGGATAACTGATTTACGATACAGAATTGTTCTAAAATGTGACACTACGCATATCTTACGCATACGGTATCACACGTGACAGCTTAATGCAAGTCTAACGTAATGATAAAAGCTCGTAAAGGAGCTTTTAGCATTATTTTAGACGTGCATTAAGCTGTGAACTTGAGTTATTGGTCGGATTATTAATCGGATGACTCGAAAATCTGTTATATCGAACTAATTTGTATGGCATTTTGAAGTTCGAGTTTTCGAAGTTCAACTGTACTAAAACAGGTCACATTATTATAACACCAGGTCAACCAGTCCAAGCACTACCCTTAAATAATGAACGCCAAGCAAGAGAACCAGATATCATTTTCCCGTTACAACAATGTTGCATAAAGGATGCAGTACACAATAAACACATCTAAACTGGACACTCAAATTAGTATAAATATCGGTGTTGGAGACATGCAGCAACATGTACATGCAGGGTGAAAGCTCTCTGCCTGACTTTCAACCTTCATTAAGCAGCTACCTGCCTAAAACTATCTATTTTTCTCTACTACAATTCCTATTAAGAGGGGTTTTATTGTACAACTTAGTTGTGCGTCTGTTAGTATAATGAGAACCTTGGGTATAGTGCAGACAAATACTGACAAACAGAATCATCAATTTTGCATGATTGAACTACACAATGAGACGATACACCCTCGTAATTTTCAGGGTCATTTAGCTAAGATCAAGATCACAGGATACAGTTCTACAGAAATCCACGGGGTTACTGTACAGGACTATTCCTGTGAGTCATCAATTCTGTGTGGTTTTGTTTTCAATAATTAAATGCTCCACACTTCATATTTTCAAAAGTTTGTGTCAATAGTAAAGAAAGAAAACAACCCTGAACAAACCAAAGTCATAAGTGATGAATGGTATCGTCATTTAGAGCTTGATTGTAAGTTGATTAGCAACATTTATTGCTTCCTGTAATAGGTCTAGACTAATAAATCAAAACTAACCCTTCAACACTTTACCCCATAGGCTATTTTATAGACCGAATCCCTTTGTTTGAATAGATATACAGAAACTGAACATTCACTAGAACAAAAGTAAAATTTTAGAATTGTGTAGTTTTGAAACCATTGTGATAAATAGAGCAATTTCTCTATTCATCACGATAATTACAAAAAGGGTTTTTACAAGACGCCAAAATGCGTCAGTATGAGGGAGCGGGTTAAATGATGAATATTCTGATCCCAAACAATAATTACCACATGACGGATATTCTTTAGTAAACATCAATTAACTCCTTCGGTGCGGGGAATGAGTCACTAACGACATCAGCATATAGTGTAGACCCTGATGAGAGGGATCCTAGAGGAGCCCTCTCATCAGGATCTGCACTATATTTGCAATATTTCACATTTCTTTACAAAAATCCCTGAATACTCATACTGTCAGTAAGATTGTCCTTTTGAATGACGGAATAATCCATTTGAAAATTCAGCCTTGAAAGGGTTAGCATACGTGCGATTGTAAGGGAAAACTCCACTTAGTGATGCGATACAAATTTACAGGCAATACTAGTTTTCCTGCAATGTCTTGACGAACAAAATGAGTTTCAGCAACGGAAGACATCCATTGACAATATAACCATAACCCCTTTATTACATGTACATGAATACTCATGCAAGAAGTAACGACATCCTGAATATTAATTAGCTGGTGTTTCATAATGACAGGACGTTTGGTCATGACAGTTACTGCGGAAGCAGATTATACAGTAAAACCCCTCTAATGCGACCACTTAATGAATAAGCATGACTGTCTTTATAAGCAGGCGGTTGCTTAACCCTTTCGCTGCCAATGCCGGATTTGTGATTACCTATGCAAACAGTTTGGATCCAGATGAGACGCCGAGTTACTCGGCGTCTCATCAGGATCCAAACTGTTTGTTACTGTTACTATGTTTTTGAAACAAAAATGAAGAAAATAAAAAAAAAATTTTTTTTATAGCAGACGACAAAGTTAGCAGACGACAGAGTCTGGCAGCGAAAGGGTTAATGCAGAACGAAAGTTATGCAGACATCTTCTACAGGAGCTTTCTACATAACTTTCGTCCTGCATTAAGCTACTACCTGTCTTTGCCACTGTGAATTATGCCCCGTTTTGCTGGTCGCATTAGAGGGGTTTTACTGTATTCACAAACAGAACACATCCTGATCAGGCGGTTCTAATAGGAGCCGTATGATTTGGGTCTACTCTGTTTACAAAAGTGTCGAATTGCATATTTATGAAGTAAATGGTTAACACTGGATGTTTATCGGTTACCTTTTCTCCAGATCATAACTAGTCGTGGTGCAGGTTGTCGCTTTACGTTAGTCCAATTCAAAACACTTATAACTTATTAATAATGTCTTCAGTTTTTGTCTTAGGGCGAAAACAGCCATATACATTATTTTGAGATGCATGAATGTTGAACAGGAAAATGATAAAGTACAGTTAGTCATTCGAAAACCCTGGAAGAGACATTATACCATAGGCGTTAGATACTCTTCCTAGGAGTGCTTTGATCAATTGATATGCATGTAGCTAGTGTACTCGTACTTAGGTAAAAAACAACGTCTAGTTCTGGATATTTAATGCAGGTTGCTACTTGATGAATGTATGCAGTATTGCCTTTCTTTCGTTCCGTATTAATCCCTGCCCGCTGTTAATACTTGTCCCTGTTCTGTTTATTCCAAAATTCGATACACACTAAATATTCATGGACAAAAAGGTTAAACTAAAACATGGAAAGTGGAACATTGTAACCATTTTGGAAAGTAAAGAAAGAGATCTTTCAAATTCCATTAGAAGACAGAGCAGACCCTGATCAGACGGCTCCTAGAGGAGCCGTCTGATCTGCGTCTACTCTGTTTGCAAATGCGTGAAAACACGTTTATATGAAGGAAAGGGTTAAGATAATGCTGGAATTCGGATAGGGTGCAGTTTTGACTCCTTCCTATTCAATCAAACTGTTTACGAACTTATTGACAGAATGGCATTATACAGTGGTTGAAAACATAGACAAATTGTCAAACAGGCTGGATCCATGAGACGCCAAGATACCCACCCGGATCCAAGCTGTTTACAAATGCTGCTCATATCGCCGTAAGTGGGATATGGGTAGGGTAACAATGTGCTTGTACATAAATCCCATCATCATTGTTGTCGTTTAAATATGTGCCACTACATAATTCATATTGAATCACCCCCATCATACCGTATTCAGTAGCATCCAATTCCTACTGCGTCCTGAAAAAAATGCTACCACGCAAAAAGTAGTCCGGCAACGCTCAAGGGGCCTATTCGAAACGCACTATATGCGTGTTCAAAATTGGACATGACATGCTGCTACGCCCGGAGAATGGAGTTTCGTTTATGAAAATAAACAACTGAAGATTACAGTAGAATCTGTCTTAAGCGGTCATTTATTCATTTAACATAGACGTCTTAAAAAGCAGGTGGTAGCTTATTGCAGGGTAAAGGTGATACAGAAAGCTCCTATAGGAGCTTTCTGTATCACTTTTGCTCTGCAATAAGCTACCACATTGTTTAAGAAATCCAGGTTCTACTGTAAATATTCTATACGATAGTTCAGATTTGTGATTATTATATAAATGAGGTATTCTTGGGTCTAACGGCTGAGTAAGAAATAATTGACAAAACTATGTCATTTATTATAGAAACGCATTTGGTTATATTTATCAACAGCAATGTGGAGAGACTTTGTTGTAAAAAAGCAAAGCATTATTGAGAATACATCGTGCCTTACTTAACACCAGTCTTAAATTGAACTTATATAAGAGGAATTTTCTGCACATTAATAAAACAAAATGTTTATAAACTTACACATTCTCAGAATACCAAGAACAGACTGTTGAAATAAATGTTTCTTTATATAAATAGATACATCCAAAATAGCACAATGTACAGTAGCACCAATCCCAAGCGACCAATTAATCACTAAACAAGATGTATTTGTGGAACACTATGCCCCCTTTGACCCTGATGTATGCCATAGACCTTAATAATTAACCTCTAAAAATGTTCGCCTCCTTAAGTTGCACATGCATGTCCAGTTTGAAGTATGCATGTGCAATGGCGATAAAATCATCGCCAACGTTAAGTGGCCAAACCAACCAATCAACCAACGAGCAAACAGACAGACAGAGCAAAAACAATATCCCCGCCCTCTTTGATGGAGGGCATAAGACTGTCATCCTTTGTGGTAGGTTGTTGCTTAAATATGGACGAAAGTGATGCAGAAAGCTCCTGTTGGATCTTTTTGCATAACGTCCATACTGCATTAAGCTACATCCTGGTTTTAAGGTCCACAACTATGTTTCATTTAAGTGGTCGCTTTAGAGAGGTTTAATTGTATTTGTTTCATGCATGGCAAATTGCTGACACAAAATATGTGCAATACTCAGGAAACAAATGTTATTGAATTAGTGCTGGCAGCAACGCCGGTTTGGTGTTAAAATGTGACAGATAACGCAGCGAGTACAGTGTTCGGCGTAGACATGAAGATGTCAAAGAAATTAGATTTAAAAACAGGTCGCCTCAGAATCCTTGAAATAATCTGTTCACTTTTTGATTTGTGTATGTAATTACCCTTTGTTGCATAAATACGCATTACTATGCCATTTGCAAACAGGGTATACCAGGGTTCGTATGGGAACCGTCTGATCAGGGTCTGCTCTGTTTGCTTATGGGATAATATCGATATGATTCTACCGTTTCTGCCTTGGCCAAACATTTATGTGTGTCCATGTGCCATTATGAAAACCAATTGACATTTACCGGTATTATGTCATTATTTCTTATATGAATATTCATGGAGTAAATGGTTAATGTATTGTCTGTTTATGCACCAATGTAGCAAATAGTGTAGACTCTGGTCAAACTGCTTCTCCAAGAGCAGTTTGACCTAGGTCTACCATGTTTGCATGTGTTCGCCTATCCATTAGGGTTGAATGGGCCGGATGACGTCGCAAAACTGTTGCACTACTGTTAATAGTGTTGAAACGACTGTAAATCCAACAATAACAGCAAGAAAATTCTGACAACTATATTTGAATTTCAAACGAATGGGCTTGGTTTGAATTATTTAGGTCAAGGTGGATTTATCACTCAATTCACTTTTTCGCACATTTTGTACGGATATATCGCTTGATAAAATATCAGAAACATATCATTGGATTCTCTGACACGGATGTTTGTTTTAAACTTTTAAATGAAATATTTCATGTTCATTTTACGAGTATCCAATGAATGTCAGTAAACCGAGTTACTGGCGCTTTTGGTAATTTTAAATTTGACACAGATTGAAGTCAGGAAATTCATCTTTTTCTTTCCTGGTGTTATAAGTATTAAATATTAAAGCCTTCACATACAAAAGCCTAACCATACTACATGTTTTGCTTGAATAATTTAAGGCCAAGTAGGGTGTCTGCAAGGTATGTCTCCTTCCAGCTTATGGTGAGATACATTTTTGTATGTATTCCAAAGTAAACAAAAACCTCAAACATACATAGACTTTCACAAAAATACTCTCCAATACAGTAGAACCTGTCCTAAGCGGCCATTTATTTATTGAACACGAGAGTCTTGAAAAAGCAGGTGATTGATTATTGCAGGGTAAACGTGATATAGAAATCCCCCATTATGAATTTCTACATTACGTTAGACCTGCATTAAAGTACCAAATGCCATACAGACCATAATTAGACCTCTTTTATGATGACCGCTTAAGACAGGTTCTGCTGTATATATTTTTATCGGACAATATGACGGCCCGATTTTCGAGATTTGCGTGATAAAAATAGTCCAGATCTGTTCAACCCAAAGTTTTTGTTCGTGTAACGCTATACTTTTGGGGAAAATTAGCAAAAACGACTACTGGCATGCGCTATATAGCGCCCTTTTAATACCGCATGTTGCTTCTCGCGAGAAGTGACTATCGATATTTAACAGTTATTAATATCGCATGTATGTATGTATGTCTGGGAGGCTATAATATAGCCTGTTTAAAATATAGCATGTGTCGACGTGGCTGTGCTTAATAGCGCCCTGTTATAATATCGTAAGTCTCGACAAGCGCTAATAGTGTGTGTCGCGATCGGGACACCGTAGCTTTGTGCTATTTGCTGAGTTACATGAAAACATTCTGCACTATAATATAAGTGGCAAACAGTGTCGACCCTGTCCAGACACAACGTATCTGACTCGGCAGCAGGTCTGGGTTCACAGCAATTGCAAAGCATCAAATAAATCCCAACAAGAAATGCCATATATTTAATGACTCGTATCAATTACCGTATGCTCCTTACAGTAAAACTCCTCCAATCCGGATATTAACTTACGTAATAATAACAGTTGGCAGCTTAATGCAGATTGAAAGTCATGCATAAAGTTCCTCTATGAGCTTTCTGTGTGACTTTCAACATGCATTAAGCAGCCACCTGCCTAAAAGTATCTAAGTTCTTCTTTACCTTCCGGTTTACAGGGGTTTTACTGATCCACGTACACTTTATATTGTAGGTGAGTTTGACAAAGGCAAACTATTAACAGCGATGAGGCGATGGGAAGAGAAAACCTGTATCAAATTTGTACCGTGGTCCGAGAATGTCCACCAAGAGCTTGGCAAGGAGCAGTATGTCAAGTTTTTCAGCAAAGGAAGGTATGTTGAAGTGTCAATATTTTTCTACATTAGAAATTATGTATTCTCAAATTATTATCTGTTGCATCTTGTATTTATTTCTGGTTTGTACAAACATTTAGGGAAGTATTAAGCAAGTGTAAGACAGCTTTGAATCTGATCACACGTCGACATTTCTATATCTATGATAAGGATATAAACTATCTGCAAATACCAGTCACGTCACGAGTACATGTAGAAGCAAGGAAGTTTAATCCAACACATAATAAAACCTCGTTAATTCGAATACTCAAACGCCGATAATCTGAACATTCAACCCTCGCTTATCCGGACACTCAACCCCCACTTAAACTTAGATAATCCGAACTCTCTAACCTGACTAATCAGAACGCTTAAACCTCGCTAATTCGAACACTTAAACCGTGCTAATTCGAACACACAAACCTCACAACTTAAATTTCACTAATTCGAGCACTTAAATCTCGCTAATTCGAACAACCAAACTTCACTAATTCGAGCTCTTAAACCTTGCCAATTCGAAGATCCATACCTCGCTAATTCGAACAATCAAACATCGCTCATTTGAGTACTTCAACTTTGCTAATTCGAGCACTTAAACCTTGCTAATTCGAGCTCTCAAATCACGGTAATTCGAACACTGAAATGAGTATCATTATCGGTATTTATTTAGACAGGTGACAGCTTAATGCAGAATGAAAGTCATGCAGAATGTTCCAAGGGGAACTACCTACATGACGTTCACCCTGCATTAAACAGGTACATGCATAAAATAGTTCTTAATACTTCATTATTAAAAGTAACAAATAGCGAGGTTTTACTGTGTTGTAAAATAGGCATGTTACATGTTATGTCAGAAATGTGCCCATGGCTTAAAGTACTTTTTCATCAATTTTTACTTTTGTTTCCCTTTCGTTTGGGTTTGTTAAAACAGTATCAATGTCAATTTGCCCAACTACATATAGTCATAGAAATAAATCATAAAAGTACAGGTCTTGGAATAAAGGATTCTGACAAATACATGCACTTATTGTATGAATGTCCTGTACTTTTGTTCTGTTAATCGGATAATCATAATGATATTTTAACATATAACAATTATTGTTGATCGTGTCTACATGTATCACCCATTTCACGGCGTTTACGTCACTGAGATATATTTCATCAACTCGATGTGATATCCAATTATCTTATCCTTATATTTCCTCGTGCTGACTTCATCCACCATAAATATTAATCAGCTCAATTATTCTAAAGCCAGATAAGTTGTAGCCTCAGAATTATAATAGCAAATAGTGCAGACTCGTATGAGACAGCTCCTCTATGAGCTGTCTCATATGGGTCTGCTATATATGTTAATTCAGATATGTACTCTAATAGCAGGAAACAGGTCAATAACATTTGACGCGATGGCAAACAAGCTGTTTGCTACAACGTATGATTGCTTTGAGTGTGAAAGATACATGGTTTATGGGGTTTTTCCACATAGTTTCATTTATTGAAGTGTACTACAACAGAAATACGTTCTGTAATTAAACAATAAAGAAATATTTTACAAACAGGGTTTTTCAAAACGAGCTACGTATTCTACTACTATCATGATCTGAGAGATTGTTGAAAGATAGCTCCCATGTCTATACTGCCAATGCATATTAGTATGTTGTGTAACAAATACTGTATGCAAAAGTCATAAATACGCGTAAAGAACTAACATATAATCCACATGCATGTGTCTTTTCAGTTGCTTCTCCAAAACAGGTGTGCATAAATACCAACCACAATTAACTGGAATTGGTAGAAACTGTCTCCAGGTAAGTAAAGCAGAGCTACATGTATTTGCGACACAGCTCCTTTGTTTGTGAAACATAACGTACAATAGTTTCTATACTGACTGTTCGTTTTGTAACCGAGCGCCTGAATTTTCAAGTAGCCCATACCTGGTAAGCTTGTTCCACCAATTGTATGTGGATCTCAACACGTTCATTGTGGTCTGGATCTCTGTTATTTTAAACCTTTAGCCTGCTAGTGGCGGATAAGTGAATACTTATGCAAACAGTTTGGATCCAGATGAGACGCCGAGTAACTCGGCGTCTCATCAGGATCCAAACTGTTTGATACCCTGATTACATTTTGGTAGACAAATTAATCATAGATTGAATTTTGAATATGTAATAGGTAAAATAATATGTAAAAATAATTTGCTCAGCAGGCTAAAGGTCAATACCCTGTTCTCCATAAATACGCCTTTGCAAACACTGTAGACTCATGCCAGACGTCTCTTGTAAGAGTCATCTGATGAACTTCTGTCTATTTGCTAACGAAATAATGGAGATCTGATTCTACAAGTTCTACAATGGCCAAACGTTCGATCGTTCATATGCCCTTATACAAATTCATTCAACTAATTTCCATGATGTTATTACAGTGCTCCCTCCCTACAACGGCCCTCTCAATAACGATTCCCTCCTTACAACAACGCATGTCACTTTTTCCGAAACAACAAGGCTCCAGAAACAACTTTTTCCATCGTATTTTCTTTATGCCTCCACCAAACCCTATGTTGTGACCACTCTTTAGAATCGTCACTCTGTGACGATTCTAAAGAGTGGTCACAACATAGGGTTTGATGGAGGCATAACGGTTTTAGTTCTCGAAATACACCTTATCTGGGGATCTGCACACAAGCTAATTATGTTTGATTTCCCCTCCCTATAACAACTCCCTCTGAACAACACATACAATATTCGTATCCCAAAGGGTGTCGTTGTAGAGAGGGAGCACTGTACTTCTTACACGAGTATTTATGGCGTAAAAGGCTGAATAAATGCATATTTACGTCGTGTTCGCACTCTCCTTTTTGTTATGAAACAATATACATAACATATACATGTATTTATTGGAATTTACATAAATGTTCATATTTGAACCATGTACACCATCAATGTGCCTTTTTACGCCTTTGCAAACAGAGAAGACCCAACTCAGTTTGATCATGGTCTAAATCATTTGATTTTTATAAAGTAC
The DNA here is from genome assembly GCA_963576725.1 of Azorinus chamasolen. Classification (NCBI taxonomy): domain Eukaryota; kingdom Metazoa; phylum Mollusca; class Bivalvia; order Cardiida; family Solecurtidae; genus Azorinus; species Azorinus chamasolen. The sequence goes on along the minus strand of OY755246.1, from coordinate 49,539,386 downwards.
AGATATGATTGTCTACTTTCTGTCAAGATCAAAATTGGATTTTGTTCATACTGCCAAAATAAAAATGTAGTTAATTAATATTTATGATGTTATTATTTCTTGTTTAGATATTCAAAGCAATATAAATAGCAATAATGTTACTTTTTCCCCCAACTAATTGTATTCGTTTTTCAGCTTACAGCAATAACTCACGAATTAGGTCATACCATTGGACTGGTTCACACGATGGAGCGAAATGACCGAGACTGGTACCTGGATATAAACTTCGACAACTTAAACCCTGATTCGGCAAAGAACTATGCAACTACAAAATCCAGAAATCTAAATTATCCACTGTACAATACGGCGTATGACTACAAGAGCATCATGCACTATGGACCAAAGGTAGAATTCAACCCTTTACTACATGAATATTCAAGCAAGCAATAACGACATCATGAATATTAATGAGATTAGCTGTTATAATTTAGTGCATTGACACAGGGATGTTTGGCCATGGCAGAAACAGAATTATTATATGTGTATTACATGTATATCATAAGCAAACAGAGCAGACCCTGATTAGACGGCTCCTACAGGAAACATCTGCTCCGAGTCTACTCTGTTTGCAAAGGCATAGAAAAGCGTATTCAATGGGTGGAGTGTTAACCATTTCAACACAGTACAGTAAACCCTCTCTACAACAGCCACTAAATTACATCAAGCATTTTGTGTTAAAGGCAGGTGATTGCTTAAAGCAAGGTGAAAGTAAAACAGAACGCTCCTATAGGAGCGTTCTGTTTTACTTTCACCTTGTTTTAAGCAGCCACCTGCCCTAAATACCAACCAATTAACACAATTTAGTGGCTGTTATAGAGAGATTTTACTGTACATTTCATCAGATCTTAGAGTTTATTGTCTACTGAAATTACATGAACACATGTTCTTCCATTCTTTATGAATATTCATGTAAGAGAAAAGCCATATGAATGTTTATAATATCATTTTGATAACGGCATATCAACACAGGAATTTTGGTTGTATTTATATAATTTCGTTACCAAACAGAGGAGACCCTGGCCAAACAGATCATACAAGAGCCATCTGATCAGGGTATGCTCTGTTTGTTTAAAATTACAGTAAAACCTCTCTATAACGGCCACTAAATTGTGTTAATTTGTTGGTATATTAGGGCAGGTGGCTGCTTAAAGCAAGGTGAAAGTAAAACAGAACGCTCCTATTGGAGCGTTCTGTTTTACTTTCACCTTGCTTTAAGCAGCCACCTGTCTTTAACACAAAATACATGAAGTAATTTAGTGGCCGTTATTGAGAGGTTTTACTGTATAATATATATGAATCTGCAGTGCCAATACTAAAATATCATGTATGCATATGCCATTATAAATGTTGAGTTAATAAATATAAATTATATAATTATTTTTTATATGAATATTCAACAGGGAAAGGGTTAAACACTCATATTGAATCTTAAAAAACACTATCTAAGGTGACCATAAAAGGTATTCAGGGTATTTAATGCAGGCGGTAGCTTAATGCAGGACAAACTCATACGAAGAAGTCCTTCCTTTCAACATGACCTTTTAGTAGTTTAGCAGTGGTTTAGTATGAAAATGGAATACCGCTTAAGCCGGTGCTAGGGGGCCTGAGTAGTATTGCATCTTTAATTACTTCTCATGACCAGGCTCATTAAAAACCGAGTCTGCAATTTTCTCTTTTCGCATTGCTACTTTTGCTTTCGAAGGATCCCCCACAATTCCCCTTCATTTTAAGAATCCTATGTTTAGTCCGATCATGATCGCTTAAGACAATTTTAACAGTAATGGAGGGAAACTAGCTGTTAGAATTGAAACAGTTGACAATATTTTTATGGGCAAAGTCGAAATTTTTAACAGTATTTTGTGGAAACCGATGGTATACCAGTAATAAATATATGACAGTCAGTAGATACATTATAAAGATTTTGTAAAATTACTTAACAGATAAATTTCAAGCAGAACTACAGATAAGGGTGCGCACCCCAAATACTGAAATCGTCATTTCGCCACCAGACATTTACTGTTACCACTCAGACGATTTTAAAGAGTGGTCACAGCATAGGGTTTGGTGGAGAAATAAAAGAGTTATTCTTGAAAATATTTTAAATTCGCATCTTGTCCGGAGCTCTGTAGATTACAATCACACAACACCAACGCATGCTGAGCATTATTGCCATCTTGTTACCACAAATGACACGGCTTTATAATGATATACATATCATTATTTGTCTATTTAACCCTTTCCTTTATATAAACGTTTTCTAATGTCTTTGCAAACAGAGTAGACCCAAATCAGACGGCCCTTGTAAAAGCCGTCTGATCAGGATCTGCTCTGGTTGCTTATGGAAGTATATAAATATGATCCTACAGTTTTTGTGTATGCCAAAAATTCCCTAGATTTTCTTTCTTTAAAAAAGTCAGATTAACACATTCCCTCATATTGAAGACTTTCGACAAACTCTGTAGAAGTCACTTTGTGAAACGATTGTGATAAATAGAGCATTTGCTCCTATAGGAGCAAATGCTCTATTTATCACAATGGTTTCAAACTACGAAATACTAAAATTTTCCTTTTATCCAGTTAATGCTCCTTTTCGGTAGATTTATTGAAAGAGGCTGTATGTAGAAATAGCCTATGAGGTAATGGGTTAAGGAATATTCATGAAGTGACCAATTCATGCATAAATGATCATTAAGCAAAGGATTAATTCTTGTTTCGGCACTGAATTCAATCGCACGAATTTCTATTGGGATAACTCGTCACGAACTAGTTTTCTTTGATTTAAATCCTTCGCTGCCAAATGTTGCCGTCCGCAAAATATGTCTTCTGGTGAACTTTTTGTAGTTTCCGTTTTAAGAAATCATAGTCACAGTAACAAACAGGGTGTGTCCTGATGAGACACTGAGTTACGTGGCGTCTCATCTGAATCCAAACTGTTGGTACATAGGTATATATGGTGTATAGGTAATCACAGGTGCGAATCGGCAGCGAAAGAGTTAACCAGAACTAAAGTGATTATAGTAATGTTGTACTAGGCGTATATATGTGCTTCGGTTATGTAATTCATTGAGTAAATTTTCCAAATTAAACTTTCATATCTGGCTTTAAATAAATCAAAGCGTTGTAGACGGCGCGATATTCTTTGCGTGAGATCATATGAGTAGAAACACAAAATTCTGAATTAGACTCAGTGAGCTTTCTATTTCGTTAAAGCTTACTATTGAAAGAGTGACCTATTCTTAAAGTTCATTTTAAGTACAGTAGAACCCCTCTAAACCGGAGTTTTATTAAAGTAAAACTTAGATCTATTTAGGCAGATGGCTGCATACTGCAGGATGAAAGTCATGCAGAAAGCTCCTGTGAGTTTTTTGCGTGACTTTCAACCTGCATTGAGCTGCAACCTGTCTGAAATACTAACGTCTTGTTTAGATCTTATACTTCAGTTTTAATGTCTTGTTTGATCCTATACTGCAGAATTTACTGTTAGCCTTGGTGAACAGCGTCTCATTTAAGAAGAGATTTCTCATACCCGGTGAAGATATACAGTTGAACTTCGATATCTCGAACTCGGATAACTCGAAATTCGAGATAACTCGAAGTAAAGTTCTGTCCTTTCAAAATATTCAATATATTTGTTCTAACAGGTACCACAACACATCTAGAAACATATGTGACAGCTTAATGCAGGGCTAAAAGTAATGCTGAAAGTTCCTACCGGAGCTTTCAGCATTACTTTAGCCCTGTGTTAAGCTGTGAACTTGAGATATTGTTCAAATTAGAAATCGGATCACTCGAAACTCTGTTATCTCGAAGTTATTTGTATGGTTCCTTGCAATTCGAGTTATCGAAGTTCAATTGTATTTTCTTACTCATGATATATGAGATTTGTTAACATGCTCCTAGTTCCCAAAGTGTTCAACTAATCCAATCAAAATTCACACACTGTCAAATTAACGCATTGCCATGAATCAACAATGTACACGGCAAAACTCGATAGTTCGAAGTTTTAGTAATATAGTATTGAGATTCTTTTTATGCAGGTTGCCTAGAGGAGCTTTCTGTGTGACTTTCGCCCTACATTAAGCTGCCACCTGTTCTAAATACCGATAATGATAGTTGTTTTAGTACTCGTACTATTGGGGATTTAGTGTTCGTTCTATCGGAGTTCTAGTGTTCGTTCTATCGGAGTTTCACTGTACAAACCCCTATGTTCTGAACACTCTTTACAATTGCCTCGAAGAGACGATTGTTACTCCATAGGGTTTAGTGGATAAATGACGGTTTTAGTATTTGTATATCTCATTTCGAGTAAAGTTCCCTGGATAACAAACTCTTACACATGTTTAAAGAATTAGGATTCAACAGAAATGAACCGGAGAACTGCAGTCTTGGTATGTATATACACTGAAATACGTAACTAACTATCACTATCGATCTTTTAGACAGGTGATAGATTAATGCAGGGTAAAAGTTATACAGAAAACTCCTCTGGGAACTTTCTGCATGACTTACATCCTGCATTAATCAGTCATCTGCTTAAAAAGGTCTGAAGAATTATGAACCCTTTCACCGCCGATGTCGCATAAATGTACCACGACAAATAGTGCAATCCCAGATCAGACGCCGCCTTTTCAGGGACTTCACTTTTTGTCTCGATCTCTATTTCTATATCTGTGCTTTATTCCTTTGAAATTTTCATTTACTTATCTCACTTCCTTATTGTACCGAATGATTTAACAAAAATTGGACTAAAGACGGCAATTAGAAATTTGGCGCCGAAAGGGTTAACTAAAATTTCAAATTGTCGATATTTTACTGTATTCAATCAAACAATGAGGACAATGAACAAGAAGTTTAATCAAGTTGTGAGAGTCACCAGTACACAAACTGTGTTCATGGAAACACTTGCCTACAATCAATTGACTTGGAAGCCCAATCTCCAAGGAAAAATCTGATTATAATTAACCCTTTCGCCGCAAATGTCGCATAAATGCACCACGACAAATAGTGCAGTCCTAGATTCAAGACAGCGTCTGACCAGGGACTTCACGTTTTGTCTCATTCTCTATTTCTATATATGTGCTTTATTCCTTTGAAATTTGCATTTATTTATCTCATTTCCTTATTGTACCGACTAATTTAACAGAAATTGGATTGCAGACGACAATTAGAAATTTGGCGCCGAAAGGGTTAAGCACATTATGAGCAAGGTAAGAATGCTGAAAGGCTCTCGATGATCTCTATAGAGTTTGATTTCCCAAATGAAATCAAGAACGAAAGAAACAGAATGTGGCCAAAACACAAAGACTTAAAGACAGAATCAGCAAATTTTAAAGGTCCGATTCCAAACTTTAAGATTATTCAAGACGTGCGAGTTATTCATTCACAATGAGTTACCGGAATGGAATTGGTATATCGGTTCCGATAAACTGTCATATTAGTAGGTCATATTAGTGTTTAACCCATTCCCTCAAAGACTATTTTTAGACCAGCCTTATTTGAAGAAATCTACCGAAAAGGAGAATTTACTAGAAAAATGGTAAATTGTAAAAATATGTAGTTTTGAAACCATTGTAATAGATCATTAACATTTTGCTCTATTTATCAAAGTGGTTTCAAAAAGTAACTTTTACAGAGGCGTCAAAATGCGTCAATATGAGGGAATAGGTTAATAGTGTTAGACCTACAATATTCGTAGCCCCCAGTGCACATTCCAAATTCATAACACTGCAAACATGTATAAACAAAGGACAGTTACTTATATGAAAGACTCACAGACGTATAAAGACAGAGCTCCAGATAAGATGCGTTTAAAATATTTTAAAGAATAATTCCTTTATTTCTCCACCAAAGCCTATACTGTGGCCACTCTTTAGAATCGACTCTTCGATTCTAATGAGTGGTCACAGTATAGGGTTTGGTAGTGAAATTACCATTTTAGTACGTGGGGACCCTTATCTGTAGCTCTTAAAGAAGCAAACTTACCGTATGCAGCAAAGTCGGGTCCCGTCCTTAATCCAAATCAAGCTCCCTTTCATTTCCGTGAACAAACAACCGGTTTTAAGAACTACTTCCCGTATACTGCATATGCTCAGCCACAACAAAATAATGTTCACATTGAGGTCGACACTGTCAGCTGAACCCCAAATAGCAAAGGTTAATAAAAATGTCAAACAGCCACAGCTAAACATGGGACACTACACCAATTGCAACAAGGGGCACAGACACGAAACATGCTTACACCAGTTAACACAGCCCTACAAACAGTGATACAAGCACTAGAAATGAATATTCGGTCTAACAATTCTTGCAGTGTTGTAAAAAGGCTCAAAACTTGATTCGAAACCATGTAAACGCCGACAATGTTCTCCTATACTGAACTAATGTCTTTGAAACGTCTTTGAAAACACTACACTGTCATGAGTCCCATGTGTAGTAGTGAAAACACAAATAATATACTATTAGACTTGCGTGGACGTGCAAGTGCACGTGCATCACGTGCTATATCTCGATGGCAAAGGCGCTTTAAATCAGCTATTCTTAGTACAAAAAGCAAGTGTAAGCAGAACACGTGCTAACCAGCGGGTTTTACCCGGTACTATAAATAGAACAGCTTACAGTACAGAAGTAGATCATTAGGGGACCAGTTGGTAATAGCTTCCCATATATACTGATTTTATAATTTGATCAATTCTCAATAACAATAGATAGAGTTGCTTCCCATTCTCTTAACCGTTTCCCTGTTCTATGCTTATTCCAAATTTCAAAACCTACTGAACATTCATGGACAAAATAGTTATACTGAAATATTGAACGGGGGCATTTTAGAAAGCAAAGAAACAGATCTATCCAATTATATTAGCAAACAGAGCAGACCCTGGTCAGACGGCTCCACAAGGAGCCGTCTGATCTGGGTCTACTCTGTTTGCAAATGCGTGAAAATACTAATATATGAGGGAAAGGGTTAACCCTTTACTCCATAAATACGCCTTTGCAAACAGAATAGACTACATATATAGGGGTCGTCTGATCAGGGTATGCTCTGTTTGTTTTTGGAATAATATAGTTCTGATTGTACAGTTTCTGCTTCGGTATAAATTTCACGTGTTTAAATGCAACTTTAAACATTAACCTAATAATTATTCATGATATCATCATTTCTAACATGAATATTTATCGAATAAAAAGTAAAACGCTAAATACGCACGAGCAACGCCATTAACTATCAAGATGATAAGCCTGGTTTACGAATGAATGCTATAAAATACAGCGTTTTAACGCATTTGCAAACAGAATAGGCAAAGAGGATAGTCTTCTCTCTTTGATACTGACATGACATGGATTCTGACACAGATCAAAGTCCTGTGTCAATATAAAAAATCAGCTGATTTATATGCATGACGTCATTATTTTTACATTAACCCATTTATTCCAACATTATTAAAACAACACTCTATCAAATGCCAGTGTGGAAGGCTCTATTTTTGATCTTGAGGGGACACAGCTAACAAAATATTTGTTAGAACAAGCCATTGACATCGGTGGTTTCAGCAATCAGGAGCCCTCTGATCTGGGTCTTCACTGTTTGCCTACGTCCCTTTCAAGGGATACTGGGCATACATTGGTTAATATTCATAATAGTTGTAACGTTTTATTTTCCAATCACAATGTGTCAGCAACACAATCCGCTGTTATATATTTCATACACGTATTGTAGGTAGTTGACATTAATTATCATACTCATATTTTAGGCATGGTCATCAAATGGAAAACCTGTAATCGTTACCAAAGACCCCGCCTACTATGATGTGATCGGTACGGCCACTGACGTCAGTTTCTTTGACGCTATGTACGTCAACCGCGCATACAATTGTTCAGGTGAGACGCATTTTAATCATTAATTTCATTTTGTATGACAAGTGTAGTTAGTGTCTTTGGTTCTATGAGTCAACATATATATATAATCATGAGCTTAACCTTGTATCAATATTTAAATGTAAGCCTTATGCTAAATTCACTAAAATATACATTCGAACCCTTCTCTTGCTGTTCACGTTAATACACCTACCTGTAAATAGTGAAGACCCCGATGAGACAGCTCCTGCAGGAGCTGTCTCATCAGGATCTGCACTAATTATAAGTTGATTGTGTGTGCAACCAGTGCACTCAAAAGCAGTGACTGCACAGAGAAATGTTTGTAGATAGTGGATCATTATACAACAGGACACGGGTAAAACTGCAAAATTAAATATTGTTGAGAGTCTTACATTTGTAACATGTTAAACTCCTTACAGTGTCGAAAACGAGTCACTAATGTCCTTTACAAACAGTGTGAACTCAAATGAGAGGAAAATTCTAGGAACCCTCTCATCAGGGTTTGAACTGTTTGTCATGATATATTTTTCCCTGAATAATTATGGTAAGCATGACCTGTTTCAAGTTTGGAATAGTTTATTTGAAAATTGTGCGACGAAGGGTTTGAGGTTTGCAGTTTCCATCTGCGTTACCTAAATGTCTTCCAATTTCTTAAAAACATAATTATAGAATCAAACAAATTGAATCCCCTTTACTCCATATATACGTATTTCTACGTCTTTGCTCTTGTAGAAACCATCTGATTAGGGTTTGCTCTGTTTGCTTATGGAATAATATAGATTTACAATATCTGCCATGGCCATGTGTTCATTTGTCAATATTTACATTCTTCCTGCAACGTCCTTATATAACCTTATTCTAAAAAGAAAGTTGAATAACCTCATGAACACCGGAAGCACGTCATTCATTTCTTAAATATAAGAAATACAATGGAATATAAATATAAGAAATAAATGACGTGCTCCCGGTGTTCATGGGTTATGCAACGCATAGCTTTACGAGCAAAGATTCACGTGAAGCCCTTCGGGCTTCACTAACTTTGCTCGTAAAGCTATGCGTTGCATAACCTCATGAACACCGGAAGCACGTCATTCATTTCTTAATTATAAACAGTCCTCTAATTAACAGAGTAACAGATACATGTGCGTTCTATAATGCTAAAATCGTCATTTTCCCACCAACCCTATGGTGTTACCACTCTTTAGATTATAAAGAGTGGTGCAACATAGGGTTTGGTGGAGAAATAATTCTTGAAAATGTTTTAATTGACGCATCTTCTCTGGACCTAGAGCTGTAATTGATAGTCGTCATGTTATTATACCCCCTTTTGAAAAAAGGTATAAAAAGGGTAAAAACAGGTATATTGCTTTGCACATGTCGGTCGGTCGGTCGGTAGATCGATGGTTTCCGAATGATAACTAATAAACGACTTGGCTTAGAATCTTCAAACTTGCTGTGATGGTTGATCATGACTACTAGATCACCCCTATTATTGTTTTTAAGGTCATTAGATCAATGGTAAATATCACAATGACCTCAACTGGTGAAATAGTTTCCGATCAATAACTGCTGAAGGATTTGGATTGGGATCTTTATCTTGCTGTGGATGATTGGTCATGACCACTGGATGACCCCTATTGTTTTTGAGGTCACTAGGTCAAAGGTCAAGGTCTCCATGGCCTTAACTAGTAAAATGGTTTTGATCAATAACTGCTTATGGGTTTGGCTTAAGATCTTCAAATTTGCTTAGGTGGTTGGTTATGACAACTAGATGAGCCCTGTTGTTTTAAGGACACTTGGTCAAAAGTCAAGGTCACTATGACCTTAACTGGTGAAATGGTTTCCGGTCAATAACTGCTCAAGAGTTTGGCTTAGGATCTTCAAACTTGATGTGGTGGTTGGTCATGACCACTAGATGACCCCTATTGTTTTTAGGTCACTAGGTCAAAGGTCAATGCCACTATGATCTTAAATGGTGATATGGTTTCCAATCAATAACTGCTCAGGGGTTTGGCTTAGGATCTTCAAACTTGCTGTGCTGGTCGGTAATGACAACTAGATGACCCCTGATGTTTTTAGGTCACTAGGTCAAAGGTCAAGGTCACCATGACATTAACGGATGAAATGGTTTCCGATTAATGACCGCTAAGGGTTTGGTTCGGGATCTTCAAACATGCTGTTGTGGTTGGTCGTGACCACTAGATGACCCCATAGTTGTTGAGGTCACTAGGTCAAAGATCAAGGTCACCATAACCTTAACTTTTGAAATGTTTTCAAATCAATAAATGATCAGTGGTTTGGCTTAGGATCATCAAAGTTGCCATGTTGATTAGTCATGGTCACTAGATGACCTCTATAGTTGAGGTCACTAGATCAAAGGTCAGGGGGTTTGGGGGGTATACATGTTTTACAAACATGAATAGAGGCATTTGCTCCTGTAGGAGCAAATGCTCTATTTATCTTAATGGGTTTTAAACTACACAATTCTGAAATTCTACTTTTCTCTAGTAAATGCTCCTTTTGGGTAAACTAATTCAAAGAGGTTGGGTCTAAAATTAGCCTATGGAGGAAAGGGTTAAAGCAGAATAACTTACATTTTTTGTAATGAAATGTAATTGGTGGTGAGATACATTGACGAGTTTCGTTGGAATTGGAATCAACTTAGCTGACTTTGAACTCTGGTTGTGAGTGTATAGTCATTGAATGTACAGTAAACCCGTTTAAACCGGGCGTTCAAATTAGTATCAATGGCGATCTGTCAGCTAAATTCAGGATGAAAGGCTTGCAGAAAACTCACAAAGGAGCTTTCTACACGATTTTCATCCTGTATTGAGCAGCCACCTGCGTTAAATATTTATTTTCACATTTGCTAAAAGTCCGCATGTAAAAGTTCGATTTAAAGAAATAAACACCCGGTTTAGAGGAGTAACATTCCAATTCCGAATAGAAATACATGTACATGTAGTCCAGTTAGAGGGATTAAGGTCCGGTTTGAAGGAGTAGAAGACCCGTTTAGAGAAGATAACACCCGGTTTATAGGGATAGCAACCGGTGTGTAGGGGCAAACGTCCGGTGTAGAGGAATAAAATCCGGTTTGGCTGGACAAAATTTCAGGGTCCATGCTTATAAAGCTTTTTAGTTGAGTCGGAGATCATTCGCAAGCTTTTGATTGGTACATTGTAAGACTTTTGATTGATCAGATTTGAGCCAAAAGCTCAAATCTGACCAATCAAAAACTTGAGAACAAACTCAGATTCAACTTAAAGTTTTTATAAGTATGGACCAAGTTTAGATGAATAAATGTCTGTTTTAGACGGATGAAAATGCGGCTTAGAGTGATAATCTTGAGTCCTGTTCAGATGTATCAAAGTCAGGTTTTGAGGGAATTTACAGTACAATGATAATTAAAAGATTGATCATGACCTTTTTTGAGTCGTTTGCAAAAGATGACAAGACATATTAACCATTATTCTGTAGAGTGTAATTTGACTTGAATTTGCAAACAATTTGAATACAGATTATTCAACAAGTTGCGTCAAAATTCATCACATTTCGTCACGCTATCGCTCTTTGTCACTCGGTCGGTATATTGATTAAACAACAGGAAGTAAGTAAAACATTGACACAGATCAGACTTTGAGCAAACAGCATTTGTACAACAGAATTAAGGTCAAATTTAATCATGGATAGCTTGAAGACATGTATGTAATTAACTGGCGATTGAGGATCACTCTGTAGTTAGATTGTAATTAAATTACCATCGGCACTCACTCGACCTATTAACCATTTCCCTGTTGAATATTCATGTAAAGAATAATGGCATTATAAATATGTATCAGCTGATTTGATTAATGGCATTATAAATATTTATCAGCTGATTTTTATAACGATGAATTATAGTACTTGGATTGTAGAATCAGATATATATGATGTTACAGGCACACAGAGAAGGCCTTGATCAGACGGCTCCTACAGGAAGCGTCTGATCTGGGTCTACTATCTTTGCACCAATGCGAAAAGTCGTTTCCATGAAGGAGAGATTAATAGCTGTTAATAGTTAAATTAGTGTGCCACGCTGCCAAGGACAATATTAACAAATAAATGAGTGAGAAGGGCGCAATGCTCTACGGTGCAGCGATAATATTTAGGTCATATTAAATCAGCTTCAATAGTGGACGAGAGGGAAACCTTAACGACGAATTGTTAGTAGTTGATGAAATAAGATAATGGTAATACAGTATAACCTCTCTTAACCGGAATTCTAGTAGATAAGAATTTAGATACTTTTAGGCAGGTGACTGCTTAATGCAGAGTGAAAGTCATGCAGAAAGCTCCTAGAGGAGCTTTCTGCATGACTTTCACCCTGCATTAAGCTGCCACCTGTTTCCAAGACCGATATTCATACTAAATTTAACGGCCGGTTAAGAGAGGTTTTACTGTACCTGAAAGATGACTCAACGGACATTAAATCTTTTCCTCGTGAACATTTATGTAATCTGAAAATGGGTGATGGCCATATTGACATCACGAGTGATTATTAACGCAGCTTTTATAATGGTCTATGGGTACATGTACAATATATTTGAGCCGTCTGATCTCGATCTTCTCAATTTGCAAAGGCGTGAAAATGTGTGCGTATCTTTGAGGTAGACTTAAGTATGACACGATAGTTGTTCCTCTTTAGTACATCTACGGAAAACAAGCAGTGTCCGTGTACACTATCATTTTGAGTATACATGTACATGTAAGTAAGAATCAGACTTTGAGTAGCACATAGTTATATCGTTCGCACCTTAAGTTCAGAACTGATATGTATATAATTATGTAGAGCATATTCTAACGACGAAAACTTAAACCTAAACCTAAAAAACCTTTTCACTCGAATCTAGTGTGGATATATGCTTTAATTTCATTATCATGTTTAATCTAAAGTTCATTTAAACAACACGACTACAAGAGTTTTGGCTACTTTTCCTAAATTGGCTATTTTGAAAATATTCGCACATGTGAGCACTGGGCACATTCCAATATGTGTGCACAGATGTTCCTTACTTAACCCCTTTCCAAAAGTGTCCAAGCCGCTATGATTCTTTGAAGATCAAAGCCTCCAGAGGCGATCCTAATTTGTAAAACTTTCAAGTTTCTCCTCCGATACGACTGGGTGAAGTTCAGTTTAATTTGACAAACATATTGTTTAGTTGACCATCTACCAAAATCGACCAAGCCATTGTGATTTGTTGCAATATAAATTGGCCACCAAGAGCTGGACTAATTTTCCATAATTTTATATGGCTGCTATGGAAAGTTCAATATCTTTCCCCTCTGAAACAACTTTTACCAAACTTGTTCAAGTTGTTGATATATCCGCTGTGAAGTGGGCTAAAGTTCCTTACATGGCTACATAGACTGTTTTCTTAAAAAAAAAAACATTTTCTCTAAAACAATTAAACGTATTTTATCCAGTCACCAGGCTTCTCTAGTGACATAATAAAGAGGGTGCAAATAAACCTAGGTTTATTAGGTTACTTCCGGTAGTAGAAGGTTTATTAGGTTACTAGATAGGCGGAATGATTCTATAACCATGGAACTATTTTAATTTTCTGTAAATATGCAGGAACATGTTGACGGAATAGATCTAACAGAAAAATCACCAATATAATTATTCAAATAAGAAAATAGAAGAAAAAAATAAATAAAAAAAATAAATAAATGACTAAAGCTGGATTCGAAACCGCGCCTGATTCTACAAAAGCCAAATCTGATCTCTCTAGAGACGCCGTGCTTACCGATTACGCCACTGAGGCTACATACAAAGCGACGTTGATTTATCAGTTTTATTAATTTAATTCATCGCTGGCGAAACGCGTTTTTGATAAAAATCGAGTCAGGGGGCAAAGATTTACAGATAAATAGTAAATGTTTTCTTTTCACTCTCATAATAATTTGATTCACACGCTCTGACAGGGGCGGTGATTGTCATAGACCTAAATATAGGCTGTTCAGTTCCATAGATTTATGAGTGACGTTAGCCCTTATGGAGCGGTATTTGGGTCAAAATTATAGTTATGATTTTACTAAGCGAATACTGTCATCTACGTACTATTTGTTAATTTAGATACTCATTTCGATGTTGTTAAATACAATTTATCTATTTAAACTTCTATTTTAATTGTCTTTTCCGTTTTTCAAAAATCTTATTTTTCATTCGCAATCTCAAAAGCTAGCCGCCTTATTCTATATGCCTCATTTTATATTCTTCATTCTATATTCTTCATTCTATATTCTTCCTCCTATATTCTTATCGCTAAACGGTAAATGTTTCAACTCAAATTATTACGAAACCAACTCACAAAATACTAGCTCTAGCTACACTACGCGATGACAACGTTAAACGGTATTAGTAAGATTGTAGAAAATCATTGTTAATCATTGAAAATCATTGTTATGTACAGAATATAAAGCGTTTATTTTGTTAATAGGGTGCCATCCTCGATTCGACATGTCTAAATTTAGATTTATATATAAATAAAATTCCCCCAAATCAGACAATATACGTCCGTGGCCGAGTGGGTAAAGCTGCTGGCAGTTAACAGTTCTGGTATTGATGGTTGGTTGTTCAAATCACGGCAGCGACACATTTTTTTCTTTTGGAATGTTAGTTGTTAACGCTTAATGCTTCATGACTATATTTCTAAAGTCTGAATTGCAAATCGGTAAACAGTAAATGCTTCAACTCAAATTATTAATATTGAAGTTTAATCCTTCCCTGTTGAATATTCATGTAAAAAATAATGCTATCGTGAATATGTATTAGCTGATTTTTAACAATGATATATGGACACATGGTTTTTTATGTCCCCCAACGGCGGGCATATAGTAATCGCATTGTCCGTCCTTCCGTCTGTCCTTCCATCGGCCTTTCTGTCTGTCCGTCCATCCGTTCGTCCCAAATTTCGCGTCCCTTCTGTAACTTTTTTCTGTGAATTGATTTCAAAATAACCTGGCACAAATGTTCACCACAAAAAGACGATATGTCGCGTTCAACTCCCTGGTCCATGGGTAAAAGGTCAATGTCATCCTTCAGGGTCAAAGGTCGGGGGTATAAGTGTTTCACAAACACACTCTTGATTGGTAATGGATAGAAACTGCAGAATCAGCACTGTTATATTTCCATAAGCAAACAAATTGGACCCTGTTCAGACGGCTTCCTTAGGAGCCGTTTGATATGGGTCTACTATGTTTGCACAGGCCTAAAAGGCGGTTATTTGAGGGGAAGGGATAATACATACATCCACGCGAGCTTATTACATTGGACATATACACGCAGTGTCGACCCAGATCAGAGGACTCATAAAGGAGCTTTCTGATCAGGATATGCAGTCTGTCATTCAAAAAGTTCTAGCAGGTGTAAGCCTTTCACACTGCGTGGACTCTATAGTTAAAAACTGATGTTCCACTGTGAAAATTCAGACTTGATAGATGGAAGTTAACCCTTTACCTGATAGACCAGTAAACCCTCTCATGCAGACAGTTTCTAGAGGAGCTTTCTGCATGAATTTCACACTGCCTTAAACTGATACCTGTCTCCAAGACTGATATTTATACTGAATTTAACGTCCGGTTTAGACGGGTAGATCCTGATTAGAAGGCTGCTGTTTATAACTTTCGTCCTGCATTAATTTTAAACTCAGAATTATAATTATTTGTAGAGATCTGCTTCTGTGCACAAACTGTATTAACATGTATACAGGCAATCAAGCACCAGTGATAGCTCTCCGATTAACCCTGTACCTATTGAATATTCATATAGGAAATAATGACGTCATGAAAATCAATTAGAATAGTGTTTAAAATGGCTGATGTGAACACATGGACTTTTAGCCATGGCAGAAACTGTAGAATCAGATCTAACCATTTCATAAGCAAATAGAGCAGACCCCGATCAGACATTTTATATTCTTTCTTCACTATATGCACTCGGGAGTCAATCAGCTTGAATACTGATGCGGCAATGCCGCACTGAACCACCCGGTGTCTGATCTAAATCCAAACTGCATGCAAAATCAATCATAGTATGGTTGACACTTTCCCCCATCTATTCATGTAAAAATCATGAATGTTAGAATATGAATTAGATCTAGATCCTAGATGTATTTTATCATGGCATCACGAACAAGTGGTAGAAACATTAGAATCAGATCTACATTGTTTCATAATCAAACAGAGTAGACCCAGGTCAAACGGCTCCTATAGGAGCCGTCTGATATGGGTCTGCTCTGTTTGCAGTATCGAGTCAAAAGTCGGTCATATGAGGGAAAGAGTAAAAGGCCCTTATTCCGACACCTTAAGACACATATTCTTCGTAACGATAAGAGTTGTATTTCGACATGGCAACAAAGAAAGACGTACATTTACCATGGTTTTTGAATTACTATTGCTTATGAACGTGTATGAGTTTGCAGTGCAATACGTCACTAACTTGATCTGTTTTGGGTTTTTTATTTCGACAGGGGGACTTATATGACTTATGACGTAAAGATGACGCGCAGTAATGCCAACACAGTTTTCTTTTAGTTTTATTGTCAGATATACAAAATGACGTCATACAACATAACCCTCGCCACTCGTGAAAATATACCGTCTGGTGTTCTCTCGATGAAATAAATTTCGATCTTCCACCGAAAATAACAAATATCCTCTATATATTCTTTACCTTACAATGACTTTCAATGATTAACAATGATTTTCTATAATTCCTAAATACCTTTTAACGTTGTCATCAAGTAGAGCTAGTATTTTGTGAGTAATTTTCGTAATAATTTGAGTTGAAACATTTAGCGATAAGAATTAAGAATTTAGAATTAGGCATGTAGAATAAGGCGGTTAGCTTCTGAGATCAAGTAGAGCTAGTATTTGGTGGGTTGAGGTCAAGTAGAGCTAGTATTTGATGAGTTTGTTTCGTAATAATTTGAGTTGAAACATTTAGCGTTTAGCGATAAGAATTAAGAATATAGAATGAAGAATATAGAATGAGGCAGATCAAGTAGAGCTAGTATTTGGTGAGTTAGTTTCGTAATAATTTGAGTTGAAACACTTAGCGTTTAGCGATAAGAATTAAGAATATAGAATGAAGAATATAGAATGAGACATGTAGAATAAGGCGTGTAGCTTCTGAGGACTATAATTTTGACCCAAATACCGCTTCATATGTACCTACCTCGGGACATATACGACTATAACTGTATATAATAACTTGTAATGAACGTAATCAATCCATATAATTATGGGGGAAAGGGTTGTAATGGAAACAAACGAAGATATAAATGCTTGCTAATTAAAATAGATCGTGAATATAATTAATAAGCATATGAAACAAAAGAAAACAAAACATAAAAACAACGATGAGACTCTCTCTGCGATTAGACTCTCTTTCTCTCCTCTCTCTCTCTCTCTCTCTCTCTCTCTCTCTCTCTCTCTCTCTGTTTGTTTGTGTTCGTCATTCTTCCGTATCATGGTTTTCTTCATACATCGTCTTTAACCTTTAGCTAACTGAACAAATTCTACTCTGGGAGAGAATATCCTCTTTAAAACATTGTTTTCCATTTCTTAAAACAACAACAACAAAACAACCAGTTTATTTACAGTTTGACAAGTGTATTAACCCTTAGCCTGCTAAGCGCGACCTAACTGACATTTTCAAACACCTTGGATCCTGATGAGACGCCGAGTAACTCGACGACTCATTAGAGTCGAAACTGTTTGACACTCAATATAATAGAATCTCAAAAGTAACAACGGCAACAAATCGGAGCATAAGCAGACTTATTTTATAGCAGGCTAAGGGTTGATCAGTTTGACAAGACTGTTTGGATGTGGATAAAAAAGATCTGGATTTAATAAAGTCACACTGTCTGACATGTGTACATGTGTTTAATCTTCATGTCAACAGGCTACATGGATATTATTAAAAACAGATAACGGGTCATCTGCCTAATGATTATGTATACGAGGCCAATCCGACATACTCTTGTAATGCGTTGGTGTATGTCCGAGAAACCTCCAATTATGCATAGAGCAAGTGTCAATACACCCGTGTTCTGCATTCAAAGGGTTAAATGATATTCTTAATTTCTTACATAATTATTAATTTCAATCAACCTAATCTATTTCTTATTTTTACCCTTTACTTAATGAATAGCCATGTAACTTTATGGATATTTTATCAAGGCATAATTTCTTATTACCCTAAATATTCAAACAAACATAGGCAAGTGGTGAAGACCCAGAACAAACTGCACCGGTAAAAGATTGATCAATGTCCTCACCACTTGCTATTACAGTAAAACCCTCTAAATCGGACGTGCACTTTAGTATAAATATCAGTCTTGGAGACAGGTGGCAGCTTAATGCAGGGTGAGAGTCACGTAGAAAGCTCCACTAGGAGCTGTCTGTGTGCCTTTCATCCTGCATTTAGCAGCCACTTGCCTAAACGTATCCAAATTCTTCTCTACTAGATTTCCGGTTTAGAGGGTGTTTTCTGTATATAGTGCAACTCTGAAATATCCAGCTTTTTAAATGGGTGGGGAGGAGAAACTTGGTATCGGAATATTTAGAGTAAACATGATATGAATATTTGACTATGGCAGAAACTGTAGAATCATCAGATCTATTTATTCCACAAGCAATCAGAGCAGACCCTGATTAGACAGACCATGTATAAGCTGTCTTATCTAGATATACTCCGCTTGTTTGCATTTTTTTTTTGAAACTCGTGCAAGTGAATGATTGAAAAGGTACTATATACGACTTAATAAGATAAATTGCTTGCTTTAGGTGAAAGGCTGAAATTTGAGGACAAACGTGTTATGCTGAATCTTTTGTTCTTTATTTATACAAATATATTAACACAATACAAATATATTAACAACACCAAATTAAATTATATTTGAACACACTCGCACACGAAACCTTACGCACACACACGCACACTTATCACCAAAACAAAATACTAACAGAGTTTAAGCCTTCACTCCAATGACTCCATATACATGTATGTACATTTTCACGCCTGTACAAAAGTTAGTAAAATTCAGATCAGACGGATCCTGTATGAGCTGTCTGAATAGCAGCCTCTCCGTTTGAGTATGAAATAAGTACAGCCATGGTTAACATTTCCTCGCTTCATATGCCATTATAAAGAGTCATCTAATTAATATTCATGAGGCATAACTTCAGGGTAAAACCAGGTTACATAGACGGCTAATGAAAACGTGCAAATTTGACCCATGCTAACAAAGACCTTCGATTACACATACAATGATATAGCACTAAAACAAATTTTAATGTTTCAAAAAATATCGAAAATGAATAATGATAACAATTGTATTAATTAAGGATTTACCCTTACAGTACGGAACACGAGTCACTGGTGTCCTTTGCAAATAGTGAAGACCCAGACGAGAGGGCTCCTAGAGGAGCTTCTAGAGGAGCCCTCTCGTCCGGGTCTGCGCTGTTTGTCATCTTACACTTTCTTTCGCAAAGTCCTTAAATATTCACAATAAGCTTGACTTGTTTGAATTTTGGAATAGTCCATTTGAAAATTCAGTGTAGTAAGGGTTAAAGCCAAATGTTTCAAATAGTATACACACTTAACCTTTAGCCTGCTATGGGCGGATGAGGGAATATCTTTGCAAACAGTTTGGATCAAGATGAGACGCCGAGTAACTCGGCGTCTCATCAGGATCTAAACTGTTTGACACCCTGGTTGAATTTTGATAGACAAATTGATTATAGCATGAATTTTACAGTAAATCTCTGTAAACGAGTAGTACATGTATCTTGATACTAGTCTTCTCTATACAAGATATGTCGATACAAATTTGACTACAACTGAACTCATCCTCATAGGGATGACTCAAAGGAGTGAGGTTAATCTATTTCTAAGTTAGCGCTTTAACCATTTACCCCATGAATATTCATTAAAGAAATAATGACATCATGGATATTGAATAGATTAGTTGTTATAAATGCATATGGACACAGGAATTTAAGGTCAAGGCAAAAACTGTAGAATCATATCTATATTATATCATTGGCAAACAGAGCAGACCGTGATCCGACGGCTGCTATAGGAACCGTCTGATCTGGGTCTACTCCGTTAACAAAGGTGTAGAAAGGTGTATTTATAGAGTAAAAGATTAAAATCTGATACATTGGGTCCAATTTAATTCTCCATCTCATATAAACGCGTTGCATGCCTTTGCAAACAGAGTAGATCAAAATCAGACGACCCCTGTAGGTATCGTCTGATCAGGGTCTGTTCTGTTTGCATATGAAATCATTATAGATCTGTAGTTTCTACAAATACCAAACTACTGTGTGCATAGGCCGTTATATAGCGTCATTATTTTTTACATGAATATTCAAATCAGAAAGGTTTAAACATAACGCCCATATGCTTTAATCGTATCTATAACTATTACAGTGGTTATTCTGAATATAATAAAAAAAAATCATAATTATAATGATTCATCAATGCTTAGCAGTATACAGTAAATCCCTAAATACTTAAATACTTAAATACTTAAAATGATAAATCTTTCAAGCGGGTCGTAAATTAATGATGGACAAAAACAAAGTTCCATCAATTTATGTTATTCCCTTTGTCCAGCATTAAGCAACAACCTGCTTTTAAAGACTGCTTTGTTAATAAATTATGCGGTCGCTTTAGCCAGGCTCTACTGTAGTAAGTAAATACAGTAGAACATGTCTTAAACGGCCCAAAAAGGTATAATTATGGGTCTGTGGTAGTTTAATGCAGGTCTAAGGTAATGCAGAAAGCTCATATAGGAGCTTCCTGCAATATTTTTGCCTGTATTTAGCAACAACCTGCTTTTTTATGTACAATAAATGAATGACCAGTTAAGATAGGTTCTATTGTAATTCATCAAAACAGCAGGTTCTCCCCGAAGTTTGATATCACGATTTACCATTTTCCTGATAAACAAGCCTTTTATCATAACTTTGTAAACAGATAAGACCCCGATAAAATGGGCCCTGTATAGAATTAGTCTGATTAGGGTCTTTTCTGCTTATTGGATTATATATATTTGAATACAGTTTCTGCCTTGGACAAATATACTATGTTCATATGCCATTATAAAAATACTAACCAATATTCATGACGTCATTACTTCTAACATGAGTATTCATCAGATAAATGTTAACAATGATATTATCTACACATTTCTTGGAAATATATTCCGGAAGTTACTTTCGTTCTGAATTAACCCATTTGCGCCCAGTGGATTCTTCCATGTTTATATATTGGATTCGTTAATTTGTTTTATCTAAGGGATACCTGGCCTAAACTTTCAATTTCGGTTTTATATTGAAATTCCTATCAGCAAACAGTGTAGACTGATCAGACCCCGAATTATGCGGCGTGTGATCAGAGTCTACACTGTTTGCCTATGTCCCATATATGGGATCGTGGACACAAGTGGGTTAAGCTTGTCAGGAATTAAGCATTTACTCCATACATACACAAGTACACGCCTTTGTAAGCAGAGAATACCTAAATCTGACATCTACTGCAGGAGATGTTGATCAGGGTATGCCACATTTCCTTATGGAATAAGATATATCAATATCCTATTCTAATTTGTCAGGACCAAAACATTTAACACAATAATCATTCACATTCAGTTAATATTAAGAACTTATTTCTTAAACGAATATTCGTCAAATTAAGATTGAATGGTCATTTAAGACAGTGTTATCTGTACCATCCCTTCACTTGTCGAACACCCATATATTGACCCGTATATGAATTGACCATTTCCCTGATGAATATTCATGTATGGAGTGAGCGAGTGAGTTGGGTATGGAATAATCACATCATTGGTATAAATTAGCTGAGTTTTTATGGGTGGCATATGCACACAGGATGTTTTGGTATTGGAAGAAAATCTAAAAATTATTTCACAAACAGACAGAAACCCTCAGACATAGGTCTACTCTGCAAATGCTTGAAGTGATTATATGGAGGAAAGGGTTAAACACAATCTTTACTAGTTTAACCCTTTCTCTGATGACTATTTATGTAAGAAATAATACATGTATGAATCTTCATTCATAATACAATTATTACAGAGGGTGGTTACTAGAGATTACGTATGCACAATGGTGTAACATGAATTTGATTCAACTCGAAAATTCTGCTTTCAAATGTACACGCATTTGTTGAATCTGCCAATATACCTTCCTTTTAGTTCTTGCCAAAGGGAATACTTCTTGCTGAATAAACAATAATACCCCCGATTGCAATTAAGCCCCATAACCGCGTCAAGGTAGGAGGTAAATATGGGGTGGCCAATTTTCCTTTTTCTTAAAAGAATACACAAACAGAAAATTTACAGAAAAAAGTGTTGCCCGCAGGAAAAAAGATAGAAAGAACCCATTAAATGAGTGACTTGTCAAAACGCTTGATCCTGTCTGAAACTACATGTACATGTCTAAATGCCAAAACGTCTATCTACAGCTGAGAGATCAAGCAATATCCTTATGCATCTGTCCAATAAAGAAGTTTTAAATACAGTCAAATAAAAATGCAAGCGCCCTGTGAGCTTGCTAGATCAGTCAATTGCTTTTAATAAAGTTCTCTGAGCATTTGACGGTTCAGACAAGTATCCCCTGACAGGGATGAAATTATGAAGTTTGCTATCTACTAATAGAGGACTCAGTTCCAGGACAGGCTGTTGTGGTTGAAATCACGGGATGCAGTTTGCTTCTTGCTCACAGACGGTTAAATCACGACAGACTAAGGTGTTTATAGTTCAGTTTGCTACTCAAGTAACGTAAGTGAAGTAAAATGAGGCAAAACGTACACCAACAATTTCGAAGTAATAGAAAATTGATTCCTAGTAGTCCCTAATGCCCTATATGAAATCCTAACACTGAGCAAGCAACCTCAAAAGTGCTGGTACACGACTGCCTAGAATGCAGATAAGCTGTATTTATTTTATGTCAAAGATGCAGTTTCATTTGTACTGTAGACCCACCAAGACACCTGAAGAAAACTACCAAAGTACTAAACTATCAATACTACAAAACGATCTATGAAAGTCCGAACCAAAAATGTAACATCACTGACTTGTCTATGATGTCACATTGGACCGAAAAACGACCAAAGCACATATAAGGTGCTTGGTGGGATATAAATATATACATGTATATATAAAAACAACGTTAAACTTTAAACCAGAACAAAACTACTGCACTATAATAACTATAGACTGCTGAAATTAAAACCGCCTATAACCAAGAAGTAGACTGCATCGCAGGACATCAAACACTATAGCATGTCTGGAAATCGAACCCTCTGTCAGTAGATGTAAAAGACGGACGGCAGGCTGAAAAATACTCATTGAGCTTTAACCTTAGCCCAATCTAAAAGTGTATGCAAGTAGGACGATATTAGAAACAGACATTTTATGATATCGGCCCCACATCAGACCATACCACACACTGTACCCATAAAACATAAATCCCATTGACTGATCGGAATGAGAATAAAATAAATATTGACAGTTGCTTTCAATAGCTCAAACCTTAGGGCAACACAATTAACGAAGTAGTTATAAACGTAAATTTACTAGAAGAAAAAGGAAATTTGGCCATTAGAATGAACGTATCGTGCATTTCTAAATATCTGGTGACAGTATAGACCCAAAACAAATTCCCCACTGTTCTAAGTGAGGCATTTGGATTGGATCGCCACTGCCTGAACAAAACGTCACAGCATCCTAGAGTCCTTGCAGCTTTCTCGTCCCATTATCTTCCTTTTCGCCCCCTTCGTCGCCAATGTTATTCCGCTAAGTCGCGGTTGGTTCCTCCGTCGTCTTGTGGTTGCTTGCCTCTTCATTCGTCCTTGATGTTCCAATGCAGCTATCCTACTTCTTCGGACCCGCCCACTCGGCCCAATGGGAACCATCCGTGAAGATAGTCGTCGTGGAAGACTCTATAACGCCATGCAGCCAGTCATGGGTTGGGGACTTGACGTCATAGAGCTGAATAGTCTGCCTCGGTCCACCGTCGCCTCGTCATCTGGTCCCTCTGGTGGCATCTTGGTCCTCATCTTGGTGGCATCTTGGTCCTCATCTTGGTCCTTCCTGGTGTCATCGTGGTCCTGTCATCTTGGGCTTCATCTGTTCTACAAAAAACTAAATACAAAAGAAGGTTAAGGCTGAAAAGAATTTATGGATTAGAACATATATAACAACACTAACAACAATACATATGCAAGAACACTCAAAATACAATTGCAAAACAAAACTAG
This sequence comes from Azorinus chamasolen, assembly GCA_963576725.1. Classification (NCBI taxonomy): domain Eukaryota; kingdom Metazoa; phylum Mollusca; class Bivalvia; order Cardiida; family Solecurtidae; genus Azorinus; species Azorinus chamasolen. The sequence goes on along the minus strand of OY755246.1, from coordinate 49,515,136 downwards.
CTATACAAATACTAATAACAACCACACATGTAATTAGAAAAAAAAACGAGTTGACCGATCAACTTCTAAACGCGCGCGATGTGGTACGACAAACAAAAAATAAACATATCAAACACTCTAAACCCATATATATCAGTAAAACTAAACATATCAAACAATCTATAAACAGCTGAAAATGATTGGGATTAGAACAAATATAACAATAACAATACATATACATGAGCACTCAAAATACAATACAAACAACGTTAACAATATTAATATCAAAACAAACTAGCAATACAAAAACTAATACATGTAACAACCATAATGAGAAAAAAACCGAGCTGACGATCAGCTTTTAAACGCGCGCGATTCGGTATCACATTCAAAAACTAAACATATCAAACAATCTTAATCTATCAACAGCTGAACATGATTGGGGTTAGAACAAATATAACAACATCAACATTATAACAAATACAATAATACTCAAAATACAATGAAAATAACGATAACAATATTAATAATATCACAACAAAACTAAACTACTGTAGCAATACAAATATTAACAATCACGACGAGAAAAAAACCCGAGTTGACCGACCAGCTTCTAAACGCGCGCGATTCGGTATCACATACAAAAACTAAACATATCAAACAACCTTAATCCATCAACCAATAAACTATGAACAAACCTAATTAACCTGAACCCTTTGTGCACACTTCAAACCTAAACCCCGATTCCTCTTATGTTCCATCCTTCAGCGCAGCTCCCGGTGTTGGTCGTTGTCATCGTGGTCCCTCCTGGTGCTTGGTCCCTCCTGGTGTCATCTCGATCCCTATAGGTGTCATCTTGGTTTCATCTTTTGTCGTTGCAGCTCCTGGTGTTGGTCCTTGTCGTAGTTCCTCTTCGTCACCCACCATGGCGACCCATAAGGGTCCCATATAACACTACCCCGCCGTAGATGCTTAATTTAAATAAAAACATACATATCTCTATAGCAGTGTATATTGGGCGACATCCAAAGAAATAAATTCAGTGAGGCGACATAGTTCGTCTGGCTAATTTATGCCAAGTGTTTAGATACAGATCACAGGCATCAAACAAGGGTTTTCTTTCCCCTTTGTTGGATCGGTGTTAGGTTTGAATGAACCGTTTCTCCATAAATACTCGGTGTGGTGTGCTGTGGTCTAGTGTGGTGTGCGGAGATCTAGTGATAACGCGCTTGACTATCAGTCCGGAGGTCCGGGGTTTAAATCCCGGCACCTCCCGGAAATTTCAGAGACGCTTTTCCGTGTCTCCCACCCGCACCTCCTCTCCACCCAGGGGTTAAAATGGGTACCTGTGAGGTCGCTCGCCGGTTCTGCGACTGCATGATTACACCATATGTTAGCAGTGCTCAATATTGTAGGCCAGTGACTCAATGACCAGGGGAGTACATGTACAGTGGGCTGAGCGGTCATTCGGACTGAAAGTAGACTATAACTAGGTACTTTACTTTTTGATTGGGTCAACGTAGTTGTCCCAATCTATAGCTATCCCTGGATTTAGATTGAAGGTTGTAGCCATTTTAGAAAGCAAATGAACAGACATTTCAAACTCCATTAGCAAACGGAGCAGACCCTAATCAGACGGCTCCTCTAGGAGCCGACTGATCTGGGTCTACTTTGCTTGCAGATGCGTGAAAACGCGTTTATATGAGGGAAAATGTTAACGGAACAGTTTGAGTGCTAAACGGTTCGTTTCAGGTCAGCAGATCCCATGTGTATATACAGTAAACCCCCTCTAAACCGGACGTTAAACTTTCTTTCAGAATTTATAATCTTCACAACAGCAGGTGTTAAGTGCTTGTGTGGCGGCCGTAAAACGTCGCCCCGCACTTCATTCTCAGTGTTGTTATACCTTCTGGTCCTTCGAGATCATGAATTTCAGTACTTCTTGTTTTGAAAATTGAATACCGCTTAAGCCGGTGCTGGGGGGGGGGTGAGCAGTGTTGCACTTTCAATTACTGTTCATGAACAGACTCAATATAAAACCGAGTCTGCAATTTTCTCTTTTTGTGTTGCAATTTTTGCTCTCGGGGGATCACCTCCCTTCAGAATTTGTATAAATATGTCTTGGTGGCAGCTTTATGCAGGAAGAAAGCAATGCAAAACAGCTCCTGTTCGAGCTTTCTGCATGACTTTCACACTGCATTAAGCAGTCACCTGCTTAAAAGTATCTAAATGCTGTTTTACTAGAATTCCGGTTTAGATGGGTTTTACTGTACTTCGCAAAGCAAGTTCGATACCGCTACCTGTGTATTAATAGTTCGATACCAATCCATGTGTATATTTATCTGCAAAGTATTGAAGCTGTGTATTTCAACGACTATGTTATCATGTTCTAACCATTTCCTTCATGAGCATGCATATAAGAAGTAATGGCACTATAAATGTGAATCGGAAGAATTTCTATACATGTATAGTGGCATACAAACGCTGGATAATTTGGTCATGATAGAAACTGTAGCATGTGAGATCTATATAATTACATAAGTAAACGGAACAGACACTGGTCAGACGGTTCCTAGAGCTTGACTTGTACAATGTATCGTCGACCTTTGACTAGGTCTATAATTTTTACTCGTTTATACACACGTAAATTGTAAAAGTTCCACCCTAGTTACATAAATCATGGGTAAACCGAATAACAGAGGACGTATTTACCATTTACTTAAAAAATACACGTGTTTACGTATATTCAGAATAGACCCAGATCAGATAGCTCCAGTAGAAGCTGTCTGATCAGGGTCTGTTCTGATTGTTAATGGAATATGGGTTAGAAGAATGAATTGTTATACCTGTAACGGCATACAATTGCAGGAAATTTTGGTCATGACAGAAACTGTAGTAATTTCATAAGCAAATAGAGCAGGCCCAGATCAGACAGCTCCTACAGGGACCGTCTGATCCGTGTATACTCTGTTTTGCAAATATGCCAAATGCATCTCATGATGTAAAGGTTTAACACGAATCATCTAACATCTAAAGCGTATTCAAATCTCTTGAATATTCATGTAAGAAGTAATGACATCAAGAATATTAATTAGATACATTTGTAACCGGGTGTTCTTATACAGAAACATACCCGCTCAGACTCGGGATCGAACCCGGGTCGCCAGGTTCTTAGTCATGCACTCTACCATGTCGCCATAAAAGTGTTGCTCGCAGGAAAAAGATATAAAGAGATGAAATTATGAAGTTTGCTATCTACTAATAGAGGACTCAGTTCCAGGACAGGCTGTAGTGGTTGAAATCACGGGATGCAGTTTGCTTCTTGCTCACAGACGGTTAAATCACGACAGACTAAGATGTTTATAGTTCAGTTTGCTACTCAAGTAACGTAAGTGAAGTAAAACGAGGCAAAACGTACACCAGCAATTTCGAAGTAATAGAAAATTGATTCCTAGTAGTCCCTAATGCCCTATATGAAATCCTAACACTGAGCAAGCAACCTCAAAAGTGCTGGTACACGACTGCCTAGAATGCAGATAAGCTGTATTTATTTTATGTCAAAGATGCAGTTTCATTTGTACTGTAGACCCACCAAGACACCTGAAGAAAACTACCAAAGTACTAAACTATCAATACTACAAAACGATCTATGAAAGTCCGAACCAAAAATGTAACATCACTGACTTGTCTATGATGTCACATTGGACCGAAAAACGACCAAAGCACATATAAGGTGCTTGGTGGGATATAAATATATACATGTATATATAAAAACAACGTTAAACTTTAAACCAGAACAAAACTACTGCACTATAATAACTATAGACTGCTGAAATTAAAACCGCCTATAACCAAGAAGTAGACTGCATCGCAGGACATCAAACACTATAGCATGTCTGGAAATCGAACCCTCTGTCAGTAGATGTAAAAGACGGACGGCAGGCTGAAAAATACTCATTGAGCTTTAACCTTAGCCCAATCTAAAAGTGTATGCAAGTAGGACGATATTAGAAACAGACATTTTATGATATCGGCCCCACATCAGACCATAACACACACTGTACCCATAAAACATAAATCCCATTGACTGATCGGAATGAGAATAAAATAAATATTGACAGTTGCTTACAATATCTCAAACCTTAGGGCAACACAATTAACGAAGTAGTTATAAACGTAAATTTACTAGAAGAAAAAGGAAATTTGGCCATTAGAATGAACGTATCGTGCATTTCTAAATATCTGGTGACAGTATAGACCCAGAACAAATTCCCCACTGTTCTAAGTGAGGCATTTGGATTGGATCGCCACTGCCTGAACAAAACGTCACAGCATCCTAGAGTCCTTGCAGCTTTCTCGTCCCATTATCTTCCTTTTCGCCCCTTCGTCGCCAATGTTATTCCGCTAAGTCGCGGTTGGTTCCTCCGTCGTCTTGTGGTTGCTGGCCTCTTCATTCGTCCTTGATGTTCCAATGCAGCTACCCTACTTCTTCGGACCCGCCCACTCGGCCCAATGGGAACCATCCGTGAAGATAGTCGTCGTGGAAGACTCTATAACGCCATGCAGCCAGTCATGGGTTGGGGACTTGACGTCATAGAGCTGAATAGTCTGCCTCGGTCCACCGTCGCCTCGTTATCTGGTCCCTCTGATGGCATCTTGGTCCTCATCTTGGTGACATCTTGGTCCTCATCTTGGTCCTTCCTGGTGTCATCGTGGTCCTGTCATCTTGGGCTTCATCTGTTCTACAAAAAACTAAATACAAAAGAAGGTTAAGGCTGAAAAGAATTTATGGATTAGAACATATATAACACCACTAACAACAATACATATGCAAGAACACTCAAAATACAATTCCAAAACAAAACTAGCTTTACAAATACTAATAACAACCATACATGTAATTAGAAAAAACCGAGTTGACCGATCAACTTCTAAACGCGCGCGATGTGGTACGACAAACAAAAATAAACATATCAAACACTCTAAACCCATATATATCAGTAAAACTAAACATATCAAACAATCTTAATCTATAAACAGCTGAAAATGATTGGGATTAGAACAAATATAACAACAACAACAATACATATACATGAGCACTCAAAATACAATACAAACAACGTTAACAATATTAATATCAAAACAAACTAGCAATACAAAAACTAATACATGTAACAACCATAATGAGAAAAAAACCGAGCTGACCGATCAGCTTTTAAACGCGCGCGATTCGGTATCACATTCAAAAACTAAGCATATCAAACAATCTTAATCTATCAACAGCTGAACATGATTGGGGTTAGAACAAATATAACAACATCAACATTATAACAAATAAAATAATACTCAAAATACAATGAAAACAACGATAACAATATAACAACAAAACTAGACACATGCAAACAAATTATGAATCTTAAGTGATTGACACGAAGCTTTAGCATACTGTGGGTAAGCTCATTAACCCTTTACTCAACATTCATGTAAGAAATAATGACATATTGATTAGATAAATTTTAATTATGTCGTATGAACACTTGGTATGTGATTCTATAGCCATATAGAGTAGACACAGATCAGACGTCACCTACAAGTCTATATGATCTGGATCTACTCTGTTTGCATAGGCATTCGCATCGTACATATATGTAGTAAAGGACTTAGCTTTCATAACACTGCAAAACCCATTGGGAACTTTAATAACTTACCGAGCCACGACTAGAGACGGACTTTGCCGAGGTTCATTAAGTGGTCGCATTAGAGGGGTTCTATTGTATGATACAGTAAAGCTCCTCTAAAGCGACCACCAAAAGGCGATAGACATTAATATCCACGAGGGAAAGGGTCTACTCGGTTAGCAAAGACATAAAAATGTATATATGGAGTCTTTACTTAATAGTGCATAACCAATAAAATATCTATCGATTTAGCAGCACATTTAGTGTTGTGCAGTATTGAAACCATTGTGATAGATAGAGCATTTGCTCCTATGGTGCAAATGCTCTATTTATCACAATGGTTTCTAAATGCGACTTTTGCAGAGACGCCAGCATGCGTCACTAAGGGGTAATGTCTTCACTGGATGAAGATTAAAACCTAAAAAACTGCAAACTCCACTATGGAACAAACTCCTAAACACAGTTAGTTGTCAAGCAATGTGAAAAGAAACAGGTAACAAACGATAATACTCACTGACCTGTGTACTCTAGCCAAACTCCTCAATTTCACAAACACAGAAACACTTGCAGTCATGTACGAAGTCTAGTGAACGAATGATATTGTCGTAGTTCTTTTGTATCCACACCTGTGAGATTTTTGCTGGAAAGCGTGCAAATACGAGTTGAATACTTAATAGCCAACAACTCGCGATATTTTCGATTCAGCCATTGATTGAAGTTCAATTGGACATGTATAAATCTAATCTCAGAAAATTGCTCCCCATAAAATAGATCTCAAATAAGATGATCACTGAAACGTTTGTATCCAGATCATAATTGTACTTCAAATTCAGTTTTTTAAACATTGATTTTAACAAATTCATCTACTTGAATATGAAGATTGGTACTACTGTTTAAAAAGGTAGTTTGATCATGATAAATTAGGTGTTTGATTAGGATCAAAACCGCTTTATACTCTATTTGAGTCTAGCTCCTGTCTAACATTATTACACATAGCATGCGTGTTTCAATCCTTGTACGCTGGCAAAGAAATGTGAAGAGTGTTTGGATCCAGGCAGGGTCATCAGGATCCAAGACATGTTAACTGAATAGAAGAAAAGTTAACCTTGAGAATTGTAGCAGACGCTAATTGTCAGACAACACAATTAATTATTGTAAGAGAGTTAATAGTTATATTTGGACATTTCAAGAAACCGTTTTTCATTTTTCAGCTTGCAAATAATACATGTGCTATTTACTACTTTATATCGAGGAAAATGAAAGCGCATTATCTGAATCAAATATTCTCTGTCTGTCTGTCTGTCTGTCTGTCTGTCTGTCTGTCTGTCTGTCTGTCTGTCTGTCTGTCTCTCTCTCTCTCTCTCTCTGTCCCCTCTCTCTGTCCCCTCTGTCTGTCTGTCTGTCTGTCTGTCTGTCTCTGTCTGTCTGTCTGTCTGTCTGTCTGTCTGTCTCTCTATGGAGCGGTATTTGGGTCAAAATTATAGTTATGATTTTACCAAGCGAATACTGTTATCTACGTGCTAGTTGTTAATTTAGATACTCATTTCGATGTTGTTTAATACAATTTATCTATTTAAACTTCTATTTTAATTGTCTTTTCCGTTTTTCAAAAATCTTATATTTCATTCGCAATCTCAGAAGCTAGCCGCCTTATTCTACATGCCTCATTCTATATTCTTCATTCTACATTCTTCATTCTATATTCTTCATTCTTCATTCTATATTCTTCATTCTATATTCTTATCGCTAAAGTTTAAACGGTAAATGTTTCAACTCAAATTATTACGAAACTAACTCACAAAATACTAGCTCTAGCTACACTACGCGATGACAACTAATGAATATTCATATAGGAAATAATGACGTCATGAAAATCAATTAGAATAGTGTTTAAAATGGCTGATGTGAACACATGGACTTTTAGCCATGGCAGAAACTGTAGAATCAGATCTAACAATTTCATAAGCAAACAGAGCAGACCCCGATCAGACATTTTAATTCTTTCTTCACTATATGCACTCGGGGTGTCAATCAGCTTGAATACTGATGCCGCACTGAACCACCCGGTGTCTGATCTAGATCCAAACTGCATGCAAAATCAATCTTGGATTCACTCATAGTATGGTAAAGGTTGACACTTTCCCCCATCTATTCATGTAAAAATCATGAATGTTAGAATATGAATTAGATCTAGATCTAGATCCTAGATGTATTTTATCATGGCATCACGAACAAGTGGTAGAAACATTAGAATCAGATCTACATTGTTTCATAATCAAACAGAGTAGACCCAGGTCAAACGGCTTCTATAGGATGCGTCTGATATGGGTCTGCTCTGTTTGCAGGATCGAGTCAAAAGTCGGTCATATGAGGGAAAGGGTTACATATACCATTCGTTATCACCAATTCATTCATACAAAAAGCATAGATTCTATATAAACAAACCAAATGTTAGCGTGTTTTCTTTCTCGAAACGCCGAAATGTTATTTGCTAAAATACTGGGTTTGACACCTCTGTTTATATGTAGAGTAAAAGACCCTTATTTCGACACCTTATGACACATATTCTTCGTAACGATAAGAGTTTGTTGTACTTCGACATGGCAACAAAGAAAGACGTACATTTACCACCGTTTTTGAATTACTATTGCTTATGAACGTGTATGAGTTTGCAGTGCAATACGTTACTAACTTGATCTGCTTTGGGTTCTTTATTTCGACAGGGGGACTTATGACGCGCTTATATGACTTATGACGTAAAGATGACGCGCAGTAATGCCAACACAGTTTTCTTTTAGTTTTATTGTCAGATATACAAAATGACGTCATACAATATAACCCTCGCCACTCATGAAAATATACCGTCTGGTGTTCACTCGATGAAATAAATTCCGATCTTCCACCGAAAATTACAAATATCCTCTATAGATTCTTTACCTTACAATGACTTTCAATGATAAACGATGATTTTCTACAATTACTAAATACCTTTTAACGTTGTCAGCAAGTAGAGCTAGTATTTTGTTAGTTAGTTTCGTAATAATTTGAGTTGAAACATTTAGCGATAAGAATTAAGAATTTAGAATGAGGCATGTAGAATAAGGCGGTTAGCTTCTGAGATCAAGTAGAGCTAGTATTTGGTGGGTTGAGAACAAGTAGAGCTAGTATTTGGTGAGTTAGTTTCGTAATAATTTGAGTTGAGACATTTACCGTTTAGCGATAAGAATTAAGAATATAGAATGAAGAATATAGAATGAGACAGATCAAGTAGAGCTAGTATTTGGTGAGTTCGTTTCGTAATAATTTGAGCTGAAACATTTAGCGTTTAGAGATAAGAATTAAGAATATAACATGAAGAATATAGAATGAGGCATGTAGAATAAGGCGGGTAGCTTCTGAGAACTATAATTTTGACCCAAATACCGCTCCATAAGCCCTATCTAAAAATAGAAACCGAGTCGACGGAACTCGAATTTGACCAGAGAGCCTCCGGGAGAATATTATCATGTCTGTTTGAATTAACATATCGACTCTCGATTCAAATAATCTTATTTTTCAAATTGAACCACGTTTTCCCCTCTTGTAATGTAAGTATCGAAACTATTTTCCTCTGCGGTAGCTCATTATTTACGTCTCTAGAATGGAAATGAAAAGGGAGGTCCGTTGATCGAAAAACCGCATTTTCAATGCAAATTATTTCAATATTCGTATGTTTTATGAGTCTATGAAAACAGATATAACTAAATTGACTGGATAAATAGAATAATAGGTTAGTGCCGTAGATGGGACGCCTTTATCCGACTCGGAGAGAAAACAGTTGAGGCTCGGCAAGCCTCGCCTCAACGTTTTCTCCCCTCGTCGGATAAAGCGTCCCATCTACGGCACTAACCTATTATTCTCTATTTAGGTCACTTTTCGTCAAAAGTATTCAAATTAAGTTTATACCTAATTCCTGAAGCATCCCTCACTGCTTGAGGGTAAAATCTCAGAATAGTGAGTCAATATCCCATCGGTCCCATACTATAGTTTTTCACATAAATCATGCATCGAATCGACCAAAATGCAAACTCTCAAACTAGCATCTCGTTCAAATATTTTATGATAGACATTGTACATGTAACAGCAACCACTGCTATAAAACGAGTGCATCAGCCCTACGTGACACTAGAATGTGTCTGAATGACACCATAATTGGTACAACTGCTCACCCTTTGTATGATCGTAAGATGTCACAATAAATGTTTAACATAACTGGGTGGTTTCTGCATATCTGATTCTCCAACAGATGTTAAATTTCTAGATATATACCTCATGTTTTACACCGATGTAAATTAGGTATGGGTCAGGCAACTGTCTCCTGTCTAGGCGTCATATAACCTTTATTACAGTGTTGCGGTACCGTAAAACACTCATTCACTCGTTAGTGCACCAAACCATTAGACAATAATTATTACCGAGGAAGCAATTCTTGAATGAACAAGTTTTATTGTCTGTGCAGGCAGGTCCCCTTCCTGTCCCAAATTTCACCGAAGGTTCACATTTGGGATAAGCAGTTCTTTTTGCAATGTGTGTCACGGGAAACATTTTGATATATACATTTAATTCACTATAATTTCCCCAAAACCATCGTGTATAATTTACAAATGAATTTTGTCATTCGAACAATTCACGTAGACTCTAAATGCATTCGTCGTCTCGTTACAGGACAATTGGCCCTCCATTTAATTCTGATGGAAGTGAATTTACTCAATTATGGTTTAAAAGTTCTTGTTCAATTGTCAAATGGAAGCTTAGTGGTTCAGCTTAATTTGGAACTGATGTCAGGAGATATATAGTCAAGCTTGAACGCAAATCTAGCGAAGCTTAAATGCAAATAATATATTGCACATAAATCTACAGTAAAACCTGTCTTAAGTGACCATAAAAAAGAAGTCTAATTCTGGTTCTTCAGTACAGAAGGTAGCTTAATGCAAGACAAAGGAAATGCAGAAAGCTCCCAGGGGATTTTTCTGCATTACATGTGCCCTGCATTAAACAATCACCTGCTTGTAAGGTCACACATTTTTCTTCAATTCATGTTAGCTCAATGCAGGTTTTACTGTATAACTGCACTCTCGTTTGTGATAGGATATATTTTCTCTTCATTATGGAATGGTATATAGCTTAACCCTTCTCATGCTAAGTGCGACTTGATCGGCATTTGCAAACAGATTGGACCCAGATGAGACGCCGAGTTACTCGGCGTCCAATCAGGATCCAATCTGTATGTCACTCGATCAATGAAAAGTTGAAAGAATTCAATACAAGCAAAACTTGTAACATAAGCAGAGTTTTAGCTGACTTATAGTTTCAGCATGAGAGGGGTTGTCTGATTTTAGCCTATAATATTGCATGTAATCATGAAGAGAATTCGTTGTAAATAGTATTGATTCAGATTAGACTCGATGGGTGTCTTCTTTTAAGGATTAAAACAACGTACGAGTAGAATGTATCTTAGTAGTGAACAGAATGTAGCAGGTGTCCTAAAATGAAGCTATTAGATCTATTCAAGCCAAAATTTGCATGTGTAGAAACATTATTTTGAATACATCGTGTATCATCTTATTTAAGCCATTTCCTCATATTGACGCATTTTACGCCTGTGCAAAGTCACTTATTGAAACCATTGTAATAAATAAAATACAGTACAGCCTCTCTATAACGGCCACTGAATTGTATTAATTGGTATTTACGGCAGGTGGCTGCTTAAAGGGAAAGGGTTAACTCGTAAACTTGTCCCGCTTTCCGTGACCTGTCACGCTTTTGCAGCCAGCTTGGATCCAGATGAGATGCCGAGTAACACAGCCTCTCATGAGAGTCCACGCTGTATGACACTCGGTTAATATTTAGTTCAAAAGCATGATCGAATCGAAAGTAGTCAAACAATTACAAGCTTCAATTTGGAGCAGACATTAATATTCTTTTTTTACAGCGGGATATAGAAATTTAATCCTTTACCTTACTTAAACGATCTTTCGCGCCTTTACAAACTGAGTAGACCCTATGCTCTGTTTGCTTATGAAATTATATCTGACTCTACAATTTCTACCAATACCATATACAATTACAGTAAAAACCTCTCTATAACGGCCACTAAATTACACCAAATATTGTGTGTTAAAGACAGGTGGTTGTTTAAAGCAAGGTAAAAGTAAAACAGAACGCTCCTATAGGAGCGTTCTGTTTTACGTTCACCTTGCTTTAAACAGCCACTTGCCCTAAATACCAACTAGTTAACACAATATAATGTCCGTTATAGAGAGGTTTTACTGTATAAAACATCAGCTAATACTATTCATGATGTCATTATTTCTAACATGGATATTTAACGAAGAAAGGTTTGACACGAAAAAAACTCAAAACACTCAAACATATGGCCATTTGATACATGTATGTATACGTTTTGCATGTTTTGCGACACAATTTTCTTCAGTAAACGGTAGGCACTGGTAATCACGATGGCCGTTAACGGTAGGCACTGGTAATCACGATGGCCGTTAGTTGCGATTTCTGTTGTACATACAGATTTCGTTCCTTTTAAATTAATTGCCTCAATGGTTAATCTTTTCCTTCATATAAACATATGCAAACAGAGAAGACCCAGATCAGACGACTCCTAAAGGTATGTTCTGTTTGCTCAATGTATATTATAGTTAGTTTAAACTTATTTTATTTCAATGAATTCACAGTTCAGCAAGATCATCATGGGTACAAAAAGGATTGGGTCGAAAACAAAACTGCTGATATAGATCCTCTTCCCTCACATAATGTCAATGCAACGGTGGATATAGTTTGGATTCTAGTTTCTGTCTGAACCATATTTGTATATATATATATAATTATGTCTTCATAAACAGTCAGTTATTATTCATTTCATGAATATTAAGCAGGGAAAGGGTTAGCATCGGGTGACAAAGCTGCATTACAGGCTAACGTTCTAAATTTGGAACTGCATTTACATGTAGCCAAGTTTTCTCAGAATGTTATCATTGAAATTCCTCATCACTTTTAAAATGTGAAAATTTGCAAATTGGATGAGACGTAATGGATGCATAATGTGTGTAAATTTAATTGATGACGGTAGTCGATCGCCGTTATTTATTATCGATAACGAAAATACGTAAAACAAACCGTCATAGTTACAACCCCCCCCCCCCCGCAGATATGCCAGTTTCTCGTTAGTGAATAACACCCCAGGGATCATTGTTATATTCCACAATAATGCCCACCGATTGCTGAAGGCTGTTTTGTCGAAAACGGGTAAAACCATGCTTAGTACTTAAGTGTATTTGCGGAACTGCATTTGAAGTATCGACTCGAACTACAAATAAATCTACAGAAAAACTATATGTATGAAAGGAATCATCATTGGATGGATAGTCTTAACTTGCTCTCCTTTTATAGCAGAACTTTTGTAATGTTCTTGTAAATAAAATAACTCAGAAGGGAAGTCAGACATTCTACATAACTAAAACAGCTGTAATGAGTAGTTTCCCTTGTCGAGACTGGCCTCGTCAATCCTTATCCCGCTCTGTGCGACTTGACTCGCATTTGCTTATAGCTTGAATGCTGATGAAATAGCCGGGTAACTCGGCATCTCATCTGGATTCAAGCTGTTTGATACTTGATTAATGGTTTCTCAAAAGCTAAAATGAATCGGACGTAAGTAAAATTGTAACAGTTTAGGGTTTTAGCAAGCCTCATTCTTTTTCAGAATGGAAAAAAATGTTAAAGTAAGTTTTAAATGGTCACACATTCGTAAGTAAAACTCCTATAAAACCGGAATTAAATAAAAAAAATATATATTAAAGGTATTTTGGGGCAAGCGGCTGCTTAATGCAAGTGAATGTCATGCCGACAACTCCCACATGAGCTTTCTGCATCCCTTTCATCCTATATTAAGCTGCCACCTCGTTTAACCCTTTCCTTCATGTAAACGTATTTTCACGCATTTGCAAACAGAGAAGACCCAGATCAGACGGCTCTGATCAGGGTCTGCTCTGTTTGCCAATGGAATTTGAAAGACCTTTTTCTTTACTTTCTGAACTGACTACAATATTCCACCTTCGATATTTCATTATAACTATTCTGTCCATGAATGATCAGTAGGTATTGAAATGTGAAATGAACACAGAACAGGGAAAGGGTTAAAAACCAGTACATGTATTAAATTAATAGTAATTTGAAACCCGTTTTAGAGGGGTTTCACTCTATTACATCTTATTAGCACAGATACAATAATTGATGGAATATTGAGTAAAAAGGGTATTTTGAATAATGAAAAAAATCAGCCATTGCTTATGATGTTAACATGTTTAGTTCAGTGAAAGATTTTATCTGTTTTTATGATGTTGATTTTGACTATATTCTGCATCTTCACGCAAATACAGCAAAACCTCTCTATAACAGCCACTAAATTGTATTAATTAGTTGGTGTTTAGGGCAGGTGGCTACTAAAAGCAAGGTGAAAGTAAAACAGAACGCTATTATAGGAGCGTTCTGTTGTACTTTCACCTTGCTTTAAGCAGCCACCTGCCTTTAACACAAAATACTTGATGTAATTTAGTGGCCGTTATATAGAGGTTTTACTGTAACCATTTCGCCGATATAGGCGAGTCAGTGATAGCCTTTGCAAACAGTTTAGATCCAGACAAGACGCCGAATAATTCCGCATCCTCTCAGAATCAAAATGGTACATGACATTGATTATATTTTTCTAAAGAATCGAAGTAAACGCCACTTAGAAACATGAAGTAGACGATGATCTTAGCATATGAAATTTATTTAATTTATTTTTTATTCATTTATTTATTTAATTATGAATTGAATGGCGAAGGGAAATTAGCAGGTTTTAACACGAAAAGAGTAAGTATGAGTATGTTCCCTTTCTTGACTAAAAACAACCAAATGCTTTATCCATAGCATATTACACAGTAAAACCCATCCAAACCGGATGTTCAAATCAGCATCAATACCTATCTTTTCAACAGATGGCTGCTTAATGCAGGTTGAAAGTCATGTAGAGCAACATGCCTAATAAGGCCTAAATTGTTCTTTATCAAAATTCCGGTTTTGAGGTATTTTGCTGTATTGACGACTACGTGAAAACTTTTGGCAAGAAAACGTTTTGATGCAAATTATACGTCGTCTCGTAAATTCCAGCCTGTTTGACAAGGTGCTTGCAATTTTAGAGAGAATATATTTCGAACATCAGTATCTCGAAGGGACCATGCCAATACTGTAGGAGCTTTCAGCATTACTTTCGACCTGCATTTAGCTGTCACATGTGTTTCTAGATATGTGTTGTGATACATTTTAGAACAATTCTGTATTGTAAAGTGTGGACTTCCCGGACTTTAACTTCGAGTAATTAAGAAGTTGGAGTTAATCGAGTTCGAGATATCGAAGTTCGAGTTGTCGAAGTTCAACTGTATTCGAACATGAAGTGGATGAAACGTTCTGCACATGCCAGTGTGCCCAGTATATAAGATGTTTGTTGATAAAGTGACTTTGCGTGTTTCACACGCTTCGCCAATAAATATCCTTGTCTATGTGGATTGAGATTTTATTCTAAATGATTTGAAACAGTGCAAACTACTATAAACAAAAGAATACTCATAATGAATCAAAGATACAAGTAATCAAATATTTCTCTTCGCCGGACACGATATGTAAACAAATTTACATGTACACAACAGTGATATAAAGCATGCCAAACCTGTACATGCCATTCTACAATTAAACTTAATAAATAACGTACAAGAAAATAAATTGTAAAGGCAGAATAATTATCGATGAAGTGAACAAATAGTTATCTCTGGTAAAATGAAAATTTCCCAATACACATGTATATTTATAAAATCATGCCAGGTTTACAAAAATGGCTGTCGACTCAATATGCCGAAAATACAGACATGACTCGTATTTGTATACATCTTGGATCTAGATCTACAGTAAAACTTCTCTATAGCGACAACTTAATTGTGTTAATAAGTAAGTATTTCGGGCAGGTGGCTGCTTAAAGAAAAGTGAAAGTAAAACAGAACGCTCCTACAGGAGCGTTCTGTTTTACTTTCACCTTGCTTCAAGCAACCACCTGCCTTTAACACAAAATACTTGATGTAATTTAGTGGTCGGTATAGAGAGGTTTTACTGTATATCAGAAGCTGAGTTTCAAGAGGATCCAAGTACAAAAATGAGTCATGCAGGAAACACAGAACAAACAGCCGCCCGAACAGCAACACAAGGAAACAGCAAATATACACAACTATAAAAACATCAAGAGTAACACAAAGACAAAACAATCATACAATAGGGGGAAGATGGAAGTACCCCCTTGGAACGGTCAGTGACAAACGTCACGGGGGGGGGGGGTTAAACCGGTTTATGGGCGCCCAACCTCACACGTATTCCATCCCCACCCTAAAAGACAAACAGTGTAAATAAACGTATCCCCTCTCCGACTAACCTACAACAATTGCGATGGCAAATACAGTGGTAAAGTGCATCTATAACGAAAACATTTAAGTGAACAAAATGTATCCACCTATCGCTAGTGTACTCAATGATTGAGCTGCAAACAGAGTAACTGTAGAAAAGTAATAAAGGGTACGACAAAAACGAAATAGTACAGATATCCAACGTTCTCCTTCCGTTTCTGGATTTAAGAGGACGCCTTCATAGAGTACTAAACCTTTTTTGTCGGGGTACATGCAAAGAGGCCAGCGTGATTGCCAACTGTAAAAGGGTTGACAACCAAACATGCAGTATGTTGTAGTACTATAGGATCATATCCCTTTTTAATGATTTTTTAACATATTTGATGAACAAAGTGAGAAAATGGGTATGTCCAACAATTTTACGAAGTTTGTAAATCACATCACCATAAAATTCGGGATGTGAAATACAGTGTCGCAGAAGCGCCTTGGGATTACATTGGTACTTGACAATAAGCGAGAGATTTCGATAGTAAAAATTAGAGAAAGTTTTTCTTAGTTTATAGTATCTATATCCTTGCTTAAGCAGCTTTTCAGTTAAAATGAGAGTTGTATGACATTTGGTGAATATTTTCTCACAAGGCTGATAGAGTCTGAAGTAGTCAGACTTGCATCAGATCCAGTTTGAGCTGATATATGGCAGATTAAGGGTTTAGATCCAACCATATTCAAAACATGAACAGTCGTGGTCAAAAATTCAAAGATAAAGGTCAAAGTTAAAGCATGTCGAAGTTAAGGTCAAACTCTAAAGTCAAATTCTAAATTCCTAAGACTTAGACGTTGACAATGAAATCGGAACAAATAGAGATATAGACTCCAAGTTTGGCATAATTGATAAACCCTCGAAGCTGCAAACTTTTGGGTGGTACCATATTAGTATCAAGGTTACACTTCAAGGTCAGCTTCAAAAAGGGTCAAGGAATTTATAATACTACCCGGTTCTCATTGTGTTCAGTAATACATGCATTTTGTGTCTGTTAGTATTAATTGTCTGTACTTGCTTCAGTTAGTACTATACACTTGTCGGTATCACACGCTTCCACCACTCCAGATGAATTTTAACATTGTCTATACTCATTATTTTAGCTAAGTTCTGAATTGTTTTGTTCATTTAACTCGTTAACTAAAGACACTGATTCATATATTTTGTTTCTATTATGAACTGCTTTTATTATTTCAGCAAAGTGTTCCCGAAGCCTGGCTGGGCTGTGTCGGAATGGCGGTTTCCTAGGTGGTCCGACCTGCCAATGCATCTGTCAAGATGGTTACTCTGGCTTGTTTTGTGACCAACAACTCCCAGGATTCGAGAAAAGTAAGCATTTCGTGCCGGCTGTTTACAAAAGACAAAATTAACAAAAAACATTTTTCTGTTAGATAAAACTACTATCACAAATGTCCAATTCTGGGCAGTTTGCCATTTATTCCGTTATTACATGTAAAAACGTTTAAAAGACTTTTCAACAAGCTCATGTTTAATTTGAAGGGATACGCATAGGAAACATATGCTGGTGAAAACTTTAAATGCGGTATGGCTAAAAATGACGCGTGTTAACTCGCTCAAAAAACCTCTGATCTGGGTCTATACGACGTCCCCACCTGCTTTAACCCATTCCCGCATATTGACGCATTTTGGCGCCTCTGTATAAGTCGCGCTTTGAAACCATTGTGATAAAAAGAGCATACGAGCGTATGCTCCATAGGAGCACATGCTCTATTTAATGTATTTATCACAATAGTTTCAAAAATATACAATTCTATTTATTTCCTTTTCTATAATAAATGCTCCTTTTCGGTAGGTTTATTCATGGGGGTTGGATCTAAATATAGCCTAATGGGTTAAGTTGCCATAACTAGATTTCCTTTTAAGTCAATGTGTTTGTAACTGACACGTTTCAGAGGCCCAGTCAAATGGAATAAAGATGTGTGTTGAGCTAATAGAAGCAAGGTGGGGACATAGTTATTTAATCCATTCCCCCCTGCTGAAGCCTTTTGACACCTCTGTGTAAAAGTCATTTTGAAACTAATGTGACAATAATTAGAGCATTTGCTCCATAGGAGCAAATGCTCTTATTATCACATTAGCTTCAAAACTATATAATTCTTTAAATAATTTCTTTCTTTTTTTCTAGTAAATGCTGCTTTTAAGCAGATTTTTTGAAGAAGTCGAGTCTAAAAGTGCTCTTGAAGGGAATGCTTTAAAGTTATTTTGATATTAAAATATCGATGTTGCTGATGATATCTGACTACATTTTAGACACAATTCGCATGTGTTCGGAATACATCCTAACTACTCGATGGTGTTCCAATTACATTGTAGTTCCCCTAAGTGTTCCGATTGGTTCCGTATGTGTTTTCGATATCGCATTAATATTTTGTTCTAGAACAATCAGTTAACGGTGGCAATGTAAACCGTTATTTTATTTTAGTTGTATATATTAAGTTTTTTAGGAACATATTAATAAAATTGTTCAAACATTATTGTTACAATTGTTGTGAGAATTTTTTTTTTAAAAAAAAGGCGCGTTAAATGGTGGCGGTGGTCTAGTGGTAACGCGCTTGACTATCAGTCCGGAGGTCCGGGATTCAAATCCCGATCCCACCCGGAAATTTCAGAGACGCTTTTCCGTGTCTCCCACCCGCACATACTCTCCACCCAGGGGTTAAAATGGGTACCTGTAAGGGTCACTCGCCGGTACTGCGGCTGCATGATTGCGCCATATGTTAGCAGTGCTCAATATTGTAGGCCAATGACTCAATGACCAGGGGAGTAAATGTACAGTCGGCTGAACGGTCATTCGGACTGAAAGTAGACTATAACTAGGTACTTTACTTTTTTTTTTTCTTTTTTTTTTTAAATATAAATAGTTTACACTCCAATGTCCATTTAAGAGTGGTTGCACTGTATCTTGCTTTGTAAAGAAAACATTTACAGCAAAGATGAATCCATAGGCTAAAACGTTGACACAACTCCACAATATGTTTATGTCAACACTAAATCAAACACGAAACTAAGCTATATACCATAAACATCTACCTGCCAGATGTAACCATCAAAAGTGATAAGGTCGAACATAGGAACGGGTTCTATTAGATGCTTCTCACTTCAACTGCTTATACACGGTGCAACCTGTCAAAAGTGAGAATTTGATGAATAAACATAAATGTCTTATAAGCAGGTGGTAGTTAAATACAAGAAGAAAGTAATACAATAAACATCCATCCTGCATTAAGCTACCACCTGCCATTATGACACAGAATTAGACATCAATATGGTAGTGGTTCTATAGAAGTTTTACTATGCTCTAAAACCTCTCTAAATCGGAATTCTAGTTGAAAAGAAATAAGAAACCTTTAGGCAGGGGACTGCTTAATGCAGGGTGAACGTCATGCAGAAATCTCACAGAGGAACTTTCTGTCTGACACTCAGCCACCATTATGCTGCCACCTATCTCCAAGACCGCTATTTATACCAAAATTAACGCCCGGTTTAGAGAACTTTTACTGTATATAAAATCCAGCATCCGGCCCACGTATATATTTTCTGTCATGTACATAAATTGTATATGGTATCATATATCACATACACGTTTCATCCTTACTATGCGGGAAACGAATCACTGATGTCCTTTGCAAACAGTGTAGGTCCAGATGAAATGGCCCCTAGAGGAGCCCCCTCCTCAGGGTATGCACTGTTCACCATGTTACACTGTTCTTTAAAAAGGATCCCTGAATATTCATGACAAGCTTGTCCTGCTTCCATTTTGGAAAAGTATATTTGAAAATTCAAAATGATTAAATAACTTCTGAGAAATCTACTTTTATTTTAATCAGTTGTAGACTGGAGTTGTCAGAAGAACTGGGAGTTCCATGATGGCAGATGCTATCTGTTCGAAACTGCATACGTCACCACTTATGCAGCTGCCCGAGCCAACTGTGATTCTAAAAATTCCACATTGTATGCCATGAAGACACGTCCGGAAATAGTAAGACATTACAAATATATGACTTAGTAAAAGAAAATTCTGACCCCTCCACTCATTCCCCTATACGTCATAACTACAGTTAAACTTCAAAGGACCATGCAAATTATATCGAGATAACAGACGTTCAAATTATCCGATTTCTATTCTGGACACTGTCTTAAATTCTCAGCTTAAGGAAGGTCTAAATATAATGCTGAAAGCTCCTGTAGGAGCTTTCAGCGTTACTTTATACTTGCATTTAGCTGACATGTGTGTTTCTAGATATGCGTAGTAATACAATTAAGAACAGTTTTGGAAGGACTGAACTTTTAGTTCGAGTTATCCGAGTTAGTGATATTGAAGTTCAACTGTGCCCGTTTAAGAACTAATAACATCGTCCATACATTGTATAAATTACAAACGTAGATGGATTTTTATAAATGTATATGAATATAGACACTTTTGGCCATGGTAGAAACTGTGGCATCAGACCTATGTCAGAAGCAAACAGAGCATATCCTGATCAACGACTACCACCGGAGCCATCTGATATGGTTTTGTTCTGTTTGCAAAATGCGTTAAATGACATATCTATGAGGTAAAGGTTTAAATCTATTTTAACCAGTGATTATTTAACCCGTTTATCCCTATATCTATTTAAGTACATGTAAAACTCTTCCAGTCTTTACTTTGGAACACTTTTTATGTGGAAGGGGCACATCAAACAAAATAGGTTCTTGAATAGAACACCATAGATAGTTTCAGCAAACATTACATACCCTGATCAGAGGGCTCCTTTGATCTGGGTCTACACTGTTTGCATATGTCCCTTTAAAGGGACACTAGGCACACATGGATTAAGGGTTTTGTTATGTATATTTTGCGGATGTGGCCTTAGGAAAACAAGCAGACGGCACAGACCTTGCTCTACGGGTACCATCAGGTGTCCTCTGCTCTGGGTCTACACTGTTTGTTTATTTTCTTGTAAAACCGTATTTAAACATTTCGAGCATTTGGTTTAAACATATCTTATTTCCTACACTTTACAACATGCATAGATGTACATTTAGTATCAAAGAAGGATTGGATCGAAAACTGGAAAACGGACATTTAAAACAAAATATATACATGTATGTTTCTTTTTATTTCATCAAATTCTTTATGACACATATTCCTTTATATTTCATCATATGTTTTAGAAAAAATCATTATTATACTATTACACTATATGCTTCCTGGTTAGACCTCAAGTTATAGTGCGTCTAACTTTGGCCCAGACGGTTGGCAAACTTCACCACTCATTTGCCTACAGGGATATATTTTTTGAAAACATAATGGAATCCTACTTAAAGCCGCCGTGTATTTTTGTGCCCAACGTAATCCTTTTCACGTTGACTATTTAAATGATAATCAAACCACTATAAATAGTCATTAAGCGAATCATTCTTACGGTTGAAGAAACATGGTCTCTGAATTATCATAGCAAATAGTGTAGACCCATTTGAGACAGCTCCTGTAGGAGCTGTCTCAAATGGATCTACACTATTTGCGAATACATATTTTTACGCTAATAGAATGAAAAGGGTTAATTTATTGTTTTGCAATTATTTTCACACGCAACAATGTCAATTATCGCAAGTAATTGAGCCAGATTGACTGTGGTACGAAACGTTTGACATTTTTTCTTACAATTACTTGAAACCAGTGAGAATATAAATGGCAGACCGCCAAATTCAAGAACGAATAATCTTTTGAATGTTTGAGTATGTCTTCCTCGTTTTTTAAAATGTGTAGCCCATTCAGTATGAAATAATTTATACCATATCTTGCAAAGACAGGTATTTGCAAAATTCTGGATTGCCGATGAGATGTCGAGTAGCTCGGCGACTCACGAGGACCCATGCTGTTTGACACTCAGCAGTGTTTCAAAAGCAAATTTGAAATACAGCAGAACCTGTCTTAGGCGACCATTAAAATGGTGTCTAATTATGGGTCTGTAATGTAGGTGGTTGCTAAATGCAGGTCACAAGTCCTTTTGACTTGCCATAAACAACCACCTGCTTTGTTTTTAAAGATTTTTGTGTTCAATCAGTATAAGGTCGATTAAAACTGGTTCAACTGTTACTAACATTTGGGATAGATCAACGTGTACATGTATATAGATATCATTTTATTACAGGTGAAGATTAATAAAAGATTAAGGCATTTAATACATGACCCATATTTATTTTATTAACATTTTAGGTCTTAATTTGAGATACTGATTCAAAAGCTGGAAATTCATATATTATTTAAATTTACTATTTTTGAAAATATCTTAAATTGCTGTACGTACATAATTATGAACACGTTGCTTAACTTGCATTTTAGATAAGTACAGTAAAACCTCTCTAAATTTCTCCGGAATTCTAGAAGAGAATAATTTAGATACCTTTAGGTAGGTGGCTGCTTGATGTTGGGAGAAATTCATGCAGAAGGAGCTTTCTGCATGGCTTTCATCCTACGTTAAGCTGCCACCTGTCTCCAAGACCGATAATTATACTAACTTTAACGTCCGGTTTACAGGTTTTACTATATTTTCAAAATGATGAATTTACAGCAGTATTTATATTTGCCGTTTTTATTACCATGTGTATCGAATTCGGACTCAAAGTATTAGTAGGGTACATGTATATTGGCCCATATCTTATTCTGAGTTTTCATTCACAAGATATAGTATTATCTGCCTATAGCGACCGTATGACGAAATGAAATATGGAAGATGGAATGGTGTAGCGATTTTAGAAACTAAAGAAACAGATATGTCATATTCCATTAGCAAACAGAGTAGATCTTTATCAGACAGTCCCTACAGGATCCCTCTGATCTGGGTCTACTATGTTTGCAAATGCGCGAAAAGACGTTTATAAGAAGGAAAGGGTTAATACAAAAACTCCCAGGGGAGTTTTCTGCATAAACTTTGTCTTGCATTACAACCCTAGAATTATTTTGGATGGCTGTATTTTACTGTATTAGCTACATTTTAATAGTAAAATGTTTATAAAGGAATTGAATGTGTGTTCTAGGAATGGCTTATCAAGAAGGCAGATGAACAAAGACTGATGACGACGATAAAGACATTCTGGATCGGATTGTCAACCAATAAAAGCGACCCAAATATGAAATGGGAAGATGGGTCTTTTGTTGATCCAAACTTATTGTTAAGTATACCAGTTTATATCGTCCTACAACGTGCTTTAATTCTCTACAACATGAATATTTATGTCAGAAAAAATGGCATCATGAATATTGATTAGATGGAATTTTATAACGGCACATTAAGACAGGAACCTTTGGTAATATTGCAGAAACAGTAGAATCAGATCTATATTATTCCATAACCAAGCAAAACAGAACCTGGTCTAGGTCTGCTCTGTTTGCCGTTATGTTAACCCTTTCCTTCATATAAATGCATCTCCACGCATTTGCAAACAGAGAAGACTCAGATAAGACGGCTCCTAGAGGAGCCGTCTGATCAATATCTTCTCTGTTTGCTAATGGGATTTGATTCTTTAGTTTCTAAAATGGCCACAATGTTGCATCTTTCATGTTTAACTACAATGTATAACTATTGTGTTCATGAATATCCAGTAGGTGTTGAAATTGGGACTAAATAAAGAACAGGGAAAGTGTTAAAATGCGTATTTATGTGGCAAAGGGTTAAGGACAGACATTGGAATGTGGTGTTGCAATTACTTGCTATATTCACGAAACAATGAAGCATGCTTAAACATAACTACAATTGAGCTTCGTTATCGCGAACAGCAAAGTCCCATACAAATTACATCGAGATAAAGGAAGTTCGAATCATTCAATTTCAAATCTTGACAATTTCTCGATTTCACAGCTTAATGCAGGTCAAACGTAATGCTGGAAGTTCCTGTAGGATCTTTCAGCATTACTTTTGACCTGCATTAAGCTGTCATGTGTGTTTCTAGATTTTCATAGTATTACATTTTAGATAAATCCTGTATTTTACATTATGGAAGGAACGAACTTTTACTTCGAGTAAACTAGTGTTTCGAGCTATCCGTGTTCGAGATATCGAAGTTCAACTGTATTATCACTTTAAATTTGGGTCTATGCTTATAAAGCTTTTAGTTGAGTCTGAGATTGTTCTCAAGCTTTTGATTGGTCAGATTTGAGCCTTTGGCTCAAATCTGACCAATCAAAAGCTTGAGAACACAAATCTGACCAATCAAAAGCCTGAGAACGAAACTCAGACTCAAATAAAAGCTTTATAAGTATGGACCCATATAACAAAATGTACGAATTTATAAGCATCTACATATCCAAATTGGACTCTTGAATATTTGTCAGGGCCAAAACTTAAATGGCGAGGCATTCTTGCGAGGAAACTAGCTCATAGCCTTTACAGTCAGCTTCCGTGTCCTGTCAAAATGAACTTATGACAAAGACAGCTATTTAATAGTATTTTAATTGGATTCAATTGCAAGCTTAAGTTATATCGTAGTTGGTTCATAAATGTAATTTATTAAGTACTTTTGCAAGTTTCTAACTTCTACATGTATGTCTACCTTTAAGCACTGCACAAATATGTAATTGGGATATGAAATGTGTTTCAAAGGCGCCCTATTAATACCGCTGGCTTGGTTTTATAGTGATTCTTTTATTTTATAGTAAGACATACATCTTTTTTCAGATCTCCAATTTAGAAAAAGACACCATTGTCCGAAACCCGTTTTTGCATTATCTATCTTATTTACAAGTCATTAAACAGTTAGATAAATCCTTTGCGCCAGAGACATCTTGGCATCTGTGTCCTACATGAGCGGGAGCATCTGTGTCCTACATAATCACAGGTTCGATCCCAAGTCCTTCGGACGAGACTATAAACCGAGGTCCGATGTATCAGTGCTTTACACTGCGCATCTAAAAGGACCAGAGAAACTCATTCGATAATAAGAGTAGGACATCGCACCCGGGTTTCTCTGTATCCACTCCCCTCTTTCTGGGGCGTCCAATTAGCCCATAGTGACCAGAAACGGACGTTAACAAAAAACATAATCATGGTTAACATTGTCATACATACGTTCGGGCATCTGTGTCCTATATATAGACGGGGTGATTTTGTCATGCATAGGAGGTGGGGACACTTTTGTCCTACATAAGCCGAGGAAAGTTGTTTCCTGTTCAAATGGGTGACAACCGTGTCCTACAAGGGTGGAAGCAACTGTGTCGTACATAAACGGGGAAAATGTGTCCGAAATAAACGGAGATATTGTGTCCTAATTAAGCTTGGGCAAATGCGGCCGATATAATCGGGGGATGTGCCCTAAAATAGCGCGGGGGTGTCCCATATGAACGGGGACAAGTGGGGAAGAGGGGGGGGGGGGGGGGTGGCAACTGTGTCAACAGGGTTCATTTTTTTTTATATAAACAGAAATTTCAAGTGATTTGTACATACACGGTACAATGTACTGACAACATGTAACAGTTACCACGCTAATGGGACCACTTAATGAATAAATATGGCTGTCTTTATAAGCAGTTGTTTGATTAATGCAGAACAAAAGTAATTCAGAAAGCTCCTCTAGGAGCTTTCTGCATTACTTATATCCTGCATTAAGCTACCACCTGCACCTAGCACTCAGAACTATACCTCTTTTAGGTGATCGCATCAGCGGGGGTTTCACTGTATACATATGTAATAGGGAATACATATATTACATTCTATCTGTCTGAAATATGTAACAAATACTACATGTCACGTGTAAATAGATCAGAACCTACATACATTTGATTTATTTAGTGGATAGACTATATATTATGAGAAATATAATCTGAAAGTGGGAGATCCTTCGAAAGCAAAAGTAGCAATGCCAAAAGAGAAAATTGCAGACTCGGTTTTATTGAGTATGTTCATGAGTGGTAATTAAAAGTGCAACACTACTCATGTCCTCTAGCACCGGCTTAAGCAGTATTCAATTTTCAAAACTAATTACATACAAAATGATCCCGAAGGACCAAAAATATAACAACGCTGAAAATTAAGTACGGGGCAACTTTTTACGGCCGCCATATACGCACTTAACACCTGCTGTTGTGGAGTAAAATAGTCTGAAAGTGGGAGATCTTTTGACAGAAAAGGTAGCAATGCGAAAAGAGAGACTTATGGAGGACGATCAACGCCAACATTGCAGCATGCTTTGTGACATTTCAATTTGTTCCTGTTAAATGCAGTATCATGCTAAATGATTATTGCATGCCACGATGTGCTTTCTTCTTTCTTTGAAGTTTCTTCCTCGATCCGACATTCTGTAAACTTATTTAATGATTATTATAACTCAAATGATGTGTTTTATTGTTTAAACTTCTTTGAAGCATATTTTTGTGCTATTTGCTTAGCGCTTGGTGCTTGATGCTTGATGCTTGATGCGTGGCTCGTTGTTCCAACTTCGCCCCGGCCTTTGTCGTACTCTAGTCAGCTCGGACTAAAACGCTGAAGTGATTTGCCGAATACATACATTGTAGGTAAAGGAGGAAAACGCTGAAAACATAGAAATAGAAGGAATTTCAAAAAACGCAAAGTAATAGAAGGGTTACTGATCCATTACATTATTACATTAGAGAGTGTGTGTGTGTTTGGGGGGGGGGGGGGGGGGGGTATTTACTTATGTCAACACCTATACGGTAAAACAGAAGATTATAAATAGAAAAATGTCACTTATGTAGTTATTGTTATTTGTTTAAAGAAGTTTTAGTATACATTAAAATGTAATATTTGATAAACAACTATATTTCATTAAAACTACATGTAATTAGATTTAAACTCATAGCATCACACAATACTATGGTGGTGTTGGTTTTGGTAGTGGTGGTGGTGGTGTGTGTGTGTTGGGGGGTGGGGGGTTATTATAAACATGATGTTCTTTTGATGCAATTTCATTTCGTTGTTTTTATGTCCGTCTGATCATTATCCCTGTTTGCTAATGATCTGTCATTATAGACATGATTATACAAAGTCTGCCATGATAAATTCCTGTGTCTATGTGCCATTCTAACAATATAATTAATATTCACGATGTCATTATTTTTCACATGAATATTCAATGAGTAATGGGTCAGCTGAGTAGTACCATGATTGCCGATGTGTGATAGGCTACATGTACATGTATCTGTGTTAAAGTAATTCTAAATACAATTATTAAACTGGTGGCATCAAATTTACTTTAAAACAGAAGGTTATGGGAAAATGGGTGAGATTTTTTTAAAGTAAATAAATAATAGAATTTTAAACTGATGGCATTACATTTAATTTAAAACAGAAGATCATGGGGGAAAGGCTGTGGGTTTGTTTTAATTTTCAAAGGATGTTACTTTCGGTGCAATTCTATTTCGTTGTTATTTTCATGTCCGTCTAATCAGGGTCTGTTCTGTTTGCCAACGAACTTAGAATAAATACCTGGTTTCTATCATTGCCAAAATCAAGAGTGTCCAAAGGAAAATATGTGTCACTTGCTGGGATAAGTTTGACGGACAGTGTGACATGCAGACAGAGGGACGGTATTACAGACAACGGAGAAGTGACCCTTATGTTACACACTGCCTCTCGGCAGGTAACACAACATCGGTATACTAATGCCATTACACATTATAAAGAAGAGTGTTCAAAGAACACATATGTCACCTGCTTGGGAGAAGAGTAATAATAAAAAGAAAACACAACAGACAGGCAGACAGACAGGCAGACGGACATGCAAACGGACGAATGGACGGACAGACAGACAGATAGACAGACAGACAGAAATACAGGAAGATGGACGGACGGACAAACAGACAGACGCAAAAATCACCTGATATATATTAGTGACATCAATATTTCTGACATGAATATAGAACAGGGAAATAGTTAAGTTGATATAAAGTAGAGTCATATCTTTCTCATAGCGTAAGGAACCAGAGCCGATCGTGATTTCAACGACTCCCACAGGAGCTGTCTGATCCATGTTTACTCTGTTTACAAAGGCGTAGAAAGCTGAGATTATGAAGTAAAGGCTTAACGGCAGCATGCCGACTATTTCTCAAACCTCATATGATTCTAATAAAAATATGTTCTTTTATGCTATATTAAACATGTTTATATTTATAATCTTAACCCTTTCCCTGCCCTATATTTAGTCCAAATTCCAATACTTACAGACACTTATGGACAAAGATAATTATAATGAAAATATTGAAGGCGGAACATTGCAGTCATTTCAGAAATTCTAAAGAAACAAATGGATGAAATTCCATTAGCAATCAGGGCAGATCCTGATCAGACAGACCCTTAAATGAGCCACACGTGGTCTATCACACATCGGCGATCAGGGTACTACACATTTGACCCTTTACTCAATGAATATTCATGTGAAAAATAATGACATCGTGAATATCATTATCTTTTTTTTTTTTTTAAAAAAGTAGCACATGGACACGCCAGTTTTACCATGACAAATTATGTAGACTCATATCTATTATGACAGATCATCAACAAACAGGACAGACCCTGATCAGGCGGACATAAAAATAAACAAATGCACCAAAAGCAACATCATGTTTATGAT
This sequence comes from Azorinus chamasolen, assembly GCA_963576725.1. Classification (NCBI taxonomy): domain Eukaryota; kingdom Metazoa; phylum Mollusca; class Bivalvia; order Cardiida; family Solecurtidae; genus Azorinus; species Azorinus chamasolen. The sequence goes on along the minus strand of OY755246.1, from coordinate 49,486,373 downwards.
ACCCCCCCACACACACACCAACACCACCACCACCACCACCACCACCACCACCATAGTCTTGTGTGATGCTATGAGTTTAAATCTAATGCATTAGTTTTAATGAAATATAGTTCTTTATCAAATAGAACATTTTAATGTATACTCAAACTTCTTTAAACAAATAACAATAACTACACAAGTGACATTTTTCCATTCAGAATCTTCTGAATTACCGTACAGGTGTTGACGTAAGTAAATACCCCCCCCCCCCCCCCCACCCCCCACACACACACACACACACACACTCTCTCTAATGTAATAATGTAATGGATCAGTAACCCTTCTATTTCTTTGCGGGTTTTTTTTTAAATCCTTCTATTTCTATGCCTTCAGCGTTTTCCTTCTTTACCTATGTATTCGGCAAATCACTTAAGCGTTTTAGTCCGAGCTGACTAGAGTACGACAAAGGCCGGGGCGTAGTTGAAACAACGAACCACGCATCAAGCATCAAGCACCAAGCGCTAAGCAAATAGCACAAAGAATATGCTTCAAAGAAGTTTAAACAATCAAACACATCATTTCACGTTATACTAATCAATAAATAATTTAAAGAAGGTCGAATGTCGGATCGAGGAAGAAATTTCAAAGAAAGAAGAAAGCACATCGTGGCATGCATTAACCATTTAGCATAATGCATTTAACATGAAGCAAATTGGAATGCCACAAAGCATGATGCAATTTTGGCGTTGATCGTCCTCCATAGAGACATGCGGACTCGGTTTTATTGAGTCTGTTCAGGAGTAGTAATTTAAAGCGCAACACTACTCACGTCCCCTAGCACCGGCTTTTTAAATAATGGAAATATTTGTGTCTACTTTTTAAAAACTCCGTAAATACTTTTAAACAAACTTAATATAATTTTCAGATTTTATTCAATTATTGAAATGGGTTCACAGAAAATGAGAAATTTAGATATTAGATTATTATCATGCTATGTGTGACCTGGCTGGCATTTGTAAACTTCTTTCATTAACCCTTTCCTTCATATAAACGCATTTTCACGCACTTGCAAACAGAGTAGACCCAGACTCTGTTTGCTTTTCGCATGATATAGATCTGATTCTACAGCTTTTGTCAAAGCAAACAAATATCCGTGAAAAGTTTACATTATAAATATTCAGCCAATAAATATCCATGATATCATTGTTTCTTACACTGATACTGAACAGGAAAGTGTTAAGATGAAGCTAGAATATGTCAATAAAGTGTACACCGCCGGAACAAACCGTTGGTAAATACAATGTACCACTTGCAAGAGATGGAAGTGTAGAGCAGACATGATATTTGTTCACCATGATACGTGTTAACCCTTTCCCTGTTCAATATTCATGAAATAAATTATGACGTCATGAATATCTATTAGATAATTTTTTATAATGGCATATGTACATATTTGGTTTTAGTAAACACTATAAAGTAATGATAATACTCATCATAATAATCATAATCAGAATAACAATAACTTTATTTAACCCTTTCCCTCATATAAACGTGTTTTCACGCATCTGCAAACAGAGTAGACCCAAATTAGACGGCTTCTGGAGGAGCCGTCTGATCAGGGTCTGCTCTGTTTGCTAATAGAATTTGATAAATTTGTTTCTTTGCTTTCTAAAATGTCTACAATATTCCACCTTCCATATTTCTTTATAACTATTTTGTTAATGAATATTCAGTAGGTATTGAAATTTGTAATAAACATAGAACAGGGAAAGGGTTAACGAGAGAACTCATTTAACCAGGTCAATTTGCCACGAGGCCCTCAACCCATATATACAATAAAACACTACGTGCAGTGCCCAATCAGCAACACCTGACCTGCTGCAAATAATGTCGTCTGCTGAAAATCCCGTCTGCTTCATTTTAAAAGTGTCCGAAACCACACAACGTTTGGAAAAAAATGACCGAAGGTCAGATCTATTATAGTTTTAAAAGCAAACAGTGTATACCCTGATCAGACGGCTCATACAGGAGTCGTCTGGTTTTGGTCTGCTCTGTTTGCATAGGCGTTTATATGAAGAAAGGGGTTAAGAACTTTCTGGTGGTACTTTTTCACCTACTAAAGCTTAATTATGTCATACAAGGACAGGGTAATTACCCAGAACAGAATAACGTTATCATCGCAAGTTGTCAACCATTTAGAGAGCATTCAACATTTAATGGAGACAGTAATTTATACAAAGATACATTGTATGCATTTTTATGATTTTTCAGAAACTATATTCAGTAAACCCCTCTAAACCGGAATTCTAGTTGAGAAGAATGTAGATACTTTTAGGCAGGTGACTACTTAATGCAGGGTGAAATTTATACAGAAAGTTACTATAGGAGGTTTCTGCATGACTTTCACAATACATTAAGCTGTCACCTGTCCCCAAGACCGATATTTATACTAAATTGAACGTCCGGTTTAGAGAGGATTTTCTGTACATGTGCTGATTGTCAAACAGTTTTGATCCTTATCAGACGCCGAGTTGCTCTGCATCACTCGGCACCTCATATGGTCGATGCTGTATTCAAATGCCTGTCAAGACGGACTTACACGTAAAGGCCTAACACTTTCTTTGTGTCAGGTGCATGTATTATCGTGTGTCGCCAATTTTCCGTCACTTGTTTAAACAATTCTTACATTTTCTCAGCGTTATTTCGGGACCGTAACCGTTTTCAAATGTAATAATAAATTCGCTCATAGACAAAGAGTGAAATGCCTTACTTTTACAGAAACCCCCCTCTAATCGGAATTCTAGCTGAGAAGCATTTATATTCTTTTAGGCAGGTGGCTGCTCAATGCAGCGTGCAAGTCATGCAGAAAGCTCGACCCTGCATTTAGCTGCCACCCGTTTCCAAGGCTGATATCTATACTAAATTGTAGGTCCGGTTTAGTGAGGTTTTACTGTACACATTATTCCTGTAATGACTTTTTTCTGTAAACTACCTTAGGTCACTTGTTGATGTCGCGCCAGATGAAGATACCAAGTGTGCCCAGTTTAACGGCGAAAGTGTAGTCCTAACCGGGTGCGACCTCAAACCTGACAATGGATTTATATGCGTCAAAGACTTTGGTAGGTTTATATGTATTTCTAATTAGAAAGCCACTTGACCTTGAGAATGTGAACGTGTACATGAAATTTACTACACGTTAATGAAGGTTTGGGTTTGTAGAGAAAGTGTTAGTTTTGCAAATGGTTCTTGTGTAAACATTAAAAGTGTGAGTTCTGCAAATGCAAAAACTTCATGTAGTTGCAAACGATCAAGACTGTAAGTTTGCTAACAATGAAGACTTTCGTTTTGTAAACAGTGACGAAATGAAGGGTAGCATTAACAAACATTAGTGGTTTGCAAAATGTGAAGTTTTGGGGAACCCGTCTTACTAAAGATGGTGCGAACGAACTTATACAAAGTCCAAATTTACGATCAATGCTAACGCTGGCAAACGCAAACATATTCTAGCATGTGTTAATTTTAATTATTGCAAATATTAAAGCTAACCTCCTTCGACAGAAATTATCGTAATGTTAACACAGCGCTTTTGAACGCACACATCCTGTGTGAAAAGAGCTATATATAAATGTGGTATAATAATAATAATAATAACACACGACGGTTTTAGCGTTCAGTTACGATCGTCGTATGGTAGAACTTTAGAAACATTCAGTAGCACGCTTTTCAGTAAGACAGGTCCCTGGGTATTGTAACCAGTAAGATTCAGTAGTACGATTTTCAGTAAGACCGGTCCCTGGGTATTGCAACCGGTGTAGACCTATGACGACTTCTGCTGATTTCCACCACGCATTAAGCAGTCACCAGCTTAAACGGGCATATATTCTTCATTACTAAAAATTCGAAGAATCGAGTTTTTACTACACTGACATTATTAGGCATATACACTTTTATATCAATATCCAATTTTGCAAAGCGTGTATGTTAATATCCAACTTTACAAAGTGTTTAGATCCGCGTACTAGCGCTGTTGATTATTGGTCTACACTCTTTGAAAATGTCGGACAAAACTGTTTCTCACGGTGCGACTTAAATTATTGCATTAAACCCTTCGACGTCAAATAGATTGCCTCTACTAAGATTATTGTCTGTTTCGGGTTTCAACAAATAATCAAACAGCTTGGACCCTAAGGTGACGCCGCGTTTACACGACGTCTCCTTAGGATCCAAACTGTTTGCAAATATCATAATCCGTTTACTTATGGCGGCGACAAATGCATGTAAGAAATAATGAAACAATTTATATTTACTTGCTTTTTCGTATTATGTTATAACAACGTATTCAATATTTATTGGTCATGGCAAAATAATTACAATCAGATCTATATAGTTCAATAAGCAAACAGAGTAGAACTTGACTAGATGGCTCCTACAAGGTATACTCTGTTTGCGAAGACCTGAAAAGCCTTCTCTAAATAGTAAAAGGTTAAGCAATCAACTGCCTTTTAAGACACGTTTTGTTTGTTTGTGGTATGCATAACTTTCGTTCTTCTTTAAGCAACCATATAATTGTAAAAACATAGTAAGAGCCTATTTCAAGTGCTTGCTTTAGAGCGGATTTACTGTATAAGTGTATGGTATTATAATATAATGTTATGTAACACGATAGGAAAGGAGATTGCCATTGTTACGTCACTGAGTGTTCGTTTCAAATTGTTTTATTAAACGAGTTTACTATAATACATTGTAATATGGCACGGGCTTTAGCGAGTGTCATATTCATTATAGTAAACTCGTTTCATTTATTGTGCTTCCGTCGGCAGCAAAATTTCATATGGCTTTGAATTATATCCATGATTTACTGCGGTCCTGTGTTTCTATAAACGCCGACTGCTACATAATTGTCTTGTTAATTCATCTAATTTAAAATTCACGAAACTTATGATTTCAATATTTCAACATTTTTTCAATATTTATTACGGGTACCCATTTATTACCGTATGGTGCTTTTGTATTTTAATTTTATATGCACATATAAATTTACGAAGAGTTCTTACTTCTGTAATTGATGTTTATATGAATTAAAACGCAAGTTTGTTTTTATTGCGTTTTGATGATTTCAGTAAGTACATGTACTTATTAATAAGTATTTTAACGTAAATAATTAAACGTGTATTACGGACACGAACAATGGCGCCCTTTCGATTTTGCCCTTCGTTGGGATTTCCCGCTAATGCTAGTGAATTAGGTATAATTGATTTACGCAAATACATTAGGCGATGTGGTCTACATGTATCACGTTGCGTTAAGAATCTTGAGTTCGTGGGTTCGACCCTTGGTAGAAACGAAAATATTGTTTCTTTTCTTATGTCATATTTTTTCTTTTTTTCTTTAAGTGATTTTGTTTTAAATCCGTTTTATATTAGCATTCATATTAAATCCATACGTCGTCCCATGTGTATTCCACACTTACACATGGCTGGTGAAATTACACCAACCACTGAATAACCGTCAGCTGTATTTGGTAACTAGCTGAACACAAACTGTTTATTACACAAACTTAAAAGTACAAATATGAGTCATGCAGGAAACACCACATACAGAACAAACAGCCGTCCGAACAGCAACATAAGCCACACTTTGCATAATAAAAATGCAAACACAACAAAACCTCTCAAACACGACCAAGTCATTTAGATATTTTGGCCGGAACCATAATGCAGGGCAGAACATTACAAAAAACTCATGTAGTCCTGAGTTTTGCTCAACGCTTTTGTCCAGCATTGCTCCAATATCTGTCTAATTTTGACCTCAGTCTTAGTTTTTACTTCTGAATCAGTTAAGGAAGGTTATGCTATATATGCTTTCAATATGTTAATATTTTAACATGTTATGCCCCTAAAACTAGGCTTTGGTGAAACATATAGTAATCGCCATGTCCCTTTGTGCGTCCGTGTCTCCTGCACTACGTAATCTGGGATATTAAACTTGGTGTGTTGGTCTTGGGAAGGCACAGTGCTGTATACTACTTTTAGGTTTGCGTGACCTTGACCTATGACCTATTTTTTAGAAAACGGTTGTCCGGATCATATTTCCTATACAACTGCAGCTGGAAATACCAAACGTAATACATTGATGCATCATGGGAAGGCAGTGTCGCGTACTATTTTCAGGTCAGATTCTTTACGAATGGATCAAAATTGTACCGGCAACAAGGGTCACATATTGCACATGTACATTCGAAATATAGGCGTGCAATTTTTATTTTTCGCATGTGGCATCATCTAGTGGTTCTGTACAAAGCTTATTCAAATCACATGTACATGTACATCCTTTGGATCAAAGTTGAGACAAATATTTAGCATAGGCATACGACAAAAAATCTTTGAAGACATCAGAAATATAACTATAGTAATTTAAAACAAATACATTATCTTACATCACCACGAGTTTCCAACACTTCTTAAGGCTCAGGTGAGCCATATAGGGGTTCAAATTCATTCTCCCTGTTTATTATATAATTGATTTCACTAACGTACATAAGATGATTACAAACTATCTGGAATGTATGTTTAACACTTTACGTCAGTACTGACGATTCCAGACACAGTAGGCTTCTGATAGGAAAATATTCAATTACACATTCTCTCGATTTGAAAACATCTTCAGAACTAAACTGTTACACTTGACTTATTACCATGACAATTCCATTTACGTTATTCACTTTTGAAAGAGGATTATTATGTTTTATTCATTTTACTTTCAGTTATGATAACATAAGAATATATAATCCGCTTCTTGGTTTACACTGCTGATCTTGCCACCTGATACATGTTAGGCAGCCATTTTACGCTTGCGTAAAACCTCGCTTGTACAATTTGTATTGAACACTCATATCAGATTCTGTTTATCACTTAACCCTTAACAAGTGCCATAGAAATTGAAACAGGCTATAGCTGACGGCTGTGTTTAGACTGGTGGAAGCCAGTCTTAAGTACCGCAAATCGAATTCAACAATCGCACCAATGCCACGCCCGATTTAACAGTTTGTGTATTAATGCACCGAAGGCGGATTCAGATGTCTTATCGCATATTTTCAATACAGCAAAATACCACTTAACTATCATTTGAACCAGAACTGTCATCCGCTCCTACACTGCGATGTGCCTGCGATTCTAGGTCAAATGCTGATGAGATATTAAGCGGTTAAAAACTAGTGACCCTTATCATAATGAGGGTGATCCAAAGCATTCCAGTATAATTTAGGAAGGAAGAGTAAACTAAAATATTTAGAAACCATTACCAAGACGGGAAAAGAAAATGGGCAAATTATAGCATAGAAGCGGTCATGTGAATGACGTTTTCAGACCGTTTCATACGCCTTGCATCCAAAACGAAGTGTGTATTTTGTCATATTGATACAATATTTAATTCTTTAATTGTCGTCTTGAAGTGTCGTCTTATTATTTCTAGGTTGCAAATACTGTCATCAGTTAGAAATGGCGTGTCTCTAGAGGGTGATTCTTTACAATTGTGATGTGAAATACGGCACAAGACTGACCCAGCTTTCAGTATTGCTCTGTTGAATTTACAGACTTGTATTGTCTTTGTAACTCTGAGATCTGTTTTCATGTAATGCGATACTGTTTTTAAAATCTTTCTCTCGGTTACAGATATTTCCAGATAATTATAAGTACAGTAGAACCAGTCTTAAGCGACCCTCAAAAGGAGGTGTAACTATGACTCTATAAGGCAGGTGGTAGCTTAATGCAGGTCAACAGTAATGCAGAAAGCTCATATATGAGCTTTCTGCATTACTTTTGCCCTGCATTAAGCAACCACATGCCCTTTAAAACTCCTATGTTCAATAATTTTGGTCGCTGAAGACATGTTCTATTGTAAGGGCTAGTAACTTTTACGTTTACATTGCATACTTCTTTTTCTGTGCAATTTTATGGCAAATTGTGGCATGAAATGCGTTGCAGTTGTCATGCTGATGTTCCAATTTACAGTTGAATAGAAAAACATTTCTAGTTTCTTATAATCATCTCAATTATCACCCATGTTTTCAAGGGGATCAGTCCGTTCATCCGTCTGTCTGTCCTCCCGTTCGTCGGCAATTGATTTAAACGACATCTCTTCTGAAACCGCATGGTAGAATGTAACCAAACGTCAGATAAACAATCTTGGTATGAAGCTCTATCAAAATTGCTCAAATAATGCGGATCCATGAAGAACTTTGGTTTCCATGGCAACAGAAAGAAAAATCTGAAGAATCTTTGGCAGATGTAGTCTTCTGATAAACCTGTTCCAGAATTTCTAAAATGATGTTGATATCTCAAACAACATGACTGCCAGGGACGGGGCAATTTTTCCGCCCGTTTTTCAACGATTTCAGTGCTTTGATTTTACTTGTAATTGTGTATGTAATTACATTCAGCGTACGCGGATCGGTACACCAATGGGAAGAATAATGTCTTTGTAGCGTATCATATATCTGCGTAGGTTATTAGTTGCATTATAACGTCATATGTTTGTATATGTTATTAGATGCAACATGCGGGGGTCGGTACACAATAGGGAAGGAGAACGTCACTATACAAAGCCCGGGCTACCCTGAGTCGTATCCAGAGGATATAGAGTGCACCTACGTCTTGCAGGTTACCTATCAGTCTTTTTTATCTATCACTGTCTCTCCATTATTCTTTGTAGGTAGTCACTCAATGTTTGTGTATGTCTGTTTATCTTTTTCTACAAGTTTGTATGTATAATTATGTGTGTTCCTATACCTGACTCTATCTCGGCTCATTTCCATTACGTACTCTGATCATTTCAGTTACATTCATGAGCTCTGTTCAAATGTGAGGCTATTGTGCCATGTAAAAGGTTCAAACATTGAAACCAAACATTCAATATTATCATGATGCACAAGTCAACAACTCTTCAAGGGTGCATAGGCATATATTTTGTGTTATAACATAACTCGTGGCTCCAGCGTGGCGTAACGCTATCATATATGTTTTGATATTCACGGGCATATGTTCACTAGTGAAAACTTTTTGAACGACCTAACTGTATTCATACGCGCTGTCGAAACAAACTGACGGGCGGTGACCTATCTGTCGACGATTGAGTCACAGTAGATGGCAAAGGACTGTTTGCATTTGCGCCTTAAATTTGGTAAAATAATACAAATCATAATCACTGTCCAGTAAATATCTACAAACTATATCCAAAGAAAGACCTATCAGTTACTCTGACCAAAAACAACCATTCTTCATTGCCGCCACAACTTTACAATTCCTTCAACGCATATGCCCCTTTGTTTAAAAGAAATCCTGTAGGAATCAACACATTATCCTCTACGCTGAAATGTATGGTCCAGAAAATAGGTCTCAATCCGAACAAGAAGCAAACCACAAATACATTATTCAAAGGATGAATGACAATAACGTCCCGGCAAATCAGATAATGCAGATTTCTGCTCATAAAAATGTCTCGTCAATCAACAACAGTTACTATAGTCATCTGAATCCAGCACAGTAGTAGCATGTTTACTGCTAAAAATGGCTGCAAAAAACGTGTGTGTTTGTTATGTTATAAATAGAATCTTGCATTTAAATTTGTCTTTTTCAAACGATAAAAAACTCGCTAAGTAATAGTTAGTGTTTATTAAGATAGAATTTAACGATTAAGAAGCCAGTACGAGAGTAAAAACTAACTTACTTAGAGTTTGGTACGCCCTATTATTACATCACAGTGTCATATTTGAAAGCCCGCAAAAACACTCGTAGTATGACTTCTAAATATAGACAGTGTTTCCTCCCTTTCATTTTGTTGTTGTGTAGTGAAACAGTAAGTCACTTTGATTTTGAATTGAATGGTTTCGAGTAAGATTCTTCGTGTAAATCTATTTTGAAGATAAATGTTTTAGAAGGAGACTCCTTCGTCGGTTATTTAATATCAGCACTCAGTGGCTGATAGACTCTGCGAAAACGCCGTGTAATCCTATTGGTCAATACTGAACGCTTCTAAAAACAATTTAAGGTAACGTCAATAAAGCTAGAATCAATAAAGGAAAGATAATGGGTTATCATTATGTAAATAACACATTTCAGCAAGCTGTGTCTCATTTTGTGTATTATATACGCATGCTATGGTTAAATGTGTTCAAGAATGTTGTCCATGAACTATTCGTCTTGTTTCTCTTTCATTATACAAACGAAAATCGTTTTCATTTTATACAAACTAAAACGGCCATATAAAGGTAACGCGAGACTTCTCGCATGCGCAGCGCCTTGTAAATACTAGTCGGCCAATCTCAAAACTCTTAGTGAATTAAGAATGAAAGTCTCGCCAAATCTCGAACTCTTAACAATTAAGTCAAGCATATGTTTTGAATATCCGCCTTGATGATTGGTCGACATTCTTAGCCAAACTCTAAAGCTCTTTTTTTTTTATCTTTTTTAAATATAACCAAGAACACTCATGTAAGATCCTCTATATAATTATTAAACAGTTGAGTTGTTATTGTCGACTTAATGTTTAATATTTAATAATAAAGTTCTCATGTCATGCATTTAATCCTTTCCCTCAAACAAACGCCTTTTCACGCATCTGCAAACAGAGTAGACCCAGATCAGACGATCAGGGTCTGCTCAGTTTGCTATTTAAATTTTATAGATCTGTGTCTTTACTTTCAAACATGGATACAGTGTTCCACCTTCCATATGTCATTATACAAATGTAACTACTTTGTCCATGAGTATTCAGTAGGTACTGAATTCGGACTAAATATAGAACAAGGAAAGTGTGACAAACGCCGCCGGGCAGGGTAAATCGACGGAACCTGTTTGTTTGACACTCATAGTTTTGAAGTGAGTAAATATTGCAACTCATTGGGGTTTTCGTCTTTACTACTTGATCGAGACTCCTTTTGGTGCATTTGCAAACAGAAAATACCCTGGTAAGACGGCACTTATAGGAGCCGTCTAATCAGTGCCGGCTGTGGTTGTTTATTTACTGCTATAGCAAGGATTTTGAATTTATACTATACACATGTACATGTACTTTATTCATTATATAAATATCATATCCCATGGAGGGCAACATCACATAATGTCAACCCGAGGTTAGTAGGGTCCACCGAGGCGTGATATTTATTTTATTATACCGAACATCATAATCAACGGCAATACAAATCATTTTGAACAATTCCGAATTCAACAATTAATACTGACTGTAAGTCCAGTTATATAAGAAAAGAATGTCTCATTTCCATGGAAATGAAAAGTCACAGTGCAATTCAGTTTGAAACAATTCCGATAAGAACTACCTATAACACGTTTTGTGCTAGCTGAATCACTTTCACTGTCTAGCTAAGCTAATTCTTCCTTCGAAATGGCTGCAAAACGCGACATTTCTCAATTTTTTTACGAGCTGTCAAACTGTCGTTTGGTGACCAGATTGCAAGCGTCTTTGTTACATGCAGTAGTGATATTAAATTATAAATACTATATAGAATATCATTAGCTTTCATGGAGGTACGAAAAAACTTGGTCACACTGTATAAAACCGCTAAGCGGTTTCATACTAAATAAAAGTGTGACCAATTGAAATAATATTCACAAATCTTATGTTTATTTTCAAGATTTAATACCGATTTTTCATGGAGGTACATGTATGAACAAAAACTTACAGCCAAATCACAGCTCGCCTAAAGTAATGAAAATAAACAATATTAAATTATTCCGTTATGAACAAGACTTACTGTAAATAAAATTCACGATATAGTTCTTTCATGACTATTCAGCAGGTAAAAAGTTAAGCAGACATGTTTTGTTCAGCTCGATAAGAGTTAATATATGTTGTAATTATTCTCTGCTTCTAGTTCTTGTGCAGTGTCCAGTAGGGAAGATGATTATTTTCATCCCATTCAATTATCGCTAATTGTTTAGCCGCATTTAATTACTAGCCAAAGCGCTGCTAATGGTTTGAAATATGCCACTAATACTAGACAAAGCCATTAGTATGTAGTTGGTTTATTTTTGTAATCTTAAATACCCAGTGGTATTGCATTAACTTCTGACATATCCCGTAATATGTTACACGAATTAATGTTTGCATAAAATGTGGACTACTGTCGTTTATACTTACTTCAGATCAGTTCAAATTTTTGAGAAACTATTGACAGAATATCAATACATCTTGAACTATAATAAGACGTTGATAAACAATGTGTCTGATCTTGATCTATAGTTATTTGAATTTAAACATTGTCAAGAATAACTCATTTCTCCACCAAGCCCTATAGTATGAAGCATTTGGGTAGGCACCATTATCTGCAGCTCTGTATATTGTTTTTATATGCCAGTCAATAAACATTTATCAGGATTAGCGTTGATTTACATCCTGTTACATTAACCGGCAATGGGAAGCAATTAATTGGTCTTTAATAGTTTATTATCTGTTATTTGTATTGCATGCGAGAAAAAAGAAGGAATGTATTCTGTTTGTATACAGTATAACAACGATCTCTTGAACTCTCAAACAAATATTGTATTACTTGTGTTTAAGATAGTGGAAGCTTAACGCAAGGTGAAAGTCATACAGAAAGATCCTCTAGGACTTTCAACCTGCATTAAGCGGTCATTTGTCTAAATTCTTCTTTACTAAAGATTCGAGTTAACGAGGTTTAACCCATTCCCTCATAGGCTATTTTAGATACAAGCTCTTTAATAAATCTACCGAAAAGGAGCATTAACTAGAGAAAAGGAAAATTTCAGAATTTGTAGTTTGAAACCATTGTGATAAATAGAGCATTTGCTCCTATAGGAGCAAATGCTCTATTTATCACAATGGTTTCACAAAGTGATTTTTCCAGAGTCGTCAAAAGTCGTCATTATGAGGGAATTTGTTAAAGGGGAGCTCATATCACAAAACGAAAGTAAAACATTCGTGATTGCTAGAACTATGAAACCATTGTGATAAATTAGAGCATTTGCTCCTACATGAAGAAATGCTCTGTTTATCACAATGGTTTCACAAAGTGACTTTACAGATTCGTTAAACGTTGTCAATATAAGGGAATGGGTTAACGTAATTTGTGTTCTCAGGAAGGATAACAGCTACATAAAGTGCATTGTACCTTTTAAAAGATATTTAGGCATATGCATATAAACATATGTTTACGACTAAATAACACTTACGAACCACTTATGTTTATTCATATTTAACCGTTTGAATGTTGAATGTTAAAAAAGGAGTGGCCCATCAGTGTTTCACTAACTTGAATCCATTCAGTGTAAAATGATACAGTTGAACTTCGATATCTCGAACTCGGATAACTCGAACTTCGGGATAACTCGAACTAAAAGTTCGGTCCTTCCAAAACTAACACTACAGAATTGTTCTAAAATGTATTACTGCACATATCTAGAAAAAAAATGACAACTTAATGCAGGTCTAAAGTAATGCTGCAACAGGAGCTTTCTGCATTACTTTAGACCTGCATTAAGCTGGATAACTTGAGATATTGGTCAGATTATAAATTGCATGATTGGAACATCTGTTATATCGACTTAATTTGTGTGGTCCCTTAAGTTCGATATATCGAAGTTCAACTCTATAATTTGCAAGAGTATTTTGAATAGCAAATAGTGCAGACTGGAGCACTACGGTGTTGGTCTTCACTGTACACCCATTCCCGTACTCAACGGGCTACTTACAAACACATTTCTCTTTCTCCATTAAAAATAATTTCATCTTTTGAGAGTAAGGTCATGTGGACAGAGAAGCAGTGTAGACGTAAACTCAAGCACCCTAGGTTTTGTTCATTGGACTCGACACGTTGTAAGAATGACCAGGAGCTGCTTTTCAAAAGATATATCTTGACCAGTATGAATGCGATCAACTTCATTTCGAACGTTGTCTTATACATATAAAAGATGACAATGAAAACACAAAAATAACTGTAGATAATCAGGGAAGTGTGCTGTTGGCAAAGCATGTAATATTCTAGTTATAACCATACTGTATTGTAAAACTCTATTTAAGGACCACTAAAGAGGGTTTAATTCGGGGCCTTTAACTCTGATGATAGCCTAATGGTTGTCGGTAGCTTTAGAGCAAGCTCCCAAAGGTGCTTTGGCATTTCTTTCGGTCTGCATTACAAAACAGCTGCTTTCATAAGAGCATACTCACTGCTTAAACTACATTAATATGGAATGTATTAAAACTTTCTCTAAATACCCAAATATTTGTATTTGAAATTTATTAAAGCAAAGTCTCATCTAAAGCGACCGTCACAAAGGGGTGTGATTATATTATTGTCTTTAGATGACGTTGGTAACCTACAAAATATTCAAAACCTAATTGCTATCCTTAATTCTTTTGATTTGAACTCTCTAACCGAATAATATGCCCCAGTTTAAAACGATCTGTATTGTTATATCTAATTGTCTTTATGCCATTGGTGTTAAGCGGCCCTTGAAAAGGATATAGGCTTCTGAATTAACCCTCTGATCAGGATCTGCTCTGTTTGCTGAACCCACCGATGTCAGTGGCTTATAACAACAACTACATGTATACAGTAAACCCTCTTTAAACCGGAATTCTAATAAGGAAGAAATTAGACACGTTTAGGCAAGTGACTGCTTAATGCAGGTTGAAAGTCATGCAGAAAGCTCCTAGAGAGCTTTCTGCATGACTTTCACCCTGCAACAAGTTGCCACCTGTTTCCAGAACAAATATTTATACTAAATTTAACGTCCGGTTTCGAGGGGTTTTACTGCATTGGTCGTTGTGCCACCTCAGCATGAAGAATTGATTGGTTCTAAAATAAGATCTGAACAGGGTTTCATTCAATATGGATGTTAAGCACCGACTCGACTTTTATTGTCCGTTATTATATAATGTAACTCCGGCGGACGTGGTCATGTGGCTAACACGCTCGACTATAATACCAGGGGTATCAGGTTCGACCCCCACCGGACCAAGTCCTTCGGACGAGACTATAAACCGAAGTCCGATATATCAGTGCTTTACATTGGGTATCTGAAAGAACCAGATAAACTATGTCGATAATAACAATAGGAAATCGCGCACGGGTTTCTCTCTCTAGGGGGTCCAATTACCCGTAGTGAACAGAAACGGGATTTAATCGATACATTCAAACAAAACTCCACTGTGATGTAGCTTTTATAGTACAAAAGACAATTAGTACTTTGACGTCTCATGAACATTTATGTATGACGTTCACTCTTATCCCGCTATTTACGACCTGACCGGCCTTTGCAAACAGCTTGGATCCCGATTAGACGCCGATCAACTCGGCGTCTCATTAGAATCAAAGCTCTTTGATACGCTGTCAATAGTTTCCCAAAAGCCTGGTCGAATCGAGCTCAGTTAAAATTGACATATTGTTTTTGCTCAGCGGTATAAGTGTTAATAATACATTTTAGAAACAGAATACCTACTTTGAAAATTGAAGGAGACAATTATGAACAGAAACCTCTTAAGTGATTTTATGTTATCTTCTTTCAGACAAATGATAATTCCCGCATTAAGCTGAAATTTACTTCGTTTAACATGGAAACAAACTGCAAGAAGGATTTTGTCGATATTAAGTTAAAGAATGACGTGACGGTCGATGGCCAAAGGTAAGTCCAGCTTGGATATCAAAGCAATCCCTTCCCTGTTGAATACCCATGTAAGAAATAATGGCATCATGAATATTTATGAGCTGGTTTTTATATAACGGCATAAATATAATACATGAATGTTTGATATTGGTAAATACTGTAGAATCGAATATATTATGATTTCATAAGCAAAATTAATACAGCAGACCCTGATAATGCGGATATTAACCGTCTAATTTTGGTCTATTCTGTGTGTAAAGGCATGAAAAGGCGTTTCATTTAGGAAAGGTTTAACCCTTCGCTTGCTGTTCACGTCACTATACCTACCTGTAAATCGTGAAGACCCAGATGAGATGTCTCATCAGGGTCTGCACTATTTACAAGTTGATTGTGCAACAAGTGCACTCTAAGTGATTGCACAGCGAAATACGTGTACACAGTGAAGATTTATGTAATTATACAACAGGACATGGGTAAAGAAGGAGAAATGGATTTTAAAATTCAGCAAGAGAAGGTTTAATTGTCAATACAGTATAATTACTGTACTACAATTAGGTAAATATTGCAGTTCATAGAACCGTCCTACGTTCTGTAAATGGCTCAATTCAGCAAATGTTTGGAACAAGATACCTGCCACTAATATGTTACGCTATATTTAACCCTTTCCTTGTTAGACATGTATTCAAAATAATATCACCTCATCAATAGTCATGGACAAAATCACTGCAATAGGACATGGATAAAGGATTTCCCCTAAGGTGGAAACTGTAAAGTCAGATTTTTAAAAACAAGGTGTTAATGTGTGTGTGTGGGGGGGGGGGGGAGGTTATACCCACCAAATCTGTATACCTAATTGCAAAAAAATATGTCTCATTTCTTCTACGTCCATATTCTAGAGTATTCAACCGATGTTATTATACACTAAAACAGGACAACATATAAATGTGTCTACCCAAATACTAAAATCGCCATTTCTCCATCAAACCCTATACTTTGACCACTCTTTAGAATCGTCTCGAATAAATGATTCCAAAGTGTGGTCACAGTAAGGTTTGGTGGAGAAATAAAGGAGCTATACTTGGAAAGGCTTAAATTTACGCATCTTTTCTGGACCTCTGTCTACAGGTTGTACTATATAACTGAATGGCTGAAGATGTATGTATAAAAAGTATCATATCAGACTACTACATGTTTGACTGTAGCATAACTTTAGATGGATACTTCTGGGAATGTACTGGTTCTAAATTAGCTAAACACATACTTGGAGCAATGACACAGGTTTTGCTTTGAATAGTTACATCACTTTCAAGGGGTACGTTTTGCTTTCTGTTAATTCCGACGTGATTAAAATTACACCAATTATACCATATTAAATGTATTAGAACATTTTTGGAACGCTTGATAAAACGTATCATACTGGCTAGATTTGTTGCAATACACTAAACCACGCACCACAATTCAGTTTTAATCAATGATGAGAATGCTATGATTTATATAAACTTTCTTAATTATTTCACCGCCTATGTCGTCAAAATACAACACCGTGAACAGTGAAGTCCAAGACCAGATACAACAGTTTCAAGCTGGTGTCTGATCTGGCACTTCATTGTTGTCTGTATTAACCCCTTCCTTCATATAAACGTGTTTTCACGCATTTGCAAAAAGAGAAGACCCAGATCAGACGGCTCCTATAGGAGCCGTCTGATCAGGTTCTGCTCTGTTTGGTAATGGACTAATGGAATTTGAAACATCTGTTTATTTATTTTCTCAAATAGCTACATTGTTCCGCCTTACTTATTTCATTATAACTAATTTGCCCATGAATATTCATTGGGTATTGAAATTTGAAATAAATATAGAACAGACAAAGGGCTAACCACCGATTATATGTCTGCGTTTTTATTCTTTTAGAATTTGCATTTATGTATCTCTGATTTTAATTTTACCTCCAACGCTTTTATACATTTAATTACAGATGGCAATTAGTTGGTACCGAACGTGTTAAAGATAGAACAGAACTTAAGCCTAAAATTAAGAAATGATACACAATAGTCCACAGCAATTACAAAAGCACAAATGAAGTGTGAACTTACACATACAAACACGACCTTCACAAAACTGTTCCGTGGCTGTCCCATACCGACAACAGCGCTGTAAAATAAGAACTCACCATTTCGTCACAAAAAGATGTGACGCCATATCACCCAAGACTTTCTTACTTTTGATAATAAAAAGTACCTTCCATGGAAGACATAAACGCTCAGTACATGTAGTTCCAAACAATATGTAAATGTCAAGAAAACCATTTATTGCTCTTATACATGTACATGTATATCTAATTAGTCTAATTGCTCTAAGAATTGACATACTTCATCAGTTTGTAAAGCTGAAGAACCAGTAAGGTTCCATTTTTAAAGAAGATTTGCGTAGTAGCAAATAGTAGTTTCAGTTTAAATAGCAAGTTGATAAACACATTGCCTAGAGGTCTAGATAAGTTGAGTAAATTGAAATATTTTCAAGAATAACATCTTTATATTTCCTCCAAACCCTATGCTGTGTCCACTCTGAAGAGTAGTCACACCACGGGGTTAGGTGGAGAAATGGCGAATTAAGTACGCACATTTATCTGTTGCTCTACATTGCCTTCGGTAATTTACAAAATAGGTTAGTAAACTATGGCCAAGACATACAGAAAACCGAAATTACACAACGCCTATGTTTTTCCTGTTCAAATACGTGGTGTAGTTAGTTTATTTGGACGATTACCATGCAAATGTGATTATAGAAGATACAGCAAAACCATGTTGTTCTGTACAACGGAGGACAAAGCAAGAAAGCGAATGATGAACTTTATGCTAATTCAATTTACCCCTGACCACGTTCAAAGGTGGTTCTCCTGTCTTCACCCTGTTTGTGTTTATATCATGTATCGTATATCAGTATGTACATATGATTGTCTTTATTTGTGTGCTATATGTTAGAACAGAATAAAAGAACATTTTATTTAGATGTATACATAATACACCGTCTTTACATACATGTAAATATAAATAATCATTATAACTGTTCAAGTTATGTTTTGGTCCGTAATATATTTCTTTTCGATTCAATACGTGTAATTTGGCAAAAGTTATGAGTTACGGAAATCTTAGATACTTCTTAAATATCATGTTTGAAACTAACGGAGAGTAAACGACAAATATTAGGTATTAACATTTATAAACCATGTATACTCTTAAAACAGTTAGAGTAAAATAGTCAAACAGTGCAGGTAGGTATGATTGCTTTGACTCAGTGCTTGCGGAGAGTTTACGTTCAACATACTTTGGCGCTACGTGACATGTTCAGTGTTGCAGTACCCTAAACTCCAAACTATCCAATTTAGGGGTCAAGTTATGGCGTCACATCTAGTATTTTTTTATTAACCCTTTCACCGCCAATGTCGCCAATGACAAATAGTGCAGTCCCAGAGCAGACGCCGCCTTGAAAAGGGACTTCACCTTTTGTATCAAACCTTATTTCTATATGTGTGCTGTATTCCTTTGAAAGTTTCATTTATTTATCTCATTACCTTATTTTACCGAGTGATTAAACAAAATTGGTTTGCAGACGACAATTAGAAATTTGGCCACGAAGGGGTTAATGAGTTTAAGTAGTGGGTTGACGGCGCTGACTATTAAAGTTCTGTCGAGCAAGCAATGAACAGCTATGTTGAGATCATGTATTTGTATATTAGCGCGTTCTTCTTTTTTCTATATTGTTGCTCTGAACTTTTGCATGTTACTGCATAATTGTCTGTCTGAGATCTGCTCTATTTGATCAGTTTTTGCCATACTAACTCTGCTATTTTTTAATCAGCATTTTAAATATGGCAATAAATATATAGAAACTCTCTAATATGTAAACTCTTAGCAGGTTGTGAAAAAAATGTCTGCTTGGATATGGATCTGGTGCAGTTTGACAACTTCTAATTTGATAAAAGAAATTACATCGACCGACTGCCAAACAGTTTTGACCCTGACGAGACGCCGTGTTATAAGTAAACAACGAGCAGTGAGCCATAAAAATCTGCGCGTCCACATTTTTGGGGGAATCAGCATTCTGTCAGCATGAGACAATCGTGATTTTCCCATTTTCAATCCATATAATCTTCTACACAACAAATGTACATTACATGTATATTAGATGGACTGCAGCAATGCCAACACCCCTAAATCGTGGAACGTACCAAAATGTAAAGTACATTCACGGCTCACTGCTCGTTGTTTACCTATACTTGGTGTCTAATCCTGGTCCAAGCTGTTTGTAAACGTAAACAGTCACGGATAGCGGAATAAAGTTAAACCCGATAAAAACCAAACCAAACGTCGTGTTTTAAATAAAACAAATTAGTCTTTTCATTAAAGGTAATCCACTATAAATCCAATTTCAGTACACAATATCAAATCACGCATGCGCGTTATTACCGAAGTAGACAATGCCTTATTTTTCAAAACGTTTAAGCGCCATGCTAGGGTTGAATTATAACTCCTTCCATATTGCGTGTAAAGTAAAACCTCGCTAAACCGGACGTTATATTTGGTACATGTATAAATATCGGCCTTGGAGACAGGTGACAGCTTAATACAGGGTAAAAGTCATGCATAAAGCTCCTGTATGAGCTTTCTGCATGGACTTTCGCCCTGCATTAAGCAGTCACCTCCCTAAAATATCTAAATCCTCCAGACTGAAAGGTTACTATATACACAAGTTTGATCGTTCGGATTAGCAAAGTTTATCTTTCCATAAATCAGGTCTTTATTTAGTTACAGGTTTATATACTAGTATATTTTGACAACAAATGGGTATTATTTATTAGATATATTTTTTCGTACAAATGCCATGCTGATTTATGATTATCTCCAGTTATTTATTCCATTTAACAGGTATTGTGGAAGTCAGCTAAACGGTTTGACATTGACCTCGGAGGGGAATCTAGCTATCGTTAAACTAAAAACAAACTCACGCGGTTCAGCGGCCGGTTTTCAGGCAATTGTCTCAGAGGTTCGGACGAATTCGTGGACCACTCCTGCACCGTTCACAGTGCTCGACTCCATTCTAAATGTTTTTGACGAAGCAAAGGGCAAGCCAGACAATGAACAGAATCGATGGAGTATTCGCAGCTTGTTCGAAATTCTCAAAGCCCTTGCTTTTTCAAAGGTCCTTTAGCCTTTTGCTTCGTAAAATTACTACGCTTTTCTAAGCCTCTGCAAACGAGAAGATCCAGACCCGACGGCTACTATAGGAGTCGTCTGATCAGGGTCAATCTGCTTTATTTGCTAATGATATTATATAGGCATGATTCTACAGTTTCTGCTACGGCCCAAACTCCTTGTGCCTATGTGCTAATATAACAAGGGTTTACCAATATATTGTTATCGGGACATTACTATTCCACATAACTTTAATCATGTTTGTATCATGATCAAACTGTTTGCCAATGTCCTGTATAAAGCAGGTACACGAAAACACAAAGCAATCGGAAGCTTAAGCAGGTGTTTATGTTTATACCAGGATGATAATTAACTATTTGCCTGATGAATATTCATGTGAAACCTTTGTAATAAGAGTCACATTGATCCAGGGGTGTCGCTAGCGATACGCACTTATGCATGCGCGTAATATAAATCTGAAACGTGGATACTTTGTCATGGCCAAAATGGAACGAAAAAACATCTTAAGTGGATATACGTAGATAAACTCTCTGTCTTGTCTTGTAAGCTTTAACATAGTCCCTCATATTGATTAATATTGATGCATGCCTTCTGATGCCTCTGTAAAAGTCACCTTTTGAAACTATTGTGATAAATAGAGCAAATCCTCCTATATTGGCAAATGATCTATTTATCACAATGGTCTCCAAACTACACAATTCTAGTTGTTACGAAACGAAAGAGCATGTCTTTGGATCCCTATAGCCACGGCTTGTACAGAACAGTTTTATTCATCTGCGCTCCTGTTGAT
The DNA here is from genome assembly GCA_963576725.1 of Azorinus chamasolen. Taxonomy (NCBI): domain Eukaryota; kingdom Metazoa; phylum Mollusca; class Bivalvia; order Cardiida; family Solecurtidae; genus Azorinus; species Azorinus chamasolen. Next base: position 49,464,753 of record OY755246.1, on the reverse strand, counting down.
ACTTGTATAAAATCATACAGTATGGAAATGTATAACAATGGCAACTTGTAGAGTGTCTATAACATAAATGTACATATAAGCAAGCAGAGCAGACCCTGATAACATGACTTTTACTGGAGACGTCCAATCTGGATCTACTCTGTCAAATGTGTTTGTATCGAGTAGAGAATTAAAAGAAGCATTGGTTTAATGTTATTTTAATCGTATATTGTTTCTGTGTTGATTCGTATTAATAAGCCCTGAAGGACTACCTAGTAAGTATTTGAATGCTGAATATGTATTGCTAATTTACACGACATTGTACTGACTTTTTTCAAATGACATTACACTAGTTCCCAGCATTTCAAATGATACAATAATTACATTAACATTAAACCACACAGTACGGCATGTTTCTTTGTTTCTGGATAATCAGCTGTCAATTAACATTTTTAACCCAATACCTCATAGGCTATTTTAGATACAATCTCTTTAAATAAATATACCGAAAAGGAGCATTAACTAGAGAAAAGGAAACTTTTAGAAGTTTGTAGTTTGCAACCATTGTGATAAATAGAGCATTTGCTCATATAGGAGCAAATGCTCTATTTATCACGATGGTTTCACAAAGTGACTTTTACAGAGTCGTCAAAAGTCGTCAATATGCGGGAAAGGGTTAAGCAGCCATGTTTGTTGAGGAAATGAACTTTTCAAAACATTTCTATTTGAAAGAACTCAGCTGATATCTTTGAATTAATAACTGCAGTTTAGTGTTACAATTACAATTTTCTTGTAATATCTATACTTGTTTCGTTAAGTGACATTCTATGAATACGAGAAGTGTCCGGCCCTTTTTTAGTTTTGAAGGAAACTAAAATAACAGTAAATCTTACCTGAGCACATGTTATTGTTAAAAATGCTCAGTAATGGACCCATGGCAGTTGTGCAACGCTTTGGCCATGATTTCAAAGTCTTATTTATGTTTTCCTGGTCCAGTTTGCGCCACTTGTCCTTACGAGCTGCTTTGAAGTCAACAAACCTGTTTATTTGCCGTTTCTGCAAACGATGTTAAAGCACACCCCAGATACCAAGTCCATAGGAGCAGCATCGGGGAATACGGCATCCATTCTTCAGACGTTATGATATGAATGTTTCGGCTCGTCAGGAAACTCTGCGCACATTTAGATGTGTGGCTAAATACACTCTCTTGGTGGAACGTCATATCTTTCGGTCCCTCTGGAAACCGTCCATGAATATTTTGCTCTACACAATGTCAGAACATTGTTATTGTAATACCTAATGTTCACTTTCGTTCCTTTATTGATATTGCGCATATCCGTTTTGCTTCTAGAGTTTATATCAGCCCAAGCAATTAAGCCGCGGACAATCGCGCTTAACAAATTTCGACTTGTCATCTACTTTTCCCACAATTCTGATGTAGCATATCTTTCTTCGACCATAACTACTGCAGAGTAAAACATAGTTTCCTCACAAGTGACAAAGTGTTTCCACTGATTACATTTCAGTCTCAGAGTAAGCCTCTAGTATCTGGCTATGCGCTTCTGAATCCATGCCATGTTCAGTTTTCATGGTAGTTTTCCTTCTTTTTTTCTAGAAAATGTTGTATATAGCTCCCTTGGACAACCCAGGTTTTGATACCATCTCTCTTTGAGTTGGTGTGTTCACTTCGGCGGCCAAACGACCAACGGCTCGTTTAATGTCTGGCGTAGGCCGTTTCATGACATTTACCCTTGTAGCACTGTCAGAGGCCGAATTACGTTGTAAGCCAATTTGATAGTAATTGTTCCCTGTGGAGTTCAAAGAAATGCCAAAGAAATGATTTTAAACTCTCTTTGAATGCTTCTATAAGTATAATTAGTCCTCAAAAGTCCTAGCACAACACCACAACGTTGTCACTGATTTTCTTACGTACCATTTTAAAAACCAGGTAAAGCCTTCATGTAAACTCGTTTTTAAGGTAGAACACAGCTGATAGCATACACAAAACACGACCAACTCGTGCATGTACTTGACAGCGCACGATTTTCTTTTGTTTAAACATAAGCTGGGCGCCTCTTATATAGTATTAACCTTCCTCATGCTAGGCGCAGCTTGACTGGGTGTCTCATCAGGATACAAGCTGTTTGACCCTCGATCAGTAGTTTCTCAGCAGCTTGAACAAATCGTCAATTTGAATATTCAGCTGATCAGAGTTTGAGCAGGCATTTTTTCAGCATGAGAAGGGTTAACCATTTTACTAAATAGTATAAAATTGAAGTATAACCTCTCTACAACGATCACTCGAAAGAAGCCTTAATCAGGATATGTTAGATATATGGTAGCTTAATACAGGACGAAATGTAAATGCAGAAAGCTCCTATAGGTCCTTTCTGCGAATTTTTACAATTATTTTAGTCCTGCATTTGGCATTCATCTGGATTTATAGACACCCAACGTAGTCCATTTACCATATTCTTCGTATACTTGCCTTTAACGAGTTTGTAAACAGAGCAGACCAAGATCCGACTGATCCCGTAAGGACCGCCTGATCAGGGTATGTTCTGTTCGCTTATTGCATAATATAGATCGGGTTCTACATTTTGTACCTGAGTCAGAATATCTTGTCATTATAAAAATAATCTAATAATAATTATGCCATTATTTCTTACATGAATATTCCACAGGGAAAGGATTAAATCCTGCTATTTTGCTAAATATTTATAGGTTCAACTCTTCGTGTATACGTTTGTCATACACATATTTACAGCCATGTATGTTGATCATCTACATTAAATAAACAACCACTCAAAATATGGTAACTTCCGGAATGTTTAAACTTTCGGTGCCAAACAAATTTTATCTGCTAACATTATTGTCTGCTTCGGGTTTCAAAGTATCGTTTTCTTTATTGAAACCATTGTCAAATAATTTGGATCCTGAGGAGACGACAAGTTACTAGATAGATTGTATTGCTTTCAGTAACTTATACAAATATAGTATCTCGTTACGTATACAGATATTCAATACACGTGTGTCACGTGACAATAATAGAAAACACACACTTCAACAACAACAATCACTTCATAAATGAGTATTCCTTTACCATGTATCTTGTGCTATACTGAAGAATTCATAGTAGCGGAGAATGAACAAATTGTCAAGCCATTAAATTGAAATAGTGTTAATTATTCATACATCGGGTTGATTTCTTTGAATAACTAATAACAATTCATAGCGCCTGCTTTTTGCTTCAGTAATAAAAACAGATAAGCTGGTCAGCATTTGCCTATTCTTTGATTTTAAATGTGTCTTTCTCTATGGTACCTTTTTATATTCTTTCGTCTGATATCGTCGAATGCATTGCATTTAATGATAAAGTGAAATTCGTCTTCAATATAGCGTGCCTCACATAATTTGTAGATTATTTCATTCCTTTGTATTTGCTCTCTCCTATACATGTATCTGCCCGTCTGTATGCACAGATTATGAGAGGCAATTCGAATACATGTACTGCATTTCCTTAACCGTTTGTTTCCAATTATATTTAAGTAGTTTTCTTCTACACATTCATCCTTTATATTAACGAAAAGAGTATTTAACACAGCATTTGACTGTATATCATTATACCATTTCCAGTTAAAGCAATCTATAACCCTTTGTTTAAATGATAAAACAAAGAGCTTAACATTTATATTTTGTAGATCTATCCAGGCATAAGAAAAACCGTAATCATCTAACAGCGTTTTTACGTTCTAACCCATTCTCACCATTTCATACCCTTCAAGTGATATTTGATACAGGCACTTCATTATAATATTATCTGAATTAACTAATTTCAACCACTATTTAATAAGTTGAACAAACCTATTGATAAATAATGGATAACGACCTAACCCACCATAGACGGCATCGTTACATGAATGTTGCCGGACACCCAATATCATCTTTAAGGTGGATTCTTTCTATATTTTTAGATTTTGTAAAAACCCAAACAAGAAATGCATAATTAATGATAGATCCAACAAATGCATCAAATAATTGCTGTTTTCGGTCTAACTTCAAATTTATTAACATTATGAAATAAAATATTCATTGGTTTAAGAGCCTTATCGTCTAAACACTGGTTGTTCAAAACAAACGAACCCGTATCATTATCAAAAGTAATGCCTAGATAGTTAAAATCATCAACAACTTCTAAAACAGAATCATTATAATACCATTGTTCGTGAATGCGCGTTTTACCACTTTTACGAAAAACGACAATTTTCGTTTTTGCTATATTAACATCAAGTCCCTATATATTGCAATACCGATGTAGTTTATCCAAAATAGCTTAAGATCCTCTGTAGAGTTACCTTCAATCACCATGTCCTCAGCAAAACAGAGTAACATCACACATACATGTAATAAAAAAAAATCAATTCCAGAGTTTACATTGTCTTGCAAAAATAGTTCTAAGTCTTCGAGGAAGAGGGCATACGATGCCGACGAATTGTTTTGGCCTTGCCGTAAGCCTTACTGATATGCTGAAAAAATCAGAAAACGAGTTACAGTGTTTTATTCTTCAAATGCCCAAGGCAATCGCAAGTTCTTATTTAGTGTTTTTGCAATAAATGCGTGTAAAATAAATATAGCGTCAACTGTGCTCCTTCCTTTCCGATATCCGATTTGGCAATTCGACAATAAGTTATTTTTTTTTCAAACCATTTTCGACTCTTGCCGTTAATATACTAGTAAAAAATCCTATATTATCCGATAGTGTAATACCACGATAATTATTCAGATCATTCCGGTCATTTTTCTTATGCAGGTGGAAAATATATCCTTTAGACCATACTTTTTGGAAGTACCCGACATCAAAAACCTTATTAAATATATCAGTTAAATGTCCAATTAGTTTATCTGAGGATTCTATGCATTTTTAATTTAATAAATTATCACTAGGAGAACATACTGTGTTATGTTTTAGTGTTTTGATAGCGCTTTCCACATCTCGGATTGTAATAGGAACATTTAACTCCTCGAATGTTGGATTTGTTACATTGTAATTGCTATGTTCATTAAAGTTTCAACATCATCTAAAACAGCAGTTATGATATTAGCGTATATACCATCAAACTACAGTAAAACTCCGCTAATGCGACCACATAATAAACAGCCACTGGTGTCGTTTAAAGCAGGTGGTTGCTTAATGCAGGACGAAAGTTATGCAGAAAGCTCCTATAGGAGCTTTCTGCATAACTGTCGTCCTGCATTAAGCTACCACCTGCCTCTGCCACCCAGAAGTATGCCCATTTTTGGTGGTCGCATTAGCGGAGTTTTACTGTATTGTTAAAATGTCTCAGCATCAATATCGGTTTCTATCTGCCTTTCCCTTTTAGTAAACAATTGCCAAACATCTTTTATTTACTTGTTTTAATTTTTCTATTTCTCTCCCGTTTCTCTTACACATTTGCTTCTTTTTCCTTGCCATTTTGCTTTAATGAAACACAAATCTGCTCTTTTTTATGAAGTGTTATTGCGATTAAAGTTATCCAGAGCTCCTTATATAATTGCTTACCCTCAACGCAGTCTACATCAAACCATTCGTTTTTGCAGCATGCCCACTTGGGCTTAACAGTTTTAGCAAACAATGGATCAGCTATACTATAGATGGACTTGGCGTCTCATCTGGATCTAAACTGTTTGCAAAAGATATGACGGATTCGGTTATGGCGGCCAAAGACTTAAGACAGTTGATAGCTTTATGAAGGGCAAAAGTAATACTGAAATGTCCTGTAGGAGCGTTAACCCTTTCCCTGTTCTATGTTTATTTCAAATTTCAACGCCGCCTGCAATGAACAAAGTAGTTATAACGAAATATGGAAGGTTTGGATATATAGTCATTTTATAAACTAAATAACCAGATCTATCAAATTCTATTAGCAAACAGAGCAGACAAAATGTGTTTATTGGAAGGAAAGTGCGTTTATATGAAGGAAAGGGTTAAGCAATCACCAGCTTTAAAAAAAACTTCTATGGTCGCTTTAGAAAGGTTATTCTGAATATTATGAAACATTCTTTAATGTTCACTAATTATACCGTTTATACTTTGAAAACTAAGTTTCCCCTTTCTGCATAACTTCTCAAAGTCGGTTTATTCGATTGATGCTTACTGTCCAGGTGTTGACCCTTTCCTCAATTAATATCAAATTAATTTGATAATGAATATTCATGGACTGAGCTGAGATTTTATATTTACATATGTTAATCTCTTACAGAAATTCAAATTCATGTCTTTACTATTCCACAAGCAAACCGAACAGATCATGATCAGACATCTCCTACATGAACTGTCTGATCTGGATCTACTGTATTTGCAAATGTGTCGAAACTCGTCTTTGTGAAGGAAAGGGTTAACCCTTATGATTGCTGGTTAACCCTTCCCCTGTTCTTTATTCCAAATTTCAATACGTACTGAATATTTTAAGAAATAATATTTAGAATGAAATATGGAAAGTGGAACATTGTAGCCATTTCAGAAACTAAAGAAATAGATCTACCAAATTGCATAAGCAAACTGGGCGTACCCTGATCAGATGGCTCCTACAGGAGCCGTCTGATCTGGGTCTACTCTGTTTGCAAATGCGTGAAATAGCGTTTATAGGAGGGAAAGGGTTAACCAAAGCCTCCGATAAGCATTGTCTGACTGGCACTTACAAACAACCCGAAACGAGACGAGACGACGAGTAACTCCGTTACTCATTAGGATCTTGAAGATGTTTGTCGTTCGACCACTATTTCCCCAAAACCTGAAGTACATGTAAGTATTACTTAACCCTTCTCTTGCTGAATTTTAAAATTAATTTCTCCTTCTTTACCCATGCCCTGTTGTATAATTACATATATCTTCACTGTGTACACATATTTCGCTGTGTGCAATCACTGCTGTGGAGTGCACTGGTTGCACAATCAACTTGTAAATAGTGCAGACCCTTCACTATTTACAGGTAGGTATATTGACGTGAATAGCAAGCGAAGGGTTAATATTTCTCAAGTGAGGATTTACTATTTGAAATTTCATAGGAGTTTAATTGTAAATTGTGTTTGATATTTGTAGCAGTCATGTCTACAGTTGTAGTTTGTCTTCAGTCTAATAGAAACCAAGGTGTCCGACGCATGCTTGGACTCACCCATAGACTCCGAAAAACAAGAAAAACACGATCCGGAAAAAAATTACCTTTCGGGTCTATATATGTATTGAAAGGTACCTAACTACGTCAGATCAACGGCGGAAAATTCAACAGTCATGCTTTTCAAAGTCTTACAGCAAAGTCAATTCAACACCGATTTCAATCATTTTGGTCTTGATCCGTTCCAAATTCCATATATTAAGCGGCACAGTTAGTGCTTCCCTTAAATATTGCTCCGTCTTGTCGTTGCAAGACCGCGAATTTGAAAAAAACGCTAGAGCGAAACGATGTGACTCCCGCCTGGATGCATAGACGTATATAGGGGGATCTGTATTAGTTAATCTTTTCAACAAAAACAGGAATTATGGTGAAACACTATCGAAAAACATTAAACTCACCGCAATTAAAACGGCGCTTACTATTTCCAGTCTGCTACGAGGCGCCAGTTTTCTTTCCCCAACTTTCTTTTTGAACGGATGCGACCATTTTGCTGTGACCCGGCTGATAAACTATTAGATATGCAAATTGACTACTACTTCCGGGCCACAGCGAAATGGCCATCTCCGTTCAAAACGAAAGTAGGAGAAAGAAACTGGCGTCTCATAGCAGACTGGAAATAGCCAACATCGTTTTAACTGCGGTGAGTTGAATGTTTTTCGAATGTGTTTCAGCATAATTCGCGTTTTTGTTGAAAAGTTAAACGAATACAGACCCCCCCCCCTATATACTTCTATGCATCCTGGTGGGAGTCACATCGTTTCGCTCTAGCGTTTTTTCATATTCTCGGTCTTGCAGCGACAAGACGGAGCAATATTCAAGGAAGGCACTAACTGTGCCGCTTAATATATGGAATTTGGAACTGATCAAGACCAAAATGATTGAAATCGGCGTTGAATTGGCTTTGCTGTAAGACTTTGAATAACATGACTGTTGATTTTTCCGCCGTTGATCTGACGTAGTTAGGTACCTTTCAATACATATATAGACCCGAAAGGAAATTTTTTTCCGGGTCGTGTTTTTCTTGTTTTTCGGAGTGGTTTATGGTTCAAATAGATAGTTTTAGGCTAGTTGAACATACTTCGATTACAATTTTTTTTTTTTTTTTGGGGGGGGGGGGGGGTCTATGGGTGAGTCTAAGCATGCGTCGGGCACCTTTGATAGAAACTAATCGATTAACGGTGTACTGTTTTGTATTTTTCATATACATGAATATATGCATGTACAGTAAGACCCCGCTAATGCGACCACCTAAAAGAGGTTTAATTATGGGTGCTAGATGCAGGTGGTAGCTTAATGCAGGACAAAAGTAATGCAGAAAGCTCCTCTAGGAGTTTTCTGCATTATTTTTGTCCTGCTTATAAAAACACCCATGTGTGTTCATTAAGTGGTCGCATTAGAGGGGTTCTACTGTACATGAATATATGTATATGTGATACATGTATGTATATGCATTTTCTCGCCGTTGTAAACAGGGTAGACCCATATGAGAAGGGTCTAACTCATGTGTTCATACGGCACAATAAACAATACGCTAATTTATATCCCATTAAAACCATTACCTTTCATGACCTACCATAGAGTAAGAGTGAAGTTATTTACTTGTACAGTAACATCCATCTAAACCGTGAGTAAAATGTAGTACATATATATCGGTCTTGGAGACAGGTGGCAGCTTAATGCAAGGTGAAAGTCATGCAGAAATGTCTACTCGGAGCTTTCTGCATGACTTTCATCCTGCATTAAGTTCCCACCTGCCTAAAAGTATCTAAATTCTTCTCTACCAGAATTCCGGTTTAGATGGGTTTTACTGTATTGTAGATACTGGAAACGAACACGAGACAAACAAATATTTAGGAAAGTTAGGGATAATAAATATTACACAAACATTATTTAAGTTTTTATTCAGTTGTTACATCATTGACATGACATGTGGTCTGGTTCAGCCAAAGGATTCGCTCATGTAAAATAAACAATGCAGAGTACAGTAAAATCTCTCTATTTAACGGCCACTAAATTACATCAAGTATTTTGTGTTAAAGGCAGGTGGCTGCTTAAAGCAAGGTGAAAGTAAAACAGAACGCTCCTATTGGAGCGTTCTGTTTTACTTTCACCTTGCTTTAAGCAGCCACCTGCCCTAAATACCAACTAATTAACCTAATTTTGTGGCCGTTATAGAGAGGTTTTACTGTATAGAAGATATGGTTGAACATTATAGTTAGCTAACATCTTTGAATACGGGAAATAGGTGTACATGTATTCATATTTACGAATAGTGTAGACCTAGATAAGAGGAGCCCTCTAATCTGAGTCTGCATTGTTTGTCATATGAAATCCTGTAGCAAATTTAAGCGTTTTATATTGAATGATCTCTATAATTAAACACGGCTATGTCATTGCATTTTGATCTATTCAACAGTCAAAGTGTTAACATAATATTGAGTTTAAAGTTTATGTAAGTTGCCTTTGTTACATTACAGACAATTTGTATAATTCACACTTATAATACAATGCCTGCTAAAGTTTAGTTCTGTTGAAATATATTTACTGACTCCCGATTTGTTCAAGCTTTTGAGAAAACTACGGAAAACTTGGATTCTGATGAGACGCCCAGTTACTCGGCGTCTCTTCTGGATCCAAGCTGTTTGCCTCCGCTTAGCATGAAGGTGGTTGAAACGGTTATATAATTTCGTATTGACCCTTTACTCCATGAATATTAATGTAAGTAATGGCTGTATCATGAATATTAATTAAAGTAATTTAAGAATATATCATAGGACATTGGCACAGGGAGTTTTGACCATGGCGAACATTTGTAGAACACTATCTATATTATATCATAAGCAAACAGAGCAGACTCTGATCAGACGGCTCCTATAGCAGCCGTCTGATCTAGGTCTGCTCTGTTAGCAAAGGTGTATAAAGGTGTATTTATGCAATAAAGGGCTAAGCACACGTTTGCTATGAATTTAGAACATTATATATATACCAAACGGAACATTTTCGTTTGATTATCACCAAGATAATATTATGCAGATCTGTCATATACAATTAATAGTGTAAGTTAGAATTCCTTTGACAAATGTTATTCATCTAACAGTTCTCGCGAATGAAATAACTTATATGACGCAGCCAAGCTGAATAACAAATTAAGTCGTTTCATACATTGTGTTCCGCGTAGATCGGTCCTTTGTAGCCTCCTACTCCAGTACGTACTATATTTCAAAAGAAAGCGAAATAATTGAGATATCTTAAACATTATAGAAAATTAATTCTATAAATTCAGAAATTTTTGACATGAATATTGTAGATTCATTTCTATGAGCTTATTTCCAAATTCCGAAATAGGCATCGACATTTATAAAGGCTTACGGGAGAACCAATTTCTCTCAATTTTTTTTTTTATTTTTGAAACGAACATCTAGCATGATGAGATAATTATATTTATTATCGAATAAACTAGTGTAAGAAATGTTGTAACTAAAATGCATGCATCTCGAAGTGAGGCAGGCAAAACCCATCACCTTAAATCTATAGATATTAACTGAACACAGTGATACCCCTTTTAAGCGGATATTCATTTATTGAACTGAAGAGTCTTAAAATCAGATGGTTGCTTACTGTACGACACAAGTAATGCAGAAAGTTTCTATAGGAGCTTTCTGCATTTCATTTGACCTGCATTAAGCTGCCACCTGCCTTACATACCCATATTAGACCACTTTTTGATGGCCGCTTAAGACAGGTTCTACTGTACGGTATGAAGTGAAATTACCTGGCAAATACGTAACAGAATGCAATTTCATAGCCAACGTATTATTAATCATCATTTACTCCATGAATACGCCTTTGCAAACAGAGTAAACCCAGATCAGACGGCTGCTGTAGGAGCCGTCTAATCAGGGTATGTTCTGTTTGCTTATGATGTACATGTAATACGTTTCTGCCATGACAAAAGATTTCTCAGGCTATGTCTTATTATAACAATTAAACTACATATAATTAATATTCATGGTGTTATTATTTCTGGCATTAATACATGTATTCATGGAATAAAGGGTTAATCCTTATGTTTTGGAAAACTAATATCTGCTACATTGGGATATTGTGCAATTTTGACTACTTCCGATTCGATCAAGCTTTTAAGACACTGTTGACTGAGTGCCAGACAGCCTGAATCATGTGATAATTGTAAATGCGAGTCTGGTCACAGATAACGGGATAGGAATTAAAATATAAAATAACAATAAATAAACCGATTGTAACTGAAAACTATAATGAACACTTTCAATGTTGTACAGTAAAACCTCTCTAAATTCTAGATGAGAAGAATTTGGATACTTTTAGGCAGGTGACTGCTTAATGCAGGGTGAAAATCATGCAGAAAGCTCCTAGTGGAGCTTTCTGCATGACTTTCACCCTGCATTAAGCTGCCACCAGTCCTGTCCCCAAGGCCGATATTTATACAAAATTTAACGTCCGGTTTAGAGAGGTTTTACTGTATTTGTATTTGTACTCAGCAAAACATCTCCAATGCCGATCTTTAAGGCAGGTGACTGCTGAATGCAGGATGAAAGCCAAGCAGAAAGCTCCTCTAGGAGCTTTCTGCATGACGCACAAGTTGCATTAAGCAGCCACCTATTTAAAAGTATCTAATTTTTTCTCTACCAGAACTCCGTTTTCGAAAGGTTTTACTGTACTCAGCAAAACCTCTCTAAACCGGACTTTCAAATAAGTATCAAGGCCGGTTTTAAAAACAAAGGAGTTTCACCTTGCAGTCATCCGCCTAAAAGATATATTTATACAGAGATTTGCTATTATAGAATGCAATTTGTAGGGTGAATTGGGGTCTTCCTCCACCTGTAAGTAGCTAGAGGTCGGGATATGACTGAAATACTGTTAAACCTCATTAAAACAAAAAACATAAACAGAAACTCTATTTATTGCCAGAAAATGTCAAATATCATATCTATGAGCGTTGTTTTCAAGAACTTGTATATATAATAACAAATCATACACAATATGCAAATAATATCCAATTGAAATACTCTATATGAATGTATTGAGATGGAATTCATTAAAATTGTCATAAATTGGAGGTTTTGTCGTCACGTGCAGCTCGAGCCGCTGTCCTTGCTGTAGCTCGTTTTCGGCGCCTGCCAGGACTGGTTGGTCCGTTTAGGTAATAATACTGATCTGCTATTGCCGAGGCTAACTCAGTGGCACACTGTCCGCCGAGATTAAACATGCACGTTCTCTTCCTAGAAATAAAGATATTATGTTGTACAGTAAACCCTCTCTATAACGGCCACTAACTGGTGTTAATTATTTGGTATTTAAAGCAGGTGACCGCTTAAAGCAAGGTGAATGTAAAACAGAACGCTCCTATAGGAGCGTTCTGTTTTACTTTCACTTTGCTTTAAGCAGCCACCTGCCTTTAACACAAAATACTTGATGTAATTTAGTGGCCGTTAAAGAGAGGTTTTACTGTACTTACATTACACAGTTAACCAGAAGAAAAATCGATTATGGTAAGCTATAACAATATATTCTTTGGACAATCTGCCATCCATACTCAAAACTAATCTCGAAGCATTTGATTGCACCATAGTTGACCTATAAACGCTAGCTGGTGTAATCGGATATGGAACATTTTCATGGAGCCCACAACGTGTCCAGGAGACCGCCGAGATCAACGGAAAGCGACTAACATAGCTTGTTGCAATGGGCGAACATGTGGTAACCTTTGCAAACAGTTTGGATCCAGATGGGATGCCGAGTAACTTGGGGACTCGGCAGGATCCAAACTATTTGACACACCACTTACGGTTTAGAAAAGAAATTGCTAAACGGTTCACTCTGACACTTAAAGCAGGGCGACTTTGTTTGCAGAAGAAATTCATTTGGCGCAAGAAGTTCATCCTTATTCTACTGATAGCTTTTAAAAACTGCAGAACGTTGTCAAACAGACTGGATTCTGATGCTATGCAGTGTTACTTGGCGTCTCACCCGAATTCAACCTGTTTACAATGTATGTTAGTCAGTTAGGTCGCTTTCAGTGGAATAAGGGCTAGAAATATAGTTAAGTCTCGATAAAAGTAAAAGTTCGGTTCCAAAATTTACAGCATAGAATTGTTCTAAAATGTATCAGTACGCGTATCTAGAAATACATGTGCAAGATAAATACATGTACAGGTCGAAAGTAATACAGGAGAGTTCAGCATTACTTTAGACCTGCATTAAGTTTTGGACTTGATAACATTGTCCTGATTACAAATCGGATGACTCAAACTTCTGTTATCTCGAGGTAATTTGTATGTTCCCTTGACGTCCTAGATATCGAAGTTCGCCTGAATATTGTTTATCAAATAATGCTACGACTGGCATCATTACTTTCACACCCAAATCTAAATTCGTGATGTCCTTTGTACATAATCATTTTGAATCGATGGAGAACGAGATGTAAAACAGTTTGACAGATACAACAATGAATACAGTTAAACCTCTCTATAACGGCCACTATAATTACATCAAGTATTTTGTGTTAAAGGCAGGTGGCTGCGTAAACAGAACATCGTTCTGTTTTACTTTCACCTTGCTTTAAGCAGCCACCTGTCCTAAATACCAACTAATTAACACAGTTTAGTGGCCGTTATAGAGAGGGTTTACTGTAATGGTATGTTGACACAGGAATTTAACTCGTTCACAGCCAAAGTCACATCTGTGATTACTTGGCGTCACATCAGGGTCCGAAATGCTTTGTTACTTTTGTAATGTTTGTTAAGAAAAGGATAGAAAAAAACGAACAAAAGAAACTTGTACTAGACGGCAATATTTGCAGACGACACTATTTGGGAGCGAATGAGTTAATAAACCATTTTATATTTAATTTCCAATTGGCGAGTGAGGGGTAAATTGGATTATACAAAACAATTATTAATTCTAAAGCGTATATTATATATATAATTGATATATATGTGTAGCGACTTGTCTAAAGCGACCACATAATGGATACATAGAAGAAGCCTTCACAGACTGGCGGCTGTTTAACTCTTCTATGTATATTCAAAATTCAAACACCTACTGGATATTCATGGACACAACATTTATAGTGAAATATAGAAGGTGGAACAATGTAGCTATCTTAGAAAGTAGAAACCCCGATCTATCAAATTTTATTTGCAAATAGAGCAGACCCTGATCAGACAACGCCTATAGGAGCCGTCTGATCTTGAACAAGCGTTCATATGAAGGAAAGGGTTAATCCAGGCAAACGTAAAAGCTCGTCCTAACCCTTTACTTAACTAAACGTATTAAGAAATAGTTTAATTTAAATGTTAATTAGTCGAATATTTATGATGGCATTATGAGTAAGGGACGTTTTAGCCATGGCAGAAACTGTAGAATCCGATCTATATGGATTCATAAGCAAACAGACCAGATCCTGATCAGACAACTCTATTTGCAAAAGCGTTAAAAGAAAAAGTATGGAATAAAGGATTAAGTAACAACATGTATTAATCCTTAGCCTGCTAAACGCGACCTGACATCTGCAAACAGCTTGTATCCTGACGAGACGCCGAGCTGTTTGACACTAAGCTAATAGTTTCTCAAAAGCTTGATCGAGTCGAAAATCAGTCACAACTGTAGCAGATGAGAGTTTGAGCAGTTATTATTTTTTTCCAGCAGGCTAAGGGTTGAATAGCTGGAATTGTATTTAGTTTACGTGTTGCTGTAGACACGTTATACTTTAATTATGTAATTCAAGTTCGGCAAACCTTTGTTTGGATCGTTCATCTACCTGCTGTATCATGGAGGTTAAGGTTCTCAAATGCTCCCGTTGTCTTGCTATATTCTCCAACACCCTTAAAATAATAAAAGCCAGGCAATTACTACTTGTATCCATGTTAATATGACGAGTGTTTTCATACTGCACGTGTGTAATATAGCACGCAAATGATGAAAGCAAGTCGGACTGGCTGACAGCTGTCATTGAAATATAAATTGTTGTTCTTATTTGTTTTTTGTGTGTATGTGTTTCATAAGATAAAACGAATATTACACTCGTGTTTAGTATTAATTGTACAGTACTCGCGAACTAGCTAACTAAATTAGTAAACTCCTTCAGTAATCTCTAGTAGTGAATGAAAACTCATGTATTATCCTCTGTTTAGAAGGTAACTATATATACTTCTTGTTTAACCCTTTTATCGCCAATTATTTCTATATATGTACTTTATTCCTTTGCAATTTGCATTTATTTATCTCATTTCCTTATATGACCGAAGTATTTAACGAAACTGGTTTGCAGACGACAATTAGAAATTTGGCACCGAAATGGTTAATATGTTTTTCTTTCTCATGCTCGTAAACCTCCTACTCAATAAATATCTTCTGTATAAATGTCGTCTTTATTTATGTTAATTAGTAAAATAGATTATGAATCCAAGTGAATTCCCATCATTCAATATGTGGGTAATATTTTTATTTGACTTTTGAAATACTTGACACTTCAAAAACCTTTGATTCATCTTCAAATACTGTCCAAGAAACATCTTTCAATTTCCATTAGTAACCAGAACAGACACTGATCAGACAGCTCCTATATGAGCTGTCCGATCTGGATGTACTCTGTTTGAAATGCATGAAAATACGTTTATATGAAGGAAAGGGTTAAAAGTACAAAGCAATGGTAATGCAATAGAAATGCAAGATGCCGAATAGTTTACCTTGTTCTGTTCTTAACCTTTGACTCCATAAACACGCCTTTCTACGCCTTTGAAAACAGAATATACCCAAATCAGACGCCTTCTAAAAGAGCTGCCTGATCAGGCTCTGATCTGTTTGCTTATGATGTAATATAATTATGGTTCTACAATTTCTGCCATGGTGAAACATTCATGTGTCCATGGGCTATTAAAGCAATTATTCTAATGAATATTCTAATGAATTAATCTATTGAATATTCATGATATTATTATTTGTTACATCAATATTCACGGTGTAAACAGTTACTATCAAAGTGAGGCAGCTATATTTCTTAAGCTGCAGTCTGTTAATTACCTGTCGTATGCAGTTTCTATCTCTTTTAGATTTTATTTTCGAAAATATAATTAATATGTTGTTAACATTTCTCTTGTTAAGTGAGGCTCTGACCAGTATTTACAAACAGCCTGGAGCTGATTAGATCCAACCAACAGGGCCACCGCTATTTGACACCCGGTCAGTAGTTTATCATAGGCTTGAACGAAACTGAGGTCAATAAAGTATTAGTAAAGTAGATATCAGTCGTTCAGCACCAGCAGAGCTAAACAAGCGGATCCTCCGGATCAGACACGAAATTTCTCATATACCTTGTCATTGTCAATTTCTGCCCTGTTTCAGTGCATCTTCAGATACGACTGTATTAACACAATACAGTAGTACCTGTCTTAAGCGGCCATTAGGTCTAATTATGGGTCTGTAAGACAGGATGTTGTAGCTTAATGCAGGTCAAAATTAATGCAGAAAGCTCCTATAAGAGCTTTCTGCATCACTTTTGCCATGCATTAAGCAACAACCTGCTTTTAAAAACTCCTATTTGCTTAGAACATATTATGTTGTATTGCACTGATTCAAAGGTTACTGTATCAGTGTTTGCAACAGTTTGATATTTATCTAATATCGTGACATGAGAAGCCTGTACACATATGACACCATGTGCATTGTAAAGCTTCGAAGGACATTAAAGCACTTCACGTCAGACGCGTAAATGGTAGAGAAAACGTATTAAATCGACATATCCCTATGAAACGTCGAAAGCAATGAATCATTGTCTATACCGCTTAATTATCGGTGGCAATGAAGAAACATCTACCACTGAGTTATCTGATGCTAATTATCCGTAATGCCTTTATATTACTGTTGAAGGTTTGATGAAATGAGACATAATACCGTTTTGCCCAGTGGTCGCAGAACATGGGCTTGGTAAACGTTAATTGAATTGACACTGCAATCTCGCCAAAAGAGCGAAATGACCCAAATTTATTGTGATTGCTGATGCTGTCACTAAATACCCGATGGCAGTTTACCATTATTCTGCTAGTCGCAAGTTTTCTGACATTTCCAAAAGCAATAAATCTAGATCAGACTCAGGAAAATTAGATTTCTGATCAGGATCTTACCTGCATGATACATGTCTATTTGTTCTAATAATCAAGACACTTTGATAACATTTAATTAGGACAAATATAGAGGTGAGTTCATTAAAATGACCGTTTTCATGACAGTTCCACCACTGCTTCGAAAAAAAGAAAAATGACAATAAATGTGAATATATATTCTTCCGTTTTGTCATGCCTTATGGAAAATTCGTCGCTCAAAAAGACGATTTTACCCTTTATTTCATGAATAATTATGCAAGAATCTAGCACTGCATTTTTATGATAGTGCATAAATAAGAGAACGCGTAGCCATACTAAATAGTAGAACGAATTATTTTATATAGTCCAGTACACAAGCAGAAAAGACCCGGATCAAATGGGTCAGACAATAGCCGTCTTATCTTATTCTCCATCGTTAGGTAATTTAAGATATGTAGAGGGCAGTTGTTTTGTATATTCGTTGTTTCTTCATACAGTAAAACCTCTTTAAACGGGTCGTTTAATTTTGTTTAAATATCGGTTTTGGAGACAGGTGGCAGCTTAATGCAGGGTGAAAGTCATGCAGAAAGCTCCTCTAGGAGCTTTCTGCATGACTTTCACCCGTCATTAAGCAGCCACCTGCCTAAAAGTATCTAAATTATTTTCTACTAGAATTGCGGTTTAGAGGGATTTACTATACAGTTATCATTGTTATCTTTGATAACATTTGAATCGCGACATAAATAATCTTACACATCTACGCATAATTTCCATATTCTATCTGATAAACAATTTCGAACACTATCAGACATCCATTGTTGTCCTTGGTAGACTTAACTCTTTACTCAATGAATATCCGTGCAAGAAATTATGACGTCATGATTATTAATTAGATTAATTTTTGTAATGGAATATTTACACATGAAATGTTTGGTAAAGCAGGAATTGTAGAATTTCGCTTCAGAAACTGTAGAATTTTCGTATTTCAGGAAGCAAAAAGAGAAGACTCAGATCAGACGGCTCCTATTGGAACCGTCTGATCTGGGTCTACTTTGTTTGCAAATGCGTATAAAGGCTTATATATGGAGTACATGGTTAATAATTTTATTCCGCAGACAATGACGTCTACTTTAATTTCAGAGCGTAAACTAGTGCGGTGTCATACAGTTCGGATCCTTATAAGGCGCCGAGTTACTCGGCGTCTGATCTTGATTCAAACAGTTTGTGTAGGTAATCATATACAAATGTACGTACTTTCTCATTGCAACAAGGCGTGTGAATCGCCTTCCGGTGACTACGGCGGTGAAAGTGTGTGAAACAATATGATAAATCTCTGATCTGCTGAACATTTCAATGACTTCTTTTGTTTGTTCAAGCTCTTCAGAAACTACTGATTGAATCTCAAACAGCTTGGACTTTAATGAGATACCGAGTAACTCGGCATCTCATCTGGATACAATCTGGGTCCATGCTTATAAAGCTTTTAAGTTGAGTCTGAGTTTCGTTCTCAAGCTTTTGATTGGTCAGATTTGAGTTCTCAAGCTTTTGATTGGTCAGATTTGAGCCAAAGTTGAGTTCTCAAGCTTTCTCAAAAACTTGAGAACGAACTCAGACCCAACTAAACGTTTTATAAGCATGAACCCTGGTTCAAATTTGGGACGACCATTACAAACATATCCAAATTGCCGATAGCATGGTATCTCAACAAAGCCCAAAAATGTTTGATCGTCAAATGTTATGAAAAGAAATGGAAACAAACTTGTCGATGACAACTTTTGCTAACGAATGCTACTGAATGTTGAATACTTTTTAGATTAAAGTAGGTTTTAACAAAAATACGTCACGCAGACAAACCGAACAGACATGTACATGTACACATTTGTTTGTCTCGTTGACTACTATCCAGATAAGATGCGTACATTTAAACATTTTCAAGAATAGCTTCTTTATTTCATCACCATACCCTTTACTTTGACCACTCTTTAGAATCGTCTCGATGAAGAGACGATTCTAAAAAGTGATCACAATATAGGGCTTGGCGTAGAAATGACGATTTCAGTATTTAGGTACATGTACGCACCTTTTTCTGTAGCTCTGGATTATATTAACAAATGCATATATTACAACATTTCTAAAGCAACCACTCAATTAATAAACATATCACTTATAAGAAATCGAAAGTAACACAGAACGCCCTCATTTTCGCTCTGTATATATAATAAAGGTTGGTGGAGGACTGACAGTCCGTCCGCAACTTGGCTCTTTACCTTTGAAATCTCTCTACCATTTCTGGATCGTTTATAGCTGCTGATCTTTTTCCAGGACTGTGGCCGCTGTTTAGCCAACTGGTGGCTGACATAAGTCTGTCGGCATGTGACAGGGCGCACTGTCGGGAATTTAATCCAAATCCACATGTTCTTTTCCTGAAATGAAGGACAAACCAGGTGTCAAGATACAATACGTAGATTAAAACATTTTGAAGAATAACTCCTTTATTTCTCCACTAAACCCTATGGCGTGAACGCTTTAGATTCGTTTCGAAGTGACGAATCTAAAGTGCGGCCATACCACATGGTAGGAGCATTGCATTTAGAATGGCCACTGAGATGTAATCACTTTCTGCATCACATCATATTAGATTAATATTTTCTTGAATAACCCTTTACCTCATACATACTCCGTTTCACGCTCTTGCAAACATAGTAAACCAAGACCAAACGGCTCCAGTAGAAGGTTTACATGTATTTGCTTTTGGTTCGTTTGGAAACAAAATACAGATATAATTCTACGAGTACAAACCTTCTGTTATTTATTACAACAAATATCTGTAATCAAATACCTGTAACTTTCTTGGTCAATCAATAACAATTCTCCGAATGTGTCTAAGAAATCTTATTCGAATAAATTGGCATTTTGTAATGATTAAAATTTTAACTGAAATATTAGCCTATAACATTTTTAAAACGGACGATTTAACCACTTTATCAACATTAACTGTCCGGTTTAGTTTTAATGCTGGATAAACCTATGTGTAGGAGGTGACACCAATCGTAGTCAAATATGCTTTAAGATAGCGTTTTAAGAAAGTTTATAAATCATCTAAGCTGTGCTTTCATGCCACTTAAGTACAGTTCCATCACAATATTATCTCAACTAAACCACAAACACATCAAACACTTAGTGAGTACTTTACAACCACAGCGTTCTTGTCTCAGTGGTAACATCATGCCGTAACCATTACGAAACTACATCTTCAAATGGACTTTTCCAAAATGCAAACAGGTCAAACTTATGGTGAATATTTAGGGAGTATTCTAAGGAAAAAAAGTGAAACATGATAAACAGTGCAGACCCTGGCGAGAGGGCTCTTCTAGGAACCCTCTCATCTGGGTTTACAGTTTGCAAAGGACATAAGTGACTCGTGCCCCGCCCTGTAACGGTTAACCATTTTGCTGAGAAAGTGTGGGCAGATAAGTTGTTTACGCCAATTCAGCATTTTACGTTTTCTGTCAATTCCTATTTAATCCCCCGTTGACTATTCATGTAAGACGAATTACATCATGACTTGTTATTAACTGAATTTTTATAATGGCATACGTACACGTGAATGTTTGGTGCTGGTAGTACAATGTAACTGTAGAGTGGTATATATTATTATTTCATAGGCAAACAGAGTAGACCCTAATCAGACGACTCCTACAGGAACCGTCTGATCTCGGTGTACTCTATTTGCAGAGGCGTGAACAAGCGTTTGTATGAAGGAAAATGTTAAACAAGGCTTCTGAGTAGCAACCATTTTGGATCCGATGAGACACGTTACGTTACTCGGTATCTCAATTGGGCCCATTTGGGCTATTTACTCCGTGTAAAATCAGAGCAACAGATAATTATAAGTACTCAAGTACTAAAATCGTCATTTCTCCACCAAACCGTATGTTGTGACCACTCTTTAGAATCGTCTCTTCGAGACGATTCTAAAGAGTGGTCTCAACATAGGGTTGGGTGGAGAAATATAAGGTTACCCTTGAAAATGTTTTAATTTACGCATCTTATCTGGACCTCTGGTTAATGCATTACCAAATATTGCAAAACATTGTTGTAACTCTTAACTTTATATGACAAATGTCATTATATATTTTACTCTATCATACTTAATGCCAGCTGGATAGATATTACTGCTGTAATCTTGTTTCCGTAACTGTCATTCCCACGACGAAATTTGATGCAGGTAATAATTGCGGGGTATTAGTTTTTAAATTGAACTGTTTGTCTCGCTGGCGATCAGATTTCCGTAAAATGCTTACCATCAGCATGTCTATTAGGACAACATGTGTTTACGGAATAGCATTTTTCCTGCATCACATTTCGTGTGACATATAAAACTCCATTTGAACTTTCTAGTGAACGCTATAAAGAAACTTCTTTGATTGCATTAATTTAACCATTTACCTGATGTATATTCATGTAAGAAATATATAATGACATCCTGAATAAAAACGATGAACTTTTGTAATGAATTATGAACACATGGATATTTTGACATGACAGAAACTGTAGAATAAAATGTATAGCATGGTATAACCAAACAGAGCGTCAGATCTGGACCTATTCTGTTTGCAAAGGCATGAAAATGCGTATCTCCAAGGTAATGGTTTAAAGATAACTTCTGTAGTTTTTTTCGTCTTTCACGACTTTCTTGATTCTGTATGCTTCATAGACATTAACTATTACGAGTGTACGTGATCACATACCTATTCTAGTAAAAAGGTATAACAATGGAGCATTCGCTCAGTTAAGAATGTGATAGAGGGTTAATACACATCATTTTCGGGTAATACATGTACATGTAACACCTGCAGTGTCCCGAGCAGTTGTTGTTGTCCCGAGCCCGAAGGTCGGGGGGCAACAACAGTACAAAAGGACACTGCAGACGTAATTGCCCGAAAAAAAACGTGTATTATCGCTATTCTTGAATAAAACCTTTTTTCTGCTTTCCTGTGATCATTTTCTAGTTCAAAATACATATCCAAATCCAAAACCATACGCTATTTATTTGACCGTTCATTCGATTTATGCTGTTATCGGGGAATTGTAAAAACGTCGCAATACTCGCCTCTGTTGTTGACAGAGTAGACCCAGATCAGGCAACTCCTATAGGAGCCGTCTGATCAGGATATGCTCTGTTTGATTATGGTATCATATAGATATGAATCTACAGTGTATGCCATGGCCAAACGTTTCTGTGTCCATTTGTTATTCTAACAATCTAACTAATATTCATGTCTTGGTTATTTCTCTCATGAATATTCATGGAGTAAAGGGTTAACATTCGATCAGTAGTATCTCAGATGTTTTACCCTTTACTCCATGAATATTTATGAAAGAAATAATAACGCCATGAATATTAATTAGATTCATTGATATAATGGCATCTGAGCACATGAATGGTTGGCCGTGACAGAAACTGAAGAATCATATCTATATCATTCCATAAGCAAACAGAGCAGACCCTGATCAGACGGCTCACATAGGAGCCGTCTAATCTGGGTCTACTCTGTTTGCAAAGACGTAGAAAGGCGTAATTATAGATTAAAAGGTAAAACAAATCGGAAATAGATACCTGCAGGATATCAGAGTTTGCGCAGCCATTATTTTGTCAGCATCAGGATCCAAACTGAATGGCACGTCATTTACGGTTTAACCCTTTCCCTCGTATAAACGTGTTTTCACGCATTTGCAAACAGAGAAGACCCAGATCAGACGGCTCCTAGAGGAACCGTCTGATCAGGGTCTGCTCTGTTTGCTAATAGAATTTGATAGATGTGTTTCTTTACTTTCTAAAAAGTCTACAATGTTCAACCTTCCATATTTCTTTATACCTATTTTGTTAATGAATATTCAGTAGGTATTGAAATTTGGCCTAACTACAGAACAGGGAAAGGGTTAAACAGAGAATACTCTGACGGTAAGTTAACTCTAAATCTTAAAGCCGGCGACATTAGTGTTTTACGAAAATAATTTGTGGGCCAAAAGAGTAAAAACAATAAGTATTTAAATCAACAATGACATCCATAACTAGCGAGACTGAGGTTCTGCCTACGAACTCTTCAGAAATCTGAAATTAAGTATTTTCTCACGGGTGTAATCATGTTCACGTGGAGGAGTTCAATGTGTGCAATAAGTACGAGTTCGTAATGCGACTTTAAACGCATGGGACTGCACACGACGCCTAAATCTTTTGCTTTCTCAGCAGGGAGAAGACACGGATTGTCAGAAATGATTTGTATTTCATTCGACTCGGAGGATGCATTAATCCGCGTGTTGGTATTATTGAATTTTTCAAGTCCAACGAAACCAGGACAATGACAAATACACTGTAAAATGTCGCTAATTCGAATATTCAAATAAGTATCATTATCTGTTTTGAAGAGAAGCGGCGGCTTAAATATAGGATGAAATTAATGCAGAAATCTCCACTGAGAGCTCTTGGCATAACTGCCACTCTGCATTAAGCATTCACCTATTTGCAAGGTTTTCAATGCTCCTTAACTAGAACTTCGAATTACCCATTTATTCCTATGTTACGTAAGGACACCCGTCCAGATCTTATGTTGGAACCTATACATTTTGAGTGTGGAGGGGATGCAGCAAACCAAATAGTTGCCATAATAAGCGAATCATATTGATGAGTTCAGCAAACAGTGCAAACCCTGATCAGATGGCTCCTTGATGATTCCTTTGATCTGGGTCTACACTTTTTACCAACGTTCTTTTCAGGGACAAAGGGTTAGCAAGGTTATGCTGTATTTTTCTAATACGATGGGCGTTATATTGTATAGACATTATATGCAAAAGCATAGCTAGCGATACGCACTTATGCACGTGCGTAGCGTCAGTCTGAAAGTTGAAAAAAATTATTGTGGCCAAACTGAAACAAAACTCGAAGGTTCAGGGACTGGGGTAGGCTTTGACAGATCTCTGTCTTGTCATGTAAGTTTTTACCCATTCCGTCATACTGACACCTCTGTAAAGGCCACCTTTTGATAGCATTGTGATAAATAGAACATTTGCTCCTATAGGAGCAAATGCTCTATTTTTCACAATGGTTTCAAAACTACACAATTCTAAAGTTTCCCTCCGAACTCTATAGCCAAGGTGTGTACATTACACTTGGTTTCAGCTACGCTCCTGATTGATACATTTGATTGTGGATATTTCTTGATTCTGCTTGCTCTTAACCCTTTACCATATAAGTGATGAAAATGAATTCAGTTTGACTGAAGTTTTGTAATAAAAATTAACAAGATATAATATTTTGCCATGACAGAGACAATGAAAAACAAATGTAAAATCAGATGTTTATGATTCCTATAAGCAACAGAGAACTATATTTCTGGATCTACTCTGTTCTGTTCGCAAAGACATTAAATGTTGTATTATCAATAATATGGTTAAACGTGTAATTCAAACCATTTACAATTTATTAGCATGGCCTCACAGTTCAAACTGCACCACAAGTCATTAATTTGTGTTGTTTTACATTTAATCATATTTGACTAAGTCTTTTATAATTTGACGTCAACAGAACGTGCGTTGGAGTTCGTACTTACTGATAGGTTGCTAAATCCTTGTCCAAACTCGTCAGGGTGTCTTTTATAGCCGATAAATCGTGATGTGAGTTTTTCAATGTCTCTAGAAATCTGCAAGAAAAGATAACAATACTATTTGATCATACCTGAAATAACTATTCTGTTTAGTCCCTCAAGTTTTGTATGTGTTGCTTATAACAGTAAAATCAGAATAACATTTGATGTCCCCATACTTATCCATTTACTCCATCAATGCGCGTATAAACGTATTTGTAAACAGCAGACGCAGGTTAGACCGCTCCTGTAGTATGGCCTTATATAGGTATGAGTCTACGGTTTCTGCCCATGGTCAAAGTGTCCTGTGTCCATATGCAGTTATAAAATAACGACACTAATTGGTAAACATTATACCATTATGCCTTAGAATAATATGCATGGTGTGCATGTTAAACGCGTAAATGGGTTAATTAATAATTAACAACATTATTGTATCCAAAATTGAAACCAACGTTTTTCATCCTTGCTAAGTTTTGATAGGAAAGTTTAATCGATATAAAAACAAATACCTTTTATATTGCCATTCATAGTTTTGGTGAAATGTTAAACAGATTCTTTTCGATATAGAAAATACTTAAGTTAAAACATTAATAGTACTATTAACAAGGAGTCCAGTAACCTCGAACAGGAGACTTTTTATCATATTTTAGTCAACATCATGAAACAAACACACCATTTAAATTAATTTAGCAGAACAGAACACACATTTTATTCCACCCAGGTACATGGGTACAGCACGGGGATCAATCACAGATATTTACATCAATAATAGATTGTCCCGGTCAAGGGGCTTGGCAATCCTCTTGGAAGCTAGCAAAAGGTATAATACATAAACACGCAAATATTTGCCATGAATATACAATAAATGTTTAAATTGTATGAGCATTAACCATTTACGTTTGGATAAAAATACTAACTTAACTCATTCTCTCCTAGTGACGCATTTTGGTGCCTCTGTAAAATTCACATTTTGAAACCATTGCTCTATTTATCACAATGGCTTCAAAACTACACACTTCTAAACTTTTCCTTTTCTATAATTATTACTCCTTTTCGGTATATTTATTCAAAGGGGTTGATTCTAAAAATAGTCTAGGAGAGAATAAGTTAAGACCTTCGTTACTCCCGTCCGAAGAGTCCATCATAAGTTAGTTGCGACACGTTAAATTACCATATGCAGCAGCATGTAACAAACGATATAACAGGTAGTATTTGCCACATTAAAAAATTCATTTGCCCCTGAACGGTTTATTTGTCACATACATTTTTTAAATATAGTTTATTTCAGTGTATATTAAAGTCTCGCCAATGATCAAATGAATAATTATTTTGGATTTTAAATCAGGTGGTGGCTAAATATAGGCTAAATGTTATCAAAGAAGCTCCATCAGGAGCTTTCTGTATTTCTGTATTACTGATGCCTTTCGATAAGCAACAATCTGATTTTACAACAATCTATGTTAACCCTTTCCCTGTTCTATATTTAGCCCAAATTTTAATACCTACTGGATATTCATTTACAAAATAGTTATAAATAAATATGAAAGGTGGACCATTGTAGACATTTTAGAAAGCAAAGAAACAGATCTTTCAAATTCTATTAGCAACCAGAGCAGACCCTGATCAGACGGCTCCTCTAGGAGCCGTCTGATCTGGGTCTACTCTGTTTGCAAATGCGTGAAAACACGTTTATATGAGGGAAAGGGTTAATAAATTATACCGTCGCATTAATTAACGAGACTTTACAGTTCAGATAACTTACTGTACGTTTGAGGTAAAATCTTCATCGTTTTCAGCTGACAGCAGGCTACATGCCATACACACGACGTACAGCAAAAGAGGAAGGCAGGACAATGTGTTCCGTTTAAACATCCTGCAAAGCAAAGTCATTATGATAACCACAGGGCACCAGATAACTGTGCGCACTCAGATACTAAAATCGCCATTTCTCCACCAAACCCTTTGTTGTGATCATTCTTTACAATCGTCTCCACTAAATTAGTCATTTTTGAAAATGTTTTCATTTACGCATCACTTGTAACCATGTTATAAGAGTATATGACACGCTATGCAAGCAGTAATCCCCTTTATGAGTTTTCCATGTACAGTATAATTCATAAATATCGGAATCTCAGAAAACCGGAATTTCCTCTATACGGCACGGGACTCTTTGGTCCCTATTCCAATCATTCTTTAGTTTTCCTGAAAATTTATATGAATACCGGAACCCCACTATTATGGAAACTGTATAAGCTCCGGACTATATTCATATTCATTCAACATCGAATTACCCTCTGAAAACCGGGCGTGACCCCAGGGGTTTAGACATCTGTTCGATTAACCTTTTCCCGTATACAGTAAAACCTCTCTTAACCGGCCGTTAAATTTAGTATGAATATCGGTCTTGGAGACAGGTGGCAGCTTAATGCAGGGTGAAAGTCATGCAGAAAGCTCCTAGAGGAGCTTTCTGCATGACTTTCACCCTGCATTAAGCAGCCACCTGCCTAAAAGTATCTAAATTCTTATCTAGTAGAATTCCGGTTAAGAGAGGTTATACTGTATAGACGATTGGTACCCTTGCAAACAGATTACACTCAGATCATTCAGCTCATGTAGGGGCCGTCTGTGCAGGGATGGCTCTGTTTGTTCATGCAATAATATAGCTGGATTCTATTATACAATTTTATGCCATATTTCACATCTTGTATTCATAATCCCATTATATGATTTGATATACCAATGTCAATGTGCCAATGTTTTCTTTTAAGAATATTCACAAGGGAAATGGCTAAGTATAAAACATCTTCAATACATTCTATTATGGTAACAAACCGGCTGTTTGCTCTGGACATGTCGTGTATATAGACCCTTACTCTCGTCTACGGTTTCTCAATATATTAGAGCAATTCACTGACTGATAGCCTCAGGGCATTATTTACACGTCAGTCTTACCCATTTTAAAGTGTCTGTCTCTACTTGAAACGCGTTTTAATATGCTTACACATTACATAAAGCATTTGTTTATATGCTGGAAAGAAGTATATTGTAAGCAAAGCTGAAGAAGATAAAACTTGACATGTGTTTGATATCGAATACCCCGATTTGATTTGGGTAGCGCTGTTCAAAATAGGGCCGATAAAATATTTTTGTACACTTTTGTACGCCTTTTGCAATCTGAGTAGACCCAGGTAAGATATCTGATGTGGGAGCTGTCTGATCAGGGACTGCTCTGTTTGCTTATAAAATAGCATAGAACCATTTCTATAGATTATGCCATGATTGTAAAAGTCCCGTTGTCCATGATGTTATTATAAAACAAAAGGTAACTGACATACATGTAGTTCCATTAAAGAGCGTCGTTTAAACTGATAAAGAAGCAATCCTTTCTACAAATGTTGATCACCATAAATGCCGTGTAGTATCAATTACATCTTAACCCGTATCCCGCTACCTTAACCCACTATATTTCCCATAACCAAATCCTTATACCACTTGCTTATTTCGATACCATAACATTTTCTCCCATATAAACGCCTTTTCACGCATTTGCAAACAGAGTAGACCACGATCAGACGGCTTTTATAGGAGCCGTCTGATCAGGGTCTACTCTGCTTGCTTATGAAATAAGTAGATCTGATTATACAGTTCTGATCAAAGCAAAAACTTCGCTTGAACATTTTACATTCACACATGGTCAATATGTGTTCGAAGGTTCGCCGAATCGGGAATAGTTAAAGCTGAACAACTAGAAGTATCACCAAAGATGATGTAATACCCCTGCTCAGCTTCCTTGGTCGCAACTCAAACAAGAAATATCACTAAAGGTGGTGGAATACCGTTCAGCTGCCGGGATCGCAAATCAAGCAAGATTTGTGCCAAGTTATGCCACAGACGGACAGACAGACCAACCGACCGACCAACACACTGACGCCTATAATTATATACCTCCTCTCAAACTTCGTTCGCGGGGGTATAAATATGAGCGGACATTATTTTTTTTCACAGCAAGATAATGATTAACAGACTGCAGTTAACCATTTCCTCTATGAATATTCATGTAAAAACAGTTACTCCATGAATATTAATTAGATTAGTTATTATAATAGCACATTGACACAGCAGGAATTTTGGCCATGGAATAAACAGTAGAATTATATCTATATCATAATTATAATAAGCAAACAGAGCAGATCCTGATCAGACGGCTCCTATATGGTCTTTGTCGACTCTGTTTGCAAAGGGGTAGAAATGCGTATTTATGAAGTAAAGGGCTAAATTAAAACATGAACAGACAGGAATATTTTCATGGAGTTAGTAAAGATTAACAGTTCATTCGAATAATTGGACTTGTCATGTAATTTCGCGACTTTACCGCCAATCGTGAGTTGGCTAGAGCAAATTGATAAAATACATTGTCTTAGGATATTATACGCAGTCCCGTTCCAAGCGTTTCTAATTTGACCCCTTCCCCAATAAACATTTGTGGTCACTTCATGAATATTGTGTAACATAGTTAATCTTATAATGTAAACTTTTTAAGAGAATGTTTAGCTTAAACAAAATCTATAGGAACAATTACATACATGTATATACATATACATATTTTCATAAGCAAACAGAGCAGGTCCTGATCAGACAGCTGTTTGGTCTGGGTCTGTTCTAATTGCAAAAGTGTTAAAAGGCGCTACTATCGGGGAAAGGTGTATGGGAAAAGTGTGCATTACAAGGCTAAAATGGTATCATGTGGGTATGAATAAATATATACGAATCCGTCATAAAAACATGTATGAACAGCAAAGAAGGGGACACAAAGTCTGTTTTCTATCACTCATATATCCCTTGAGATTAATTTTCCATTCTACGAGTAATGGATTCTTTAAAACATTAAATAATTTAATTTGATTTTTCGTCGTTCAGTTTAACCTTTTCGCTACCAATATCGCTTTTGTAATTCCCTATGCAAACAGTTTGGATCCAGAGGAGACGCAGAGTAACCCAGTGTTCCATCAGGACCCAAGTATGAAAGATAAATGAAAAAAGAAAGAGATGAACAAATAAAAATGTAGCATGTATTAAAGGTTGCAGGCGACAACATTCAGCAGCGAAATAGTTGCCCAATAAAAAAGGTAGCCCAATAGCTCTCCATTATTTTTTAAATATAATAGTAAAATGTAATAATAGAAAATCAGGACACGGGATGGGCATACCTAATTTACTTTTAAGCAGCGCAGTGTGTTTGCCGAGTTGCTAATAAAACTTAAACATAAAAAGTGTTATTTTAAAACAAATGGCTATTTAATCAGCTGGATGTCGCGATATGACAGAAACACCATTAAATCAACGTAAACTCCGATACAAACAAACAAACATACATACAAATGAATGGTGTGTCCACTACAAAGTATGATGCAAGTGTTGGGCACTTGTATTTCCAGGTTGTTAAACCGTTAGCCTGGTTTTAGAGGATAAGTGATTACCTGTACAAACAGTTTTGATCCAGATGAAACGCCGAATAACTCATCGTCTCATCAGGA
This sequence comes from Azorinus chamasolen, assembly GCA_963576725.1. Lineage (NCBI taxonomy): Eukaryota > Metazoa > Mollusca > Bivalvia > Cardiida > Solecurtidae > Azorinus > Azorinus chamasolen. The sequence goes on along the minus strand of OY755246.1, from coordinate 49,434,304 downwards.
TCCAAACTGTTTGACACATTGGTTGCATTTTGGTTGTCAAACTGATTATAGCTTGAAATTTGAAAATACAGGGTATCTTGAAAATTTAATACCTTGTCGCTCAATATGTACATGTAAAAAACAAATTGTTTCTTGAGACTTGAAAAGTAAAGTACGATATTATTATACTTGAAAACATTCTTTTTGTAAACCTTCTGCCAAAAATCCTACGAAGTACACCCAAGTTGTGCTCGAAGTTTACAACACACCCTTTGCTCAGACGCTTTTTCGTCTATATTACCTTAAAATAAACTTTATTGTATAATACCATGTGTTATAAAACCCTATGTTGTGACCACTCTTTAGAATTGTATCGAAGAGACGATTCTTAAGGGGAAGTCCCTACATTCAACGCGTTTCAAAAATGCTTAAAATATACAAAACGCATTTGCTTATATACCGAAAAGAAATATATGTCAGGAAAACCAGTCGAATAAAGGCCAAAGAAGGTACAACTTTCGTGTGTTTGATATCGAATACCCAACTAAATCGGCTCGTGTTTTGGTGTCATTAACTGTTCGACAAATGCCGATAATAGTTTATTGTAGAACAAAAAATATAAGTATAGATAAAAACGGTTTATTTTGTAACACAGGAACATCTTCCTCTTTAAGAGTGGTCAGATCATAGGGTTTTGTGAAGAAAAATAGGAGTTTTTCTTGAAAATATTTTAATGTTTTAATTTTATCTGAACTTCTGATTATGATACATACATCCCCTAAGATTATGTTCTGTATAGAACCAGACTTAAACATATCAGGACTATGCTCTAGAGACACTTCATATATATATATATATATATATAACCCCATCCCTGTTCAATTTTCATGTAAGAATTAATGACGTCATGAATATTTTATTAGCTGAACTTTTATAATGGCAAATGACCACACGATTTGTTTACCTTGACATGTACTGTAAAGTTAGATCTATATAAATCCATCAGCAAACAGAGCAGACCCTGATCAGACGGCCCCTATAGGAACCGTCTGATCTGGGTCTACTCTATTTGCAAAGGCGTGCAAAAACGCTTATATGAGGGGGAAAAGGGATAATATGTTGGGGGTTGTATTTGTAGGTCAAACATCTGTTTCTACGATTTCAGTTGCTAATAAATAAATGTAAGAGTTGCATACACGTCTCCCTGTAGTAATTATTTCTCTATTTATACAGAAAATATGAAGTAATAATGATAAACGAGCGTAGGAGGAGAAATAAACGCTATATACTGCTTCAATTTAGCAATGTTAAGTATAAGTATATGCGATGTATCTAAATATCGTAGTTCTATGCATTCATGATATGATTAACACCCCAATGGACAAATAACGATTACCCTCCTGTGAAAAAATGATCTCATGCAAATTTGACTTACTTCCGATTCGATCAAGCTTTTGACAAAGGTTAAATGTTTTAATGGTAGAAGCACACACGTATTCGTCAGTGGATTGTTAGGGCGACGTTCTTAACCCTTTCCTCCATAAACATGCCTTTCTGCGCCTCTGTAATAGTCACTTCTTGAAACCATTGTGGGAAATAGAGCATTTGCTCCATAGGAGCAAATGCTCTATTTATCACAATGGTTTCAATACTACATAATTCTAATTTTTCCCTTTCCTCTAGAAAATGCTCCTTTTTTGGTAGATTCATTCAAAGAGCTTGGGTCTATAAATTACCTATGGAAGAATGGGTTAAGTAAAATTGACTTTTGTTCAATGTTTTCTCAAAGGCTTGAGCGAATCGGAAGTAGTCAAAATTGAACAGAGCGCGAGCATTATTATTTCACAGCGGGGTAAGGGTATTTTTTCTCGTACATATATTCTTGTACATATACATGTATTAGACAAACTGTTTTGAGTATTTTATGTGCATTATTCAGCATGGTTTTCGTTACAATCAATGTGCATACACCATATTGGTATCATTCAGCTCCTATATTTTATTCCAATCCTTCTTAGTAATAATGTGCAGTAAAGCCTCTCTAAACCGACCGTTAAATCTAGTATAAATATCGGTGTTTTAGACAGGTGACAGCTTAATGCAGGGTGACAGTCGTACAGATAGCTCCTCAAGGAGAGTTCTGCATGGCTTTCACTCTACATTAAGCAGTCACCTGCCTACAAGTATCTATTTTTATTTCTCTATTAGAAGTCCAGGTTTTAGGGGTTTACTGTATATGTAATGCATGTTGTAAATTATAGGAAATGGAATATGTTTAACCAATATGACCAGTGTTTGAAACGAAACGTTATTGCATTTCACGAACAGTGTAGACCGAGAAGAGAGGGCTCCTAGAGTAACTTCTCATCACCGAATTACTCATCTGGACCGAAGCTGTTTGCAAATGCCAGTGAGGTCGCAGATAGTGGTACATGTATAAGATTGTGTTTCTTTTTTGTAGTTCCGGATATGTAGTTATCGCACTGGCAGCTGACCTAGTTGTTTTTAATTGATTAACAGGAAAAAGATATTTAGTAATAGTTAGTTGCTAGTAAGCATGTATATCATTAAAATTTAATGCTCTTCGGTATTTTCATTGAACTCTTTCGCAGGTTCTGCTTCAATAAGTTTATTTTCATCTTCAAAAACTCAGCGCATCTCTTGATAACTCAACTGTGATGAAATTACAGAACTTGCATGATGTACATTTCCGAGTGTTTGTTTCGCTGTTTGGTGTCAGTGAGACTATTTCCGGTAACGTCGTATAGAATATTCGTTCTTATAACATGAAGTACGCACAATGTGGCGAACCTCAGCACTTGCACAATGAAGGACAGTGATCGAACAGTGACTGGGTATCAACGAACAAGGTCACCAACAACCGCATTTCCGCCACTGTGGATGTCCCGAAGTGTTTATTCGTACTAGTGCCTTGCAGTATCAGGCATGAGCGTGTTGTCCACATATCTCTAATAATATCCACCATGCTCTTTCGTTTTTTTATATTGTTCTGCAGGTACATTCTAACCTTTAGCAAATTACTGGCGACTCTGCGATAACCGTTCCAAATAGTTTGGATCCAGATGAGACACTGATACACTGTTTTATAAAGAAATATATATTGTAAGAAATGAAGACACATAAGCAGACAGTTTGTTCAGAGTGCAGAAGGTTAATGATAAAACGGGGCATCTCCTTGTCTCTCATACTTGGCCCTTAACTAGTATCATTTTGAGGGGTGTAGATCTAGCTGCAATTTATAAAAACAACAAATAATTTAGCCATGTGACTATGGCATCCGGATATGACAAATACGAAACCGTCTGAACACGACTCTGCTCTGCTTGCTATGGACTTATATCAATCCATTTCATATTATATAATCTTTCTTGCTTAACCCTTTCCTCCATGAATATTTATAAAGAGATAATGACACCATGCATATTAATTTGAATCATATATTGTAGCATAAACAAACAGATCAGACCCTGATCAGACGGCTCCAATAGGAGCCGTCTAATCTGGGTCTACTTTGTTTGCAAATGCGTAGAAATGCGTATATATTGAGTGAAGGGTTAGATATTCATGATAGATGATTGGGTTTAATGTGTGTATATTCAATAATAAATCCAACAGGAGCTGTACCGAACGAAGCTATAGCACAACACAATATGTCTGGATAACTTTACCAAGTTTTATGAAATAGCCGTAAAGAATCCGATACACATAGAGGATCTTACATGAGTGTTCATTACAAATTGTTCTTATGCATCTCGTTTACTATAATGAATATTACGCTCGCTAAAGTCCGTGTCATAGTATTATAGTAAACTCGTTTCATAAACCAATTTGTAATGGACACGAATGCAAGATTCTTTTTATCACATAACCCCTTAAAATGCCTTAGAACGTGAAACAGGCTACAGCTGACGACGCCATTGTTTACAGCGTCGACGAAAATGCAGGACTACGATTGGCTTACGATTAAATGGCGTCAGTGACGTCATGCATTGGTTCCGATTGTTCTTTTTAAGATCCATTATCTATCGGATTCAAAATGCTCATTTGAATGAAATAAATGCACTAGTGCAATACTGTGGTTTACGGCACTCTGTTTCGGCATCCCCACACCAAAGATTATATGATAAAGTACTAATAGTATGCGTATATACATGTATAATCAAAATCATTCGCGGTTGAAATAATTTGAATCTAGCAATGCAGTGTAATCAATCACAAAAAGCTGTGTAGCACCGACGGCAACTTACATGCTGCAAGTGCCTATCACCCAGTAATTTTATTATTCAGCAATTAAACCAACCCAGTTCGTCACTTCAGAAGTTGTTTTGTCAAGTTATGTCTCTCTCGAGATGCCTAGATTACACACAGTAAAGCTAGACTTGCAACTGAACAGATGTAATGTTAAAAGATGCGCTCTTAATGTGACATCTTGCTAATGCCTTTAGCTGTTTTAGACAATAAATCCAATCAATATACCGCACGTTGGTTTGAGCAGGTAGGTGAATGTTCATCATTAATTAGTTGATCATTTGGTGAAACTCCCGTAGCTTTGACTAAAATGTTAAAAAGTTATAAAAGAAAAATGATGTCGTCTTATAGGGCTGCTTTAGTATAATTTAATCTTCTTTCTTTCATTTTCAAAAAAGAAAACAACAAAAGTATTGCAGTGGTGTAAACAGTCATTTATTCATATTGGTAAAATCACGTGTTATTTTCTGCAAAAACATGTTTACGAGTAAAAACTTGAATGCTGACTGTATGTCTGGTCGGGTACCATGCTTTCGCTTATCCCATTAATTGGAACCTGGGTATAAATGGGTTAATAATATTTTGAACATAATAAGTACAAACTAATAAATTATTAAATTAATGCATACCTGCGACAGGTTCGTCGTTAGTTACGTGATTATTTCTCTGCGTTATCCATCTTGACCAAAAGAAAATGTATAAGTTGTTTTACTCATTCCCGTAACACACCCACGACAATACAAGGAGAGTATTATGTCAAACCATTATATGTCAGTATGGTGTATCAACGTTGACCTTTACAGTGCGGGCCACGGCCACTAATGTAATTTCAAACAATGTAGATCCAGATGAGAGAGCTCCTAGAGGTGCCCTCTCAACATGGTCTGCACTGTTTATCATGTTACACTTTTCTTTAGAAAAATCCCTAACTATTCACCGTAAGCTTGAGCTGTTTGGGAATAGTATACAGTAAATTCCCTCTAATGCGACCATCTAAAATAGGTATAGGTCTTGGTGCTAGATGCAGGTGGTAGCCTAATGCAGGACACAAGTAATGCCGAAAGCTCCTAGAGGAGGTTTCTGTATTACTTTTGTCCTGCATTAAGCAACCACCTGCTTATAAAGCCACCCATGTTTATTCATTAAGTGGTCGCATTAGAGGGGTTCTACTGTATTTGATAATTCATCATTGTAAGTGTTAATCACGATTATGTTGAACCCTGTCAGATTCTTTATAAAACCGGCTGCTATATCGAATCCGTGGTCCATATTCTTTTAACCCTCTTTCTCTAGGTCAAATACTGTTGCTTTCGAAATACTCTGAAATGTCGCGAAGTCTATGTCCGAATGAGTGTTGATACAACGTGTGCCCTTCTCGTAGTTTGAGAGTCGAAATTTCAGAAAAACACAAGAGGATATTTATCGATTCGACCAAATGTTTGTTCTGACTAAGCTATACATGTATACAATACATGTATATAACATTATTAAGTTTCAACCATACGGGACCCTTTTTCAAACAATAAACTCTACATTTAACATCTTTTAACGAGCACTTCATTAGCAAAACTTTTGAAGTCTCAACAATTTATTTATACAAACCTCACAAATATCTAAGCATTCAGAATAATGTGTCATGCAGGAATCCAGGTCAATAGCACAGTGTATTGGCGCCAACAAGATTATTTCGGAAGTCAGTGACGAAAAAGGATAAGAAACAACCTCAGCTGCCTATGTAAACAATTATCAAATGCTATTTAAGCTTAATATAAACAGATATCTTCAAACGAATTATACAACAAGCAACATATTGCTTATGTTCAATTATTCTCACGAAGTTTTCCAGTTTGAATTTATATCGAAATATACCCTTATGCTACAAAATAAACATTTTTCGTCGATGATTTTTGTGTTGTTCAACAGAGTAATATTGACCTATTGCGAGCACTAATGGAACCAAATACAACTCTAATAAATACGAATTTATCAGAGAATAACACTGGATGGGTTCTTTGTTTATAACACACGAAAGGTTTGTCTCATTCAGTGTTTATTCGATCGGTTTTATTGCGATAGATAAACAAATAGTATATTATGTAAGTTGTTGGCATTTTGAAAACGCATTGCAAGTAGAAAATATAACTATCACTTGTGTACAAAATACTCATTTTGACGCTTTTTCAAACAGGGGAGACCCAGATTAGACGGCTCATGTAGGAGCCGTCTCATCAGGATCTGCCCTGTTTGCTTTATGAGTAATAAATATCTGATTCAACAGACTCTGCCATCACCAAATACCATATGTTCATATGCAATTGTAAATACAAAATAAATTTAGTGATGCCATTATTTCTTACATTTAAAACTTATTGAGCTAATCCAATTGTATCATAATCTTTATTTTACAATACACCAATTGCACTGTAGTTTGCCCATTCGATGCCGACTTCCTGAATGGTATTGCTTGGCAGTTGGTATATCATGAACAGTACTGTGACGTTATTTAGAAATTGAAACGTTTTCAAGAATAACTTCTTTATTTCTCCACCAAACCCTAAGTTGTGACCACTCTTTAGAACCGTCTCGAATAGACAAAGATGGTTATTGAAAGAGACAAACAATAACAGAGGATAGTGATTCACAGGTTCTTTTTGTTCTAAGTGGGTTTTTTTTGTGATAAATGTACGTTATGACCCATGTTTATGATGTCCGGTGTGTAGCAATTCTATATTGGTATTGGTCTATCGTAGATAAATGTATTACTTTTGACTTTTGTATTATCCCTTATATTCCTAGACACTCCTCGTATGATAACAATTTTACCAAACGTCATGAAAGCAACTACTTTATTATGTCTGTGGGTTAAATTACCTAAGTTATATGCAAAAAGGATATTTTATACCTGGAATGGAACAATATTATTATTTATTATTAATTTCATTAAGTCTTTGCCATATTGGTTTAGCCTCGCGGTAATAGGTATAACCAGGATATATTTATCACGAAACCTTTCGCATATCGGTAAGATACGCATTTAATACCTTTGCAAACAGAGTAAATCCAGATCAGGATACTCCTGTAGAAAACGTCTAATAAAGGTCTACTTGTTTTGCTTAACAATAACATACATGTAAATCTGAGTGAGTGAGTGAGTTGGGTTTTACGGCACTACGACACAGAATATGTCATATAGCGTCGATGAATGATGAGATTACATCATGATTTGTTAACTGACGAAATGAAACGTCCTTTCATCATACTACACATTTATGAGGGTCGTATTTTGCAATAGGTACATTTAAGTATGTCCGTCAGAAATCGCAACATTGCTGAGATTGTGTCCTACGTGAATATGTCCCATAGAGAAACCTTTACAGATCACTGACCCGAATAGCCTGAACAAATGACCGAGATAATTTGGTGGTATTCTTCTCGAAACATATGTATGACTATGACTGAGAGATGAGAGAGTTCTCTTGACTATGGGGAATTGATTTACTAATCACTTCATACACTTCGAAGACTACCGAGAAAACCTAGAGACCAAAGACATGATGAAAGTTCAGCAACTGTAATTGCATTTCATTGGTGCTAATTCATATTAACCGTTACTGCGTTGAAAAAGATGTCTGCGTAATTTCGGATCTTGTGCAATTTGGACTATTTCCGATTCGATCAAAAGTTTGAGAAACTATTTATCGAGTGTCAAACAGTTTCGAAACCCTAATGAGACGCAACGCGACGTCTGATCGGGATACAATCTGCTTGCAAATGCGAGTCAGGTCGCGAATAATCGAGTAAGGGTTGAGAGTTTATTAACCCTTCGCTTGCTATTCACGTCAATATACGTACCTGTAAATAGTGAAGACCCAGATGAGACAGCTCCTGCAGGAGCTGTATCATCAGGGTCTGCACTATTTACAAGTTGAGTGTGCAACCAGTGCACTCCACAGCAGTGATTGCACAGCGAAAACCTTTTACACTGTGAAGATATATGTAATTATACAACAGGACATGGGTAAAGAAGGAGAAGTGTATTTTAAAATTCAGCAAGCGAAGGGTTAAGGTCGTATACGTGTACAGATATGTCCGCAATTTACACTTACACTGACTTAAACTTTCCTAAGATTGCACCACAAGTTAGCGTGAGTCTCGTGGGATTGGTGTTTTCCAAGGGTGATTTTCGGTCAAGAATATGAATTATGACACAAAATGTTTCCGAGTAATGATTTGTTTGAATCTGTCAGAAATATTTTATTAAACAAAAGAAACATAATCACAAGGACATTGACCAACATAAATACAACATAAAACATTACGTCTTGATATCATAACAGTGACAGTGTAGAGTCTAACGTGTTACTTAGTACACACGCATTTATTTTACGCTTTTGCAAAAAGAGTTGATCCAGATCAGACAGTTCCTATAGGAGCTGTCTGGTCAGGGTCTGTTCCGTTTGCTTAATAAATATTTTATGTATAATTGCATTCTGTTTGTAATAGCAATATATTCAGTGTTTTAATTAGCAATGCAGTGCATTCCCTCTAAACCGATCAATCAATTAAGTATAATGTTCGGCCTTGGAGAAAGGTGACAGCTTAATGCCGGATGAATGTCACGCAGAAAGCTCCTATGACTTTCATTTTGCATTAAGCGGCCACCTGCCTAAGATATCTTAAATCTTCTCTACTAAAAGTCGGGTTTAGAGAGGTATATAAAATTTAATATTCATGATGGAGAGAGTTTGAATAAAATAATCAGGTAAAGAGATAAACGATCAATGGTACATATATTTGTAAGACTCATTATCAAACAACTGTACAACCGTGCTTGGTGTTTATGAATGATTGGAATTATTGTTTTCCTTGCTTCCATACGGAATGTAGCATTGTCTTGCTTTTGTTTCTCAAACAACCTGGTAATAATGTCAAACAAAGACCGAGTGTTTATGGCCTTCGACAGACATCCCAAGACCCTTTACCGCTCCGATTCAAATCCCTACCTAGGCATTTGGATGTTTCATGTGAGGAAGCCTTCCAACTGACTTGCCGTAAGTCGGTGGTTCTACCCGGGTGTTCTGTGTACGTAACGATGCAATTTACGGAAACACCTCTGGGGTCTTTCTCCACTTGTAATTAGCTGGACGTCGCGATATCACTGAAATACTGCTAAAATGACGTAAAACCCCAATGTAAACAAATAAACAAATGCCAAATAATCTTATCCTGATAAGACAGTGGGTTACTCGACGTAGCATCCGGAACAAAGAAACTGTGTATAGATTAGTCAAAGCGCAGTTATAACTTACATGTATCTAACCACTTATCAAATTGATTTTTATTCGTCTCTTTCAAGACGTTCAGTGTTGCATAATGCAAATATCCTATATAGACTTGTGATTAGGTTCACAAGGAACTAAAACAAGCTAACAAATAATTTGCAATTAAATCTAAGGTTATTTTTACTCTTGTTCGAATTTCCTCCCACTACACAAATACCATCTTAATATTTATCCTGACTCACATTATCAAACAGCTTTGATCCAGACCAGACGCCACGTAACTCTGCGTCTTATCTGGATCCAAGCTGTTTGACATTCGGTCAGTAGTTGGAATAAAGCGCAAGTCCGTAAAACAACACACATTTATATTTTAAGCATACATCATTTTTGTGGCACAATAAGTGTTAATGCTTCATTTCTCACTGAGTCTCTAATTTCATACAGTAAAATCTCGATTATTCCAACTCTTAAAACACGTATTATTGTCAATCTTTAAGACAGGTGGCAGCTTAATGCACGTTGATTGTCATGCAGAAAGCTCCTCTAGGAGCTTTCTGCATGACAGCCACCGTGTATTAAGCATCAACCTGTCTAAACGGTTCTAAATTCTTCCAAAAGTATATATAAAATTCGAATAATCGAGATGTTACTGTATGTATTATGTTGAGAGTACATACTCCATTTAGAATATGCAGCAGAGAAAGAAATGGAAGTATCCGTTAATAGTCGGAAATAACGATCTTTAAGCTACCGGAAATTGATATAGGTGTTCCTTTTATTCCTTAAGAATCTTAAGTATCTCGCTTCCTTCTGTTATCAATTCCATCATAATTTACTGATTTATGATAAAAGCCATGACTTTCATTAGAAACAAAACTAATTCAGATACAGTAAAGGTAGGATTTTTATTCATGGCATTTTATGATTGGTACTAAAGTTTACCTCCTTGTACACACAAACTCCCATTTTATATTCTAAAGGGTACATTTTTGTTAGTTTGCACAAGTCTCGCATCCATGTAACCCAGTGGCTTTGCATCTCTGTTGTGAGATTTATATATACAAATATTGTCCTTCTCCAGTTCAGGCGTTTTACATGCCTGTTGGGAGTGTTATATACATATTTTGTTCTTCTCCAATTCAGTTATTTTGTGTGTCTGGTGGGAGGTTTATGTTTAGATTTTGCCCTTCTCCGGTGTAGTCCTTGTGCATGCATGTTAAGAGTTTAATACTCTGATACTGTCTTTCTCCACTTCAGTCGCAGCTTGCAACTTGTATACAGCTTGCTTTCTATGAAGTGTCAAGCTATAAAATGCTTTTACTATTTCATTCTAATATGAGGGTTTAGATTACATTCCTTAGGTATGCCGATATAAAAGAATACTGAACTATCTGTATGGAACTGCTATTTTGCTAACACAAGTAAGACAAAGTGCTCCACGCTCAGAAAGAATGTATATTTAAGATAATTGCAAACGATGTAGATCCAGACCATTCACTGAAACCCGCGGTCTCCAATGATGGTCCACACATTTCACACCCATAAAAATACTTAAACCCTTACTATACCGTGAAAAAATATTGTCGCTCAAATTTGGATTTGAAGCAATTGTGACTTCTTCCGATGCGCCAACGATTTTGTTTATCTGTTGACCTAGTATCAAAGCGTTTGGATCCAGATAACTTCAATGCGTTTTCAAATGCGAGTGAGGATGCGGATGGCATGGTAATTGTTACATGAGACGAGGACCTATATCAGAGTTAACACCTTTGGTAGAAAGCTCGACCTGGCTCAAACAATTTGGATCCAGGTAAGACGCAGAGGAGTTCGATGTATAATCAGGATCCAAACTGTTTGACATATAGACAGTATTTTGATCAAGGTATTGGGCGAATGTACAACAAATAAGGGTGTTAGAAGACAATTTAGACACTGATCATTCAGTATGATACAGATTAAAATCAGAGGGTTTTGAATTTCACGAAACAACTTGAACATTACTATTACCACAATAAATTCTGTTACATATTTAAGGTTTGATATTACATGTAGTATGCATGCACTGAATTAATGTTTCACTCTTTATTCTTTATCTCGGTGATAAAATCATGGGAAAATCTCTAGTGGGACTTGTAGCTGACCACAGTTAAGCGTCAGATCTTCCCACTTTTTTGCCGTGACACAATTAGAAACAAATATTGATATGTAAACTATTATAACAAATTCATTTATATATAATAATTTCAAGTAATAGTATTATTTTAGCATTCGTTTCGTTAATATAATTTATCAAACATTAAACTCCGATGTTTGTCTATAAATGACACTAGGTACAATCGAACTTTGAAACTGTTTTGTGATGTTTCTTCAAAATTGTTTAAAAAATCATAATCCAAATATAAAACTCCTATGTCTGCCTTTAATATTCTAACTAAAATTATTACTTTTGGGGAAACGTTTGACATTTAATATCAGTGTTCAAAGTTTTATCTCTAGCTGTATTGATATTGAATTAACCTTGTAAATCGTACATCTACTGATAAGTCAAGTTGCTCTTGATCAATGCAATGAATAATCAATGTTATCAAAATAGCATCAACGATGACTGAAACTTACAAAACCTGTCTACACATCTCAGATAATATCTCCAAAGAATCAGTAATGAACACTTATGAATGTATTTCAAATTGGAGGAAACAAATAATAGCAATGTAAGGCAATATTTCCATATTCGTAGACTTCGCTAAATGTTCAATTGTCATTCATCTACATTTAAACGTTTCACAAAACTTAATCCCGGATATTCCTGTCTGTCATAGACATGTCATTTCTTTCTATATAAAAGTAAACAATGTACTTGACACATCCCCTCATATACGAGATATAGAGGATGTGTTGCGAGTTTTCTTTTAAGATCACATGTTCCTAAACGAGCCTTAGAAAATGTCATTAAGCGAGCTTTGGCGAGCTTAATAACATTTTCTTGGTGAGTTTAGGAACATGTGATCTTAAAAGACAACGAGCATCAGATTCTTTTTCTCACATAACAAATAAGTATATTTTGCCGTTTAAATGACGTGTAAACAATCGGTTTCAATGGTTTGACGTCATATCTGATGTATGACGTCATATATATGTTCTAAAGTGATCTTACACGTGTTACAGATAAGGGAATTTTAACCCTTTGTTCTAACTCGGAGATAAGGGAAGGTATGTGAGAAATGTTTTAACACATTTGCAAACGTAGTAGAACCAGGCCAGACGGCTCCTATAAGAGCAATCTGCTCAGGGACTGCCCGGACTGCTCAGTTTGCTTATGAAATGACATAAATACGATTATACAGCTTGTACCATGATAAAAATGTCTTATGTTCATAATGCCAAACATCTAATTATCATTTCACTGATATTAATGATGCAACTAGTTCTTTACATGACTATTCACCACCAGGTAATGAGTTCAAATATTTACTTTGTCGCCCTTGCCCAGATATATTGTGCTTAGCGAATAACCATTAGAGCTATGCAGTTGGAACGAAATATTGTTCTTGCACACTGTACTTAAACGCGTTTATAAACCCTTATGTACAACGCTGAATTTTCAAATGGACTATTCCAAATTTCAAACAGGTCAAGTTTATGGTGAATATGTAGGGACAAGTGTAACATGACAAACTGTACATACCCTGGGTCCATGCTTATAAAACTTTTAGTTGAGTCTGAGTTCGTTCTCAAGTTTTTGATTGGTCAGATTTGAGCCTTTGGCTCAAATCTGACCAATCAAAAGCTTGAGAACTCACATCTGACCAATCAAAAGCTTGGGAACGTCTCGGCGTCTTATCAGCAGCAAAGCTGTTTTGCACTTTGTAATTAGTTTCTCTGTCGTTTTGATGAAATCAAAATTGCTCTAGGTCCAAGAATGAGCAAGCACTACTTATTAAAGGGGGATAAGAGCAAATAGAAAAGACTGCACATACAGTAAACCCTCTCTAAAACTAGTAACAAATTTTTGTCAAATTATCGGTGCTAAAAGGAAGTACTAGCTTAATACAGAACATATGAAAACACTCAATCCAGACCTTTCTGCATTACTTTCGTCATACATAAAGCAACCACTTGTATTATAAGACATGTATGTTTATTCATAAAATGTTCTCTTTGGACAGGTTGTACCGTTTTCAACGATATGCTACCAGGACAGACATGCATGAAACATAATAAGAAGAATAAGCCTTATGAATATTCAACATGTTTTGCTACATAGTTCTTTAAGGTAGCAAAACTATATTTGCATCTGTATAACATTTTGCATTTAGCAAAGCATGTCTTAAGCCATAATTGAACGATTTTTTATTCTGTGACTTTACTGCAGATAGTATGACACCATTGTGATAAATAGAGCATTTGCTCCTATAGGAGCAAATCCTCTATTTATCACAATGGTTTCATAATTTCATAAATTATCTGTATGTCTGTCTGTCTGTAGCTCAATGATGATCCAAAGTAAAAATGATACAGAGAAACTCCTATAGGAGCTGTCTGCATTATGTTTGTCCTGTATTAAGTAATCATAATTTACAATTCATTTGTTCAATCAATAATGGCCGGTTAAGATTCTACTGTATTTCAATTTCTACTAACCACCATATTAGAAACTGCAAATGGTCTATACCCTGATCATACACCATTTATCTGCCACAACATATAGTGTAGGTCTTCATTGTATTCAAGGCACACGTAGGATTATGTTTCCAACTGGATACACACACACCGTTAGTTCGGGGTTCAAGGTTATAAAACGTCTGAGTCTGAGATCATTCTCAACTATTTGATTGGTCATATGCTTGATAATGATTTCGCACTCAAGCAAAACCTTTTATAACCTCGGGACCTTGTTAAAAACCACAGACGTTGAAGACCTATAATATATAATATATTCAAACCTATGTCTGTCAACCAGACAACGGGTATTGATTGTAGGTCTTTAAAAATAATAGCTTCACGCGGGTCGGAAAATGCTTACAAAATATATTCTAATGCAGCATCAGTGTTAATGTCAGCCTGCATACATACATTGCATATGTTAATCGCATGACACTCTTTCTATCCATACTCGTGTAACATAACACACACATCACTTAAAGCAAGACGAAATATAAATAGGAAAAAAGCGCTTGTTTTTTGTTAATTTTTTGTTTGTTTCGAGTCATAAAATGAATATTATATAAGTCATTTATTGTTGATTTTTACCAAACCCGTTGATTATAATACATTCTACAGTAGAATCTATCTTAAGCGACCATCAAAAAGAGCTCCAATTATGGGTCTGTAAAGCAGGTGGTAGCTTAATACAGGTCAAACATAATGCAGAGTCCTGTGTCAAATTAAGTTACGGTCGGTTAATGCAGTTTCTACTGTGTTTTAGTCAGCTCGTTTGGTAAATCTTCGAACTATATTGTAAACTCCTATAAATATGCATCACGTGTTTCCACGGCCCAAATAATTACATGTATACCAAGTATACTGTTCAGAGAGATACATCCTGGAAGCAAAAGCATATTTAGTTGAACTTCGATATCTCGAACTCCAAGGGACCAAAATAGTTCGATATATTAGAGGGTCGAGTCATGTGATCTAAAAACTGGCCAATACCTCAAGTTCTGTAGGAACTTTCAGCATTACTTTTGATCTGCATTAAGCTGTCACGTGTGTTTCTAGATAATTATGTTTAGCGCTACATTTTAGAACAATCCTTTAATTTAAGTTTAGGAAAGACCGAACTTTTAGTTCGAGTTATCCCGAAGTTCGAGTTACCCGAGTCCGAGATATTGAAGTTCAACTGTACCAGTATTCCGCTGTCCGCGACTTGATTGTCATTTGCAAACTGCTTGAGTCCAGATGAGACAGCTAGTAAGTCGGTGTCTCATCAGGAGCCAAGCTGTTTGAAACTCGGTCAATAATTTCGCAAAAAGCTTGATCGAATCGGAAGTAGTCCAAATTGTACTAGATCCAAATTTATCTTTTTTTTTCTCACAGCTACGTAACGGTTATCATTTGCTTGTTTAACGCGGGATATTGCTAGTTTAAACGCAGGAGCTTGCTTATAACAACGGTATACTAACCATTATTCCGCTGAGAAAAACACAATTTATGTTCAAATTTGTGTAACTAATTCCAATACGATCAAGTTTTTGAGAAATTATTGGCCGAGTACAAACAGCTTGGATCCTGATGAGACGCCGAGTTACTCGGCGTCTCCTCTGGATCCAAGCTATTTGTAAGTGTGACTATAGTCGCGAATAGCGTATTATTGATAAATTCATCACGGGGCTGCTATTGAAATATTCTACTGTATCTGCAAAAGAAGAACATGGACGGAAATTAGTAGTATTTATACAATGCGACATCACCAACAATTCTGCTATTTCTTATCACGCCCCTATATGTAATGTAAATATAATCTTATACAGTAAAGTCTAGCTTCCCCGAACTTTAAGTAAAGGCATATTGACATTTTAGGCAGATGGCTTTTCAATGTAGGGTGAAAGGTATGTACTGAGCTCCAATATTCGTTTTCTGCCTGACCTTCAGCCTGCATTAAGCAGCCGCCTGTCTTGGAGACCGATAATTATATTTGTTTGAGTTTCGGATGATCGAAGTTAGTGCTCGTATGATCGAGGTTAGTGCTCGGATGATCGAAGTTAGTGTTCGAATTAGTGAAGGTAGGGTTCAGATTACCGAGGTTTGCCTGTACAATGTAATTTCTTATTTATCAAAAACTGTGCACTGAAATTGTAATGCATAAATAATTCACGTCTACAAACGTGTTCCTTTGATTTATATATCAATCTGAAAGATGTCACGAAATGTCAATGTTTGAATTCCACACTGTTGGTGATGGGTTAGACCTTTCAACACTTGTACTTCTTGGATGGATTCTTATGACACTCTGTTCCGCAAAGAAATGAAAGGATGAAGCTTTTTTAAGCAATGTGACAGACTTTCAGGCTATCATAAGACTACATTTTTAGCAGGAATCCTTCACATGAAAAATTAACGGGTTCCAGCTTTCCATTTGATGGCGTTTAATTGAAAAAGTAGTAAAGTCTTACTATGCTGACTTTTCAAATGGACTATTCAAAAATTCAAACAGGTCAAGTTAGGGAATCTGCTTAAGAAAAGTGTAACATGACAAACAGTGCAGACCCTGATGAGAGGACTCCTTTAGGAGTCCTCTCATGTTGGTCTACAATGGTTGCAAAGGACATTAGTGACTCGTGTCTCGCACAGTAAGGGTAACTTACATTTTAAAGGTGTAAAGGGTTAGAGAGCAAATCTTTGAAGCAGGGGCTGCTTAACATCTATATAATTATACTACATACAAAAGCTAGAGGCTACCTCTTGTTGGGGTACAGATAAACATATTTTTTAAAATCATATACCACTTTCATTTTATTTCAAAGCAACGATGTGTTCACTGGCATATGAGTCATAGGGGTGTGCAGTAGAACCTGTCTTAAGCAGCCATTCATTTATTTTGGGAGACTTGCTACATTAAGGTTTTCGTTGACCAAGGCAGAATGTTCTTACTCAGCCTGAGAGACAGATCCTAATGAATAAAGTCAGTGGTTCCTCTCTGGAAATAGTTATTGAGCACCCACTTCACACTATGATAAAATATATATGATATGATACAACATAATGATAATAATAATAATAATAATAATAATTAATAGTAGTAGTAGTAGTAGTAGTAGTAGTAGTAGTAGTAGTGTAGTAGTAGTAGTAGTAGTAGTAGTAGTAGTAGTAGTAGTATCATTATTATCATATTATTATCATTATTATAATTATAATTTCCAACGAATCAAACTAGATTTGAGAAGCACTTGAAATCCATGAGAGAAAATGGTACAAATGGTTCAACTTCGGTGGAGATAATTAGGTTAGCCCTTCCGGCGCTAAACGTCCTCTGGCTGGCATTTGCAAACAAACTTAATCCAAAGGAGATGCCGAGTAACCCGACGTCTCATCAGGATCAACATCATTTAACACTTAGTTTATAGTTTCTAAATAAAATGTTGAACTAATTAAATTGAAGTAAACATTGTTATAGATCAAGGTCTAAGCAGGCTTCAGTCTTTAACCATGATAAGAGTTTAGCGAAACCCACTATAAATCCATCAATTACAGATTTTGTGTCTTATTTCACCCAATAAACGCCTCCAGTTACGGTCATCAATGGGCCTAGTCCTTAGTTCACCTTTCCACAATTATATTACCCAGACGTAGAGGGAGCAAGCCAACTGCATTTGTATTCAAACCAGGTAATTGTATACCAATATATAACGACTGTATTATAGGGTTTCCAGTCACATTTATGGCTAACCTCGGTGCAAAATTAAATAAAGAGGGGTCAAAAACAATGCCGAAAGCCTTCAGCAAAATAACACGAAGACCTGCGAAAAGTAAATGTATCTTTGTACCTAACCTTTTACTCCATACTTTACTTGAAAAGGGGGCGTCTGATCTGGGACTGCACTATTTGTCGTGGCACATTTTTGCGACATTGGCAGCGAAAGAATTATAGATGTACCCTTCGTATATTTTCGCCAACATTGCGCAACAAATTAACTTCAGAATTGCTAAACACGTGATAAATAAATAGTATTTTGTATCGGAAAAAGGAGAAATATGTATTACAGTAAAACCTCTCTATAACGGTCACTAAATTGTGTTAATTAGTTGGTCTTTAGGACAGGTGGCTGTTTAGAGCAAGGTGAAAGTAAAACAGAACGCTCCTATACCTGCCTTTAACACAAAATACTTGATGTAATTTAGTGGCCGTTATAGAGAGGTTTTATTGTACCTCGGAAACCAACGGAAACACGCTCGTCCGTACAATCAATTATGTGTGGCGGACATATTCGATATACGTGTAGGTATTACAGAGTGGATATCCCCTTTTCTCGTATTTACACGTTTAACTGAAACCCGACAGTCTTTCTTGTGAAAATTTAAGAGATTGGCAGAATGTGTACGTTGATTACCGTGCAATTAAGTTTTCCATCTCTTAAAAAGTCGGCGGTTTTCTAAGGATTTAGCAGTATACAGATACCGTACATAGTTAGCTGAATAGTGAATATACATAAACTATTCGAAAATGGGCTATTAGCTTTATATTAATGATATGAATATGTGTACAACTTTAATTGTTTACTGATTTATACGAAACATGCGCAGAAAATAACTTTAATATATGGGAAACGTAATAACTTTTGTCATGTATTAACCCTTTCGCTGCCAACTTTTGTCGTCTGCAAACTTTGTCGTCTGCTACAATTTTCAATTTTCAACTTTTCTTCTTTTTTTCTTCATAAAATAGTAACAGTAACAAACAGTTTGGATCCTGATGAGACGCCGAGTTATTCGGCGTCTCATCTGGATCCAAACTGTTTGTATAGGTATTGACAGATGCGACACTGGCAGCGAAAGGGTTAAGCTACAACGTTTTAGAAATCTAGAATCATACTTATCTTGAGTGGTCGTGCTATCGAGACTATTTTAGTATTTTCAGGAATACAAATGCACGAAATATACAGTAGAACCTTTCCTAAGCATGATTATAGGAGCTTTCTGTATTACTGTTGAACTGCAATAAGCTACCTCAGACTTTATAGACTCATAATTACATCTCTTTTGTATGCTTAAGACAGATTCTACTGTACTATAACGAGTGTATGTAGACAACAGTTTGACATCCAACTTAATATAAGCACTTGATTTAAAACCAATGGAATTTCACATGCAAACAGCGTTTTGGAGAAGGACGTTGAATTAAGTTTTATAACCTTTAGGTCTAGCCCTCTGCTCTCAAGGTTGGGTTTCTAAATTTATTTTATAAGAGAAATTGAAAGGTTTAATGAGTGACTAGGGATATTTTATTTTTTTATCAAAAGAGAATTTTCAGTCACCGGCTGTCTTGAGAATTTGGCAATATGATTTTAAGATGCTTCGAAATCTGCATTAACCCTTCTCTTGCTGAATTTTAAAATACATTTCTCCTTCTTTACCCATACCCTGTTGTACAATTACACATATCTTCACTGTGTACAAGTTTTTCGCTGTGCAATCACTGCTGTGGGGTGCACTGGTTGCACAATCTAATTGTAAATAGTACAGACCCTGATGAGACAGCTCCTGCATGAGCTGTCTCATCTGGGTCTTCACTATTTACAGGTACGTATATTGACGTGAATAGCAAGCGAAGGGTTAAGATGCTTCGAAATCTGCATTAAAAGGATGTTAACTTTCGGTGCAATATTGTTTTACAAATGCAATATTAATTTATTGTTTAATAAAGATAACGACAACCGACTTCACATACGTACAATACTTCGGAGTATGCAAGTGTACACTTTTACGTCATAGGGACACCCTTTAACGCATTTGCAAACAGGGTAGACCCAGATGAGACGGATCCTGTAGAAGCCGTCTGATCAGGGCCTGTTCCGCTTGCTTATGAACCAAAATTAATATGATTTTACAGTTTCTGTTATGATCAATACTTCCCTTGCTCCTAAAACCATTATAACAAGATTAATATTTATGATGTCGATTTTTCTTGCTTGGATATTCATGAGTTAAAGAGTAATTGTTGAGCCTTTACAACATGAATATTCATGTAAGAAATAATGACGTCATGAATTTAATTAGATTCGTGTTTATAATGGTAAATGGACACAGGGCATTTTGGCCATGTAGAATCATATCTATATTAGATCATAAGCAAACAGAGCAGATCCTGATCAGACGGCTCCTAGAGGAGCCGTCTGATCTGGTTCTACTCTGTTTGTAAAGGCGTGGAAAGGAGTTTTTATGGAGTCAGGGGTTAAACCAATGTCACGACGTACTATACCCTATATTAAAACTTTTAACGTTTACAAACTGAGGATAGTTACTTGACTTGTGACAAATTGCTTCATTGGGATGAACTGTGAAAGAACAATGGGCAGTAAATCTTTATGGGCTGTTTTCATATAAATTTATTTTACAATATCCTTCCAACACACACCAAATAACCCCAGGTCGGTCTTAAACATGGCTCTCATTTATAGATGTGTATAATTCGTAAAATCTCGATTATTCAAATTCTTTGTATAGACGAATTTAGACACTTTTAGGTAGGTGGCTGCTTAATGCAAGGTGAAAGCTCCTAGAGGAGCTTTCTGCATGACTGTCACCCTGCATTAAGCTGCCACATGTCTTAAAGATCGATACCAATACTTTTTTTAGTGTTCGAATAATCGATTTTGTACTGTATATGGGTGTGAGTATAACATCAAATGTAGGTGCCTTATCTATTGGTTGACAAATGCCAGCTTTAACGCTAACCCTTTACCTCAACAGAACATTCATGTACAAAACAGTGATATCATGAATATGCATTGGTTGATTCAAATTAGAATTTATGCATACACACGAGATTTAATAACTATAGAAACAGATATATATTGGACGAAATACTAAAGTCTACCGTACTACTTTTTTTATAACAATTTACTCCATAATTACACTTTTCTATGCCTTTTACAAACAAAGTAAACACAGATCAGACGGCCCCAAGTAGGAGCCGTCTGATCCAGTCTGTTCTGTTTGCTATGATATAATATAGATATGCTTCTACAGTTTCTGCCACTACCGAAACTTCTCCTCATCTAATTGATATTCATGATGTCACTATTTCTTACAGGAATATTCATAAAGTAAAGGGTTAAATAAATAATAGTTATGTACGATTTTACACACCATGTGCTGCTGTTTTACTCTTGTTAAACCTTTTCTGCTACTGGCGAATCAAGGATTTTTCCAAACTTTTTGACACTCTGGTTGCGTCTTTGAAAAGAAGTGGGATGATAACATTTTCTAATATGTCCTTAGCATGCCAAATCGTTAACCCTTGGCTTGCTGAATTTTAAAATACATGTCTCCTTCTTTACTCATGCCCTGTTGTATAATTACATATATCTTCACTGTGTACAAGCATTTCGCTGTGCAATCACTGCTGTGGAGTGCACTGGTTGCGCAATCAACTTGTAAATAGTGCAGACCATGATGAGACAGCTCCTGCAGGAGCTGTCTCATCTGGGTCTTCACTATTTACAGGTAGGTATATTGACGTGAATAGCAAGCGAAGGGTTAAAAGAAGTGGGATGATAACATTTTCTAATATTTGCTTAGCATGCCAAATCGTTAAATAACCCTTACAACGCTGAATTTTCAAACGGACTATTCCAAAATTCAAAAAGGTAAAGCTTATGGTAAATATTTAGGGAATTTTGAGAAAAGTGTAATATTACAAACAGTGCAGACCCTGATGAGAGGGCTCCTCTAGGAGCCATCTTATCGAGGTCTACAGTGTTTGCAAAGGACGTCAGTGACTCGTGTCTCACACTGTAAAGGTTAAAGCAAAGGGATTTGTTTTATTTTATTCTCAAGATTGTAATCCAATCGGATCCAAACCTTCATGCAATAAGAGAAGGAAAATAATGCTGATGTCTCGACGCAAAGAAACCATTGCATTTCAAGGCCGATTCGCTGTTGAAAGAAATACTATGTCCCAAAGGTTTAAGATTTTGTGCAAGCTTATGTTTTTGCCAATGGCAGCCTCCTGCCAGAAAATGTGCAGTAATGTTTAATTTGAGATATGATAAATTCAACGCACTTTTAATGGCGCACGATGTAATGCATCGCCACGTGGACTTATTGACACTTACCCTGCTGCAAAATAATATCTGTCTAACCCTTTCCCTAAATAAATATTTATGAATCAATTCATCACTTCATGAATATTCATTAACTTACTTTGCATAAAATACATTTTCAAAAGTGAATGGGTGCCTTTTAGGCAAAAACTGTAGAGTCAAATCTATATAATTTCATAGGCAAACAAAGCAAACACTGATCAGACGGCTCCTACAGGAGACGTCTGGTCTGGATGTACGCTGTTTGCAAATGCGTGAAAGGGCGTTTTCGTTCAAGCTGTAACAGGCTAGATCCTGATGACATGCCAAAATACTGTTTCATTCAAGTAATTTGCAAATATCGTCGCACCAGGCATACTAAGTTTATTTAAGAACATCCTGGAGATCCTCTTAAATATGTTACTTACCCTACTTAACCTAATGTTTCTGACATGCAAACTAAGGCAAACAGCGCAGACCCAGATCAAACTGCTCCGGAATAAGCCGTTTGATTAGGGTCTTCAACATTTGTAACTATGTCAGTCTTATTTGAAGTTATCAAAACTATGACAGACTAATTTCATCAGCATCACAAATCAATTGAGAGGAAAGAACCATCTACATGGGGCAAATAGGGTATTCAAACTTACAAGAACATGCCTGTATGGAATACCACCGAACTCCAATATAAACCATGCTCATCGTCAATATAGAGAGACCTTATATTGAGTGGGTACAGTTATCTTTAAATGCAGGTAGTTGCTTAATTCAGGGCAAAAGTAATGCAGAACGCTCCTATATTCTGGATTACGTTTGACATGCATTAAGCGATCACCTGCCTTACAGCCGCCCAATAATGAGCTTTTTGTATGACTTTCACCCTGCATTAAGCAGCCACCTGCCTTATAGTATCTAAATTCTTCTCTACCAAAATTCCGGTTTAGAGGGGGTTTACTGTATATTATATTAGACTTATATTTTCTAGTCCTTCAGAATCAGTAGTTTTGATTTTATTAGTTTTGAAAAATGAATACTGCTTAAGCCGGTGCTTGGGTGTGTGAGTAGTATTGCAGTTGTAATTACTACTCATGAACAGACTAAATAAAATCGAGTCTGCAATTTTCTCTTGCTACGTTTGTTTTCGAAGGATCACCCACTTTCAGAATATATTAAAAGTACCATAGCAAAAGGCCAGGTACCAAAATTGTTTATACTTCACGTATCATACATATGTATTGTAAGAAATGTATTGCATGTTCTAATAGAAATAATTATTTATTTTATCGTAATCAATCTTGTATTACAGTAAAATCTCACTAATGATACCACAATCCAGTAGGTCTAAGGCTATGTTGTAGAGGCAGTTTGTAACTTGGTGCAAGACTAATGCTATGTAGAAAGCTCCGGTAAGAGCTTTCTGCATTAGTTTCGTTCTGCATTAAGCAGTCAGCTGTTTTTAAAGATATCTGTGTTTACTTTATGTTTTTTACTGTATACAGTTCGTTGATAAACTGTTGGAATTATGTTTATCGAAATGTTCGTGATCTGACTTACTCCAAATCTGAACTTATAAAAGTCATAAACGATAAACCTATGGAATTCAATACTTATTTGTAAGACTTAAAACTAAACCATGTTTTTTCTTAACGATAGTAATATATTTAACAAAGGAACATATAATACGGGTAAATTAAACCCCATGATGTGGCCACTCTTTAGAATCGCATCCTCGAGATGATAATGTTTGGTGGGGAAATAATGATTTTGGTACATGTATTTGAATATGCACCTTTATCTACATTTATAGCTCTGTACAATGTTTTATATCGATGGTTTTGTTTACGAGTTTAGTCAAAATCCTGTTTTGTTTTGTGAAGTTGCACGGATTCTTTCAGATGTTTGATATTTGTAAATCCTACCAAATCCTTTTTATACGTATCCATTATGTTCCAGACACAAAAGTAAAAGCTCTTAATCAAATAGATTTTCGCTTTCTCTCATAAATTACGTTTTTTTGTCATAACATGCTGCTTATGTACGCGTACTTTATCAAATAATATACTTCTATATCCTACATTATAAAAAAATAACCCTTTATTCCATAAATGCGCGTAATAATGCTTTTGCAAACAGGGTAGACCAACATCAGACGAATCCTACTATAGGAGCCGTCTGATTAGGGTACGCCTTGTGTGCTAATGGAATACAATAAGTTTTGATCTGATTCTACAGTGTCTGTCCAGGTCAAAATTTCATTTATACAAATTCATCTAAAGAAGATTGGTGGTGTCATTATTTCTTTCATGAATATTCATTAACGAATATCCTATTGACAAATAGAATGCTTAACCTTACTCATTAATACGCCTTTCTACGCCTTTGCAAACAGAGTAGACCAATGTCGGCTCTGTTTACGGATAAAATATAGTTCTGATTTTGTTGTTCCTGCCCTGGCAAAACATTCTAATTTATATTCACGATGCCATCATTTATTTTATGAATATTCATGGGGTACAGGGTTAAACGCTGATCTGTTGCTATATTTATCCTATACTCGCAACGCTTTGAGAAACCGTTCCACGAGTGTCACATAGCTTGGTACCTGATAAGACCTTTTTAGATCAGGATTTTAGCTGTTTGCATCTGTCTGTCATGTCGATCTTAGCAGAATAAATGTTGAACTTTAAACCTTTCCTAGATATAAACGCATTTTCATGCATTTGAAAACAGAGTATGAGTCGTCTGATCAGGGTCTGCTCTGTTTGCTAATGGAATTTAAAATAGTAATATGGTAGACTTTAGTTGATCACATGACACTGATTGTATCCAAGTTAATATAAAGACGTCATATATTCTATACTGTATACGTGTAATATATAATAATGGTGACGTAGCAAGTCAAAATATAAATAAGAAAAATCGCCTATTTTTCTTGAAGTGTTGTGTGTGTCATGTGTTAAAAAGAAATTTATACATTATTAGTTATACAGATTATTGGCGGGGTATCTGACCATTTCTGCTGAGGAAAATCATGTTGCCCGAGCCGTCAATGATCTGTATAACGATTTTATTATACTGCAAAGTTAAATTGTTGTAGCAGTTAATTAGCGTTGTTAATATAGGCATCGTTTTTCTTCCACTCAGGGGCCTCATACTGTAAGGTAAGAGCTTATAAATATTACTATGCGACCCTAGATCACCGTGTATAATAACCAGCTCATTGCATTTGTGGATAGAAAAGGATCTTCCAAGTGCATTAGTTTCTCAAAGGATTGAACGAATCAGACGTTAGTAAAACTTTCAGCAGATCAGCGGTTAAGAAGACACTATATTTCAGCATGAGAACGATTAAACTTAATTTAGGGAATGGCGCAATTCCGACGTCATCTGGATGACGTCAAAATGACGGTTTTATAATATTCAAACAAATGGGCGTTGGAAGGAGCGGCTATAATGCAATTTACAGGTACGTGTACAGTGCATGTGCATGAATAAAATCTGAATCGAATTGGGTGTGGATTGTCTTTGTAAAAGCGGGGATTTGGGGGCTAATCGGTACGTGCACAAGTACTTTAACAACATTTGCAGCATCAGAGCAGAATAAGACCTTCGCCACGTATCGGGTTCATTTACATTGTTATACAACAACTATAAAACTGTTTCTCAATGGATAACTTTGTTCCGCCCCAAACTCTTGTTATTTCGTTTGAGAGCGGTTGTTTGGATCGAATCGACGAAGTGAAGCTGGTCGGCGATTTTTATTTTGTTGTAGTAAGGAAGCGAGTCCCTCCACGGGGGAAATTCCATTGTTGCTTATGACTACGTATATACATCTGAATTTAGAGGGATACACGGCGTTTACATGTATACATGGCAAATTGACCCATCAAAATCAAGGATTTTACTTTGCCGTATAATAAGTACCCCTAGTCATCTATTATTGATATTTACCAAAGGAATGGACTGAAATAATAGGACACGAGGTAAGTCTCGTGTCGTATTATTTTAGTCAACTCGTTTAATAACAATTAATAGTAAATGAACATTCATGTAATATCCTCTACATCTTCCGTTTAATGCACTAGTTCAGTAAAACGAACATACTTTAGTAAGCCAGAGAACGAACGTCACGATGGACAGACACGACATCGTGAAACTATAAGCCAGATATAAAACAACATCTAATGAAATAAATTTCAGATAAACAAAAAATGGAACATAAAATACCATCACGAGAAAACGTGCTTAATCTTCAAAAACTATCAATTTTTTTCATTTGATTCTTGGAAGATTGTTTTTTCCTGAATTGATGACCAAGGAAAGAACATGGTACTAGAATTTCAAGTCAATTCTAAAAAGGCGTAGTACGGAACGGATAACAACATGCTAGATGTTTATTATCAATCCTGCTTAACACGACCTGGCTAGCATTCGCAAACAGCTTGGATCCAGATGAGACGCCGAGTAACTCGGCGTCTCATCAGGATCCAAGTTGTTTGACACTCAATCATGAATTGTTTCACAGACTGTGCGAGTTGCGTGCACATAGAAGTAAACAAGATTAAATCATCTATGCCTGAAAAAATTTCATGTACATACATTTATGATTATTTTTATTTCTAGTTCTTCAATGTCTTTACAGAAATGCTACAATAGGGTAAAACTGTTTTGGACCTCGTGAGACGTCGTGTTTTTTGTCGTCCCATCTGGATCCAAACTGTTTGCTGCTGTATAATTACAAACTCGTCACCAGGACTGAGTGGGTTGACCAGGTATCAGGATAAAGTTTAACCTTTCTCATCTTTGTCATACTAAACTCGTCTTGCCTTGCATTTACAAAGAGCTTGGATCAAGATAAGATACCGAGTAAATCGGCGTCTCACCAGTATCTAAGCTATCTGAAACTCAGACAATAGTTTACACAAAAGTTTAATCTACTATGAAATCAGTGAAAAGTTTAACAAATCAGAGTTTGCGCAGACGTTTTTGTTTCAGCATGGGGTTCAAATCACATTGTAATCGACCATTTTCAGAAGTTCAGACGCTTAATAGTATCCTGGTGATATTACTTCAGTAATATTTTGCTTGCGCCCTTTTGATTGGTATATACAATGCTTCTACAGCAATGTAACCGGGGTTACTTTCTTTGACGAGCTATTGGGCGTTTTATAAGGCTCCAAACCGTTTGCAAATGTCATAAGTACTTCTCAGGTAGCAGGCTGAACGTCAAGGAGAGGTTTTTAATGTGCACCAGATTTTATGTGCACCGAGAGTTTTATTTACTGCTTCCGGGTATGGTTCGCACGGAAGAAAAAGCCTTGCAAAACGGACACATCCAGAGAAGACAACACCGCAATGAAAAATGTGCTTCAACCTTTTTATATGCTAAACATTCAAACAGCAATGGTCCACTAATGTTTAACCCTTTCATCAGTGTTTAACCCTTCGCTTGCTATTCACGTCAATATACCTACCTGTAAATAGTAAAGACCCAGATGAGACAGTTCCTGCAGGAGCTGTCTCATCAGGGTCTGCACTATTTACAAGTTGATTGTGCAACCAATGCACTCCACAGCGGTGATTGCACAGCGATATTCTTGTACACAGTGAATATATATGTAATTATACAACAGCGCATGGGTAAAGAAGGAGAAATGTGTTTTAAAGTTCATCAAGCATCAGTGTTTAACTATATAGTTTCCACTCAGTATGAAATGCATTAACTTGCCAGAGGAGTCTGAAGGACAAACAGTGCAGATCCTGATCAGAGGGCATCTGATCTGGGTCTACATAGTTTGCAAATGACAGTACATTCGTACCCCGGATTGAAAGGGTTAACCATGCAGGATGAACATCTGCTAGGGGATTATTTTGTTGACAAACAGTGCATACCATGATCAGAGGGTTGCCTAGAGGTCCTCTGATCTTGGTATTCAATGGTCTAAATTGCGGTATATTCCCGTTTGACAAAGGTTTATTTCTTAATATTTGTTCATTAAAATATAGATTTTGGCAATCTTGTTTGATCGTATACAAGGCGTGACACCAAATTGAATCCTTACAACTTTCCTGAAATATGTGTTCTTGTACAAGTGCCTCCCAAATTAAGCTCATATACATTTTAACCATATCACTTGGTAAATACTCACATTTACGAATTTCCAATGAGAGTAGACAAATATCTCCTATACAGTGTCTCCCAACCTGATTGAATTGAAAAGAACTACATACACGTATCAAGCTCTCAAAATCTCAAACTTGACCCTTTCGCAAAGAGACGATTCTAATGAGTGGTCACAACATATGGTTCCTTGATGAAAGGACAATTTTTGCATTTGAGTATGCACATTTATCTGTTTCAAGCATGCTGGGCACATTTCGTACAAACGTTCGACCACTTTATTTTCATAACATATAACATCCATTGAATTCCTTAACCCTTTTCTTCATGAATACGCCTGTCTGCGTCTTTGCAAACAGAGTAGACCCTGGTCAGACGGCTCCTATAGGAACCATCTGACCAGGGTCTGCCCTATTTGCTTATGATGTAAATTAATATAAATATGATTCTACAATTTCAGCTATGATCAACAATTACCTGTCCATGTGCTATTTGCAGTACTTAATTTAATTAATATTCATAGTGTGGATATTTTTATGAATATTCATGGAGGAAATGGTAAACATAAAAGTAACCTTAGTGTCAAAATGTCTTGGACCAGGTATTAAAGAGGTGTCGTGTTAGTCCGCGTTTATTGCAGGATAGAAGAAGTTTGCAAAAGCTGATCAAATAAAAACACTGCTGCAGGTCCATTATTTTGCGCTGATAACTGATTCTATTCTCATTAAAGGAAGACAGACACTCGTAGATCATGCTTTTTGTTTCATTTCATTACTGGAATCACTTTACTAGCTCATAGAAGACATGTTTTACAACAAAGAGATGGCGTTTTAACCCTTTATTCCATGAAATTTCACGTATCATGAATATTAATTAAACTGATTTCTATTTTTTGAATATGAAGACAGGGGAGTTTTGCAACTGTAGTAATTACAGAATCAGATCTATCATTCCATAAACAAGTAGACCAGAACCTGATCAGACGGCTCCTGTAGGTGCCGTTCGGTCCGGGTATAGTCTGTTTACCAAGGCACTGAAAGGCATTTCTGTAGAGTAATGGGTTAATTGCTCATATTAATCAAAACATCAAGAAAAAGTACATTACAGATATCAAGGCACACATGCCTATTTCCGATTTTACACCATTGCACCTAAATGTCTGTTATAATGTTTTTACGAAAGGAACTTTTAAATGACATATATAAAAAGTAATTGGGAGCAATTGGGAGCATTGTTTGTCTCTGAAACAATTAGTCCTAGAAATATATGACAAACACCTTTTCATAGGATGTTCTTTCAGCAGGGAAAAAAAATCATTACTTGTTTTAAAAAATAAGATTCGGTTTGAAAAGTCAAAAGCCTGTGTGTTTCATTTTCGCCCCGCATTTAAGCGGAGCGACTATATGGGGTTACGATTTTTTTAATCATGGTAGGAGCAGTCATTTCTGTAACATTTAGGAAATGAAAGTTTACTTGATTGGGCAATGCAGATTGCATATACTGGTCGATTAAGAGTATGAATAACATGCCATAGGTAATAAAATAAAATAAGCATTTTTTGTATTATTGCATTAAGAATTGAATACATTATTGATATCCTTTCAAATTCCCGATGCAACAGTCTTTCCACAAGTGTTTGTGAAAATATTTCAGTAAATGTACATTCAATGTTTTATTTTTGGTCGAATGCCGATTTAAAGCTAGTTAAGAAGTAACGTATATTTGCTTTTTGAAGTGTGGCCCACTTATGAGTAGAACTCCTACAAATTACGGTGTATGAATAACTGTTTTAGTTGATTATCGACGTGACGCTAGTCACGAAATTGTCATTTCGCAAGGAGGTCACTCCGTAACGAAAAAGTATTTTGCTTTACAATTTCGAAACAAAAAGAAATAATATGATTTGGTATTAATTACTTCGTGCATTATGTATTTCTAAGCTGTGATCGAATTGTCCTTGATAAATTGACTTGCTGTTTTAAATGGCCACATTGAATGGAACGATAGTCACTAGTTCAACGACTGGTCAAAATTAATCTAAAAATAGAACAGAAATCAAAGTACCTAAGGTACTCGTCCGGTGTTCTTTATTTTAAACAGATTGGCTTGTGCTTATGGGTTTATAACATTAACCCTTTTCCTGTTGCATATTCACATAAGAAATAATTTTATCATGAATAGTTTTTTACTGAATTTTTATAATGCTATTTGTTGACAGGATTATTTTGGTATTGGTAGAGTCGAGCCTAATGTAATTTCATAAGCAAACAGAGAAGGCCCTGTTCAGACGTACGGCTCCTCTAGGAGCTGTCTGATCTGGGTCAACTCTATTTGCAGTGCGTGAAAACACGTTTACATGAGGGAATGGTTATTAAGCAAACTAACAGCTGTTCAACGGCACTTTCTTTTATTACTAATTTTACAAAGGATGGCGAAGTGATAGATAGATAGATATATATATAGATAGATAGATAGATAGATAGATAGATAGATATATAGATAGATAGATAGATAGATAGATAGATAGATAGATAGATAGATAGATAGATAGATAGATAGATAGATAGATAGATAGATAGATAGATAGATATATATATAGATAGATAGATAGAGATAAATAGATAGATATATAGATAGATAGATAGATAGATAGATAGATAGATAGATAGATAGATAGATAGATAGATAGATAGATAGAGATAGATAAATAGATAGATAGATAGATAGATAGATAGATAGATAGATAGATAGATAGATAGATGATAGATAGATAGATAGATAGATAGATAGATAGATAGATAGATAGATAGATAGATAGATAGATAGATAGATAGATAGATACATGTAGATAGATAGATTAAATCAAATTAAAACATTTCATTTTTACAGAGTGACCATTGTACGAAGTTTTGTTCTCGTTCGGAAAAAATAACTTATTATAAGATTCTGAAATATTCATGAAATCTACGCACAGTTTACATTGTAACAAACATGTAAGATATTTCATTTCGAAACATATATAATGAATAACAATTATATCAAGACTTGAATAATAACGTAATACTATAAAAAAAGAAAAAGAAATGACGGGTATGAATTAGGTTTTGATAAAATAGCCACTATCTCGATTCCAATAGACCCTTTTAATTTCAATTTTAATTTCATTCATTCTCAGTGCTATTTACCATAATTTTCATACTGCTGTCATTTATTGATATTTAAATTCTAAATATATAGACATTCCTTCAAATTGGAACCAACACCAAATTCGTCAAAACCTCAATCATTGACTAATTCAAATGGATTCTTTTAAACCATCTAAGTAACCAGAGCCAGCTTAGTATTAGATCTACACATTATTAATTTACTTGTCAACAACTGAAGTTACTAGCAACAATACTTAGACAATAATTCTGAAGGTAAAACAAATAGTTTGTTCATATTACATTTACATGTTTTCAATCTCGATTATTATTATTCATTATATAGTAATGGGCGACCTTTGATGCTTCGCAGCAATAATTTTCTTGCATTTTACTATACCCATTCTTTACCAATATACAAAAGGGGGTCTATAACGCAACCACTTAAGAGACAAGATACATGTTGAAAGCAGGTGGTTGCTTAATGCATGATGAAAGCAATGCATAACTTTATTCCTGCATTTAATCGATTCCCTTACGCTGACGCATTTTGACTCCACTGTAAAATTCCCCTTTTGAAACCATAGAGCATTTGCTCCATAGGAGACACAGTTCTACACGTTTCTTTTTTTTCTAGTAAATGTTCCTTTTCATTAGATTTATTCAAAGAGGTTGATTCTAAAATAGTCTATATGGGAAAGGATTATCAACAACCTATCCTCAAGAGCCAGATTTATATCTCACGTTGGTGGTTGTATTAAAGGAGTGTTTACTATATCATTTTATAAGACAAACTTTTCCCGTGCAAGATGTACTAGCTAAAGTATGAGAGAATGGGTTAAAGCGTACATGACAAGACATGACGTTTATCAAAGTCTATCCCCTCTTAGCTTTCAAATTTTGTTCTATTTTGGCCATGATAATATTTTCACCTTAAAGTTTTATGTTACGCAAATGCGTAAGTGTGTATTGCTAGGTACGCCATTGCATATGTGATACATGCTTTAGTCGCTAAACTTCGGAAATGTAATCATAGTAAAACATTCAAACTTTAGTGAGTCACTGAAGTGTCATTAACTGTAATTCATTGTAATATTGTCTCAAATATAATACATATACCCTATCACACTTCCATACTAGTAAATCTATAATGTTTCCCATTAACGACCTGCCTATTGAATAGCACCAGCTTGGGTCGAGATGCGACGCCGGGTGACTCTTGTCAACAGTTCTGCAAAATCCGATTGAATCGGAAGTAATCGAAATTGCATCAGATCCAAAACAATTTCACAGTGAGGTAAAATTTAGAATAGTATTTATATTGGTTTCAGAATATGTTGATATAGCGCAGATATGCTTTCGGTCACGAGCAAGAAAGCAAAGGTTTTGCTAAGGTTTTGTGTACATAAAAACCACTCTAAAGCGTAATTCTCATAGAAAAGAATTTAGATACTTTCAGGCAGCCGGTTGTTTAATGCAGGGCGAACGT
Organism: Azorinus chamasolen; assembly: GCA_963576725.1. Lineage (NCBI taxonomy): Eukaryota > Metazoa > Mollusca > Bivalvia > Cardiida > Solecurtidae > Azorinus > Azorinus chamasolen. The sequence goes on along the minus strand of OY755246.1, from coordinate 49,401,281 downwards.
CATGCAGAAAGCTCTTACAGGAGTTTTCTGCATGACTTGCACCCTGTATTAAACTGCCACCTGTCTACGAGACTGATTTTCATACTAATGAATGTCCGATTTTGAGAGGTTTTACTGTGTGTACATGTTTGCACGCACTTCATTTGTGCTTCCGGGGCTGTTATAGACTTTCATATGGCATTTCTAGTCTACTTGTGCTTGCATGCAGTCGTCGAGTCGTCCAATTTCGCAAATGTCATTTAATTATATCACCATAGTGAAACATTTAAACTACAGTAAGTCAATTAAATGTCATGCACTGTAGTTGTTTCTCAGAAATAATGCATGTTATATACCACACTGACATACTGGTAAAGCTATAATGAATCCAATTTTTCCTTCATGTTGTCGAGCACATTGTAATAACGTATCCTATATACTATTTGCCTGCTTATTGCCTTTCACACTGAAACACTGCTTTATCATGCAACGTCACAAAATACAGTCACTTCCTATTAGCATAATATTTTCCACGTCGACGCTGTATTTTGTGAGGTGAAGTGCATGTGTACTGACCCCACTGGGATGCAAGTTTGGTTCAGCCAATAGGGGGAAAACAGAAGGACGAAATAGGCATAATTAAACATAAACATCAAATTTAACACATTTGCTCACCTTTTTCTCAACTATTTGTCCATATAAAAGGATTAAATCAAGTTTGTTTATGTTGTAAAAGTCGGTGACGTCACTGTCCGCCAATATGACGTCACGTATATCGTACTTGCATGTATTTTCATTCAGGGGACTAAACCGCAAAATAGCAATCTTGCTTTTTCTTCATTTTATCCATTTTTCTTGGTGTTGCATGATAAAAGAATTACTATGCTAGTAGTTTTGAAGTTAAGCTGTATTTTGGCTCGTCAGAAAGGTAGTTAAATGCTCGCCAAGGCTCGCATTTAACAACTTTTCCAACTGGCCAAAATACAGCTGAACTTCAAAACTACTAGCATGGTAATTCTTATATACTGGTATAGATACATTATATTCAAATTAGCACTTTGCGTACATGTCTCCTATCACAGTCATACTGATAAAATAAAACCCCTCTAAACCGATGATCTAGTAGATACGAATATAAAAACATTTAGGCAGGTGACTGCTTAATGCAGGGTGAAAGTCATGTAGAAAGCTCCCAGAGGAGCTTTCTGCATGACTTTCGCCCTGTATTAAGCTTCCATCTGTCTCCATGACCGATATTTATACCAAATTCAACGTCCGGTTTACAGAGGTTTTACTGCTATATCCATGATGTAACTCATTAAGGTTTTGACTAAATGTTACCTATTGCACTGGTATACTGATATAACAATAATGTATATCATTAACGCGTTGTCTACATGTCGCTATCACACTATCATATTGATATATCTAGTATGTGTCCAATTAATGCCTTGTCCACATGTTTGCTATCACACTGTCATACTGATATATCTACAATGGGTCCCATTAACGCATTGTCACCATGTTTGCTATTATACTGCCATACTGATATAACTATGCTATATAGTATCAAGGCTTGGTTACCCAACACATTGTAATACTGGTATTGTCCTGTTTTATTAACCTGTCAAATTATACGCTTGCTGAACACGCCATATATAGCTTCGGTTGATATCGATTGTTTCCGCTAATAAAAGCTTTCCTACTTGGCTTATTCAAGTACCTGTACTCGTGAAAAACGTTTGAAACACAGGTTTACCCAAGCTAAATATATCCTTTCAGTGACGTAGGAATATTCAAATTTGACAGGTTAATAAAACAGGACAATATAACTATAACACGTCCAATTCATGATTTACCTACATACGAGGGGTGTTCCAAAAATAATGTCACTTGCATCGGTGCTCATATAGCGGAAGTGCTTTTGTTCATTTTAATTTGCTCTGCCCTTCAAAATACTCTCCGCCAGCCAGAATACACCTTTTTAGCCGGTCAATCCATTTTTGGAAGCATTTTTCATACTCTTCAATGGGGACACCCATCAGACACTGATAAACAGCATATCCAAGGGCATTTCTCGAATTGTATCTCCTTCCAGATAAATGATATTTAAGTTTTGGAAAGAGAAAATAGTCGCAGGGGGCCAAGTCTGGCGAATACGGAGGGTGCGGAAGGACGGTAACCTTCTCTGACTCCAAAAAGTCAGTCACAATACGTGCCTTGTGAGAGGGTGCATTATCATGCAAAAGTCGGACATACTTAAGTCCTGTTTTGGGGCGGCTACTTTTGTAGTAGTTCTTCAATTTTCTCAGAACAACGTTTTTATAGAACTTGCCTGTGACCGTTCTGCCTTTTGAATAGCTGGACCCTTATTAGTGAAAAAAAATAGCATACAAAACCTTCTTTACCGTTCGTATTCGTTTGGCAATACTTGGGCGTCTGGCATTTTTAGTAGCCCATATTCGGTTGGAAACCTTCCGCTTTGGTTCAAAATAATACACCCTGGACTCATCACCAGTGACTATATTATCAAAAGCCTTTTTACTATATTTTGGGTACATTTTGAGAAGTTTTTTTGCCATTGTTACACGCGTCTTCTTTTGCTCATCCGTTAACAAATGGGGTATCCATCTTGCATTTATCTTTCTAACTTTTAGGTGTTTCTTCAAAAGTGCATGAACTCTTGCTAACGACAAGTTTGTCATTCGAGCCAATTGTCTTACGGTGAATCGAGCATCAGTTTTGAGGATATTTCGGATTTTTTCTATGTTACCTTCGGTCGTAGTTGTTGCAGGACGACCTGGGCGAGCAGCATCTTTCAGTTGCTGCTGCCCAGCACTAAATTTAGCTACCCACCTACAAACAGTCCTGTGGGACATTTGGCCCTCCCCATAAATGTCACACACCTCGCGGTGAATATCTACAGCCTTTATGCCGAGTAATGACCTACCTTTTATATAGGCCCTAATTTCAAGAACATTTTCAGCTCGTTTTCCTGTCATTTTGTGTATAGTCTAACGAATAGGCTATGAAACGATGTACACTGTACCGAGGCAAGTGAACGTGTGGACGAGATATTTACCTGTGTCACGAGCCAGTGATCACTCAATCGACACGAGGTGGGTTTGTGCATGAATTGCACGATTTCCGCGAAATAAAGCACAGATGACATTATTTTTGGAACACCCCTCGTATAGCCTATCACACTGTAATTCTGGTATAAATATAAAGTATCCTATTAACGTGTTGCCTATCACACTGTCGTATTGGTATAACTATAACGTATCGCATTAACGTGTTGACTACTAGTATCACACTCTCGTACTGGTATAATTATATCACACTCCTATAAGTTATCCCATTAACGCGTTGTCCCTATCACACAACCATACTGGTATAACTATAATGTATCCATTACTACATTGCCTACATGTTATCTGCCACACAGTTATACTGGTATAACTCGCATTGCCTACCACACTGTCATACTTGTATAACTATAACGTAATTCAGAGCTAAAGACAAAGGTGGCACTCAAATACAAAAATCGTCATTTCTCCACCAAACCCTATGTTGTGACCATTCTTTAGAATCGTCTCGAAGAGACGATTCTAAAGAGTAGTCACAACATAGGCGTTGGTGGTGAAATTAAGGAGTTATTATTGAAAATATTTACGCATCTTATCTGGACCTTTGATGTACATTTGCCTGCTAAGCGCGACCTAACTGGCATTTGCCACGTAACTCGGCGTCACGGCAGTATCAAAGCTGTTTGACATTAAGTCAATTGTTTCTAAAAAGCTTAAGCGAATCGGAAGCCCGTGAAATTGACCTTAGATCGGAACTGAAGCAAACGTCTTGCTTTCATAAAGACCTAAGTGTTAAGTATTGAGGAACACAACGACCGAAATTTTATAAGAGTTCTTAAAATTCTTGCTCAACTTAAAAATAGCCAGCAAATGAAGCGTAAAACTCATTATTCTGTTTTCTCGATTCCTTCAAAAGTCAAAACCACATTTCAGGTCTTATAGAACTCTGGTATTTGAGAAATGACTGCTGGCTTATTTAACTGTAGCTGGGTTCACCGAGGATGCAATAATTTCAACACTATACGTGTAGTCGCCATAATAACATTTCAAAATCTAACAGCTATTCCCTAAAGTCAACGTCGCTTATAGCCAAATATCGAGTTATAAACAAAACATTATTCCCAAATGAGTGTGACAACAATACGAAATACATACAATAGTGTCATATTCACTAACAACATACAGTTCTTCAATTTGAAACTATAAAACGATGACGCCGTTAAGTTTTACTCTTTTGAGTTCATTATTTATGTCTAGACTAGTGTACAGTAAAACCTCTCTAATGCGACCACTTAAAAGGGGCATTATTCTGGGTGTCATGGGCAGGTGGTAGCTTAATGCAGGCCGAAAGTTATGCAGAGAGCTCCTCTGGGAGCTTTCTTCATAACTTTCGTCCTACATTAAGCAACCACCTGCTTATAAAGACAGCCATGTTTATCCATTAAGTCGTCGCATTAGATGGAATTTACTGTATACGTTTTATTCCAAACCCTTTCAACGCTGAATGTTCAGAGTAGAACAATCAATCATTGTTTATTGGTAGAGTTCATACAGTATGAAAGAGTATAATCGTTAGCGAGAGGATTTTGAATCACAAACAGTGCAGACCCCATCCCCCTGTGAGCCCTCTGATATGAGTCTACGCGGTTGACAAATGACCGTGCGCCCGTTTCCCGCATTAAAAGTATTAAACTTTAAACTTAATGGAATTGAAAAATCGTAAGTGACAGTTGACAATGAAACTGAATAGAGTATGGTAAAAACAAACCGTGTCAAAAGTTAGTTTTTAACACAATTTCATTTTACTGTATAATTATCTCATTCATTTGGATCTCGATATATTTATCTCGCAACGGTCATTTAATACAGTAAGACCCGCCTATACCGGAACTTTAATGAAATGCAATTTAGGTTCTTTTTGGCAGATGACTGCTTAATGCAGGTTTTAAAGACATACAGAAAGACCCCAAAGGAGCTTTCTGCATGACTTCCAACCTGCAGTAAACTGCTACCTGTCTTAAAATGCCGGTATTGATGCTAATGTTAACGACCGGTTTAGAGAGGTTTTACTGTATTCAAAACATTTTTATTTTCTACACAGTTTATTTGAAATTTTCATCTTGTGATGTCTTGTAAACAACCATTGGATATGGCGATCGTGATGTCGGGTCTTTTATTTCCTCTTATTTATGTTATACGAGCGTATGTCGCAAACACGTATTATTTGTTATCACTTTTGACCCTTTACTTTACGAATATTCATGGTAGAAATGCTGATCTTTTATAATGGCATACGAACAATGGTTACTGCGGAGCTGTTATACTCCACGAGCAAATGAAGCAGACCCTGATAGCTCCTAAATTTATGACAGCTGTATAGCTTGGTCTGTTCTATTTGGAAATTTCTTGAACATGCACCGTTATGTGATTGATGTCATTTGATTTCATCTGACGTAGCCGCATTAATGGCAACACATAAATGGCTAACAGCCGAGAGTTGTAGCTACTTTCATCACGGTTTGTATGAAGTTATGTTGTGTTAATTAATCATAGGATTTGTGGTTCCTGACATTTTAATTGGATCGCCCAAAAATTGCTTATTTACCCTTTTGTACACAATCGACAGGGAATAACGTTGAAACTGTTTAATAACAATATAAAGCTATTCATCGTAGATGTTGGTTGTTTATGTTGATTAATGTCCGTTTTTGCCAACTATGGGCTAATTGGACGCCCGAGAGAGGGGAGCGAATACATAGAACCCCAGGAGCGTTGTCCTGCTCTTATTATCGATATAGTTTTTCTGGTTCTATTAGACGCCTAATGCAAATCACCGATACATTGGACCCCGGTTTATAAAGTCTCATCCGAAGGACTTGGTCCGGCGTTTGATCGATCCCGAGCCCCTGGTATTGTAGATGTAATTAACTAGCCGATGACCTACACAAATGAATTGCCTCTGCTTCAGATCTCTTTAATTTCTTTTTGAAAACATTATTAGGGTGTCAAACAGTTTTGATCCTGATTAGACGCCGTGTAATAACTGGATCGAAACTATTTGCAAAGGACATCACTCATTCGCCTTTGCCATGTTAAGAAATCGACATGGAATCAAATTTGAATGCAAGCAACACAATAACAACAAGCGCGGAAGAGACATTTGACATTATTCTAGCTGAATTTTGCTCGTTATTTACATGCACAGTAAAACAGCTCTAACCCGGTCGTTCACAATAGTAGAACTGCCGGTCTGTTAGACAGATGACAGATTCCGGTTTATAGGGGGTTTGCTGAATGCTCTTAAAATGGAATCGTTTAACACTCATCGTTTGTCGATGACACATAGTTTAATAAAGTCATTGACTAAGTCAGCTTCTGTTTGAACTACAGTAAAACCTCGATTATTCGAATTTGCAGTATAGAAGAATTTAGACCCTTTTAGGCAGGTGGCTGCTTAATGAATGGTGAAAGTCATGCAGAAAGCTCCTCCAGGAGCTTTCTGCATGACTTTCACCATGCATTAAGCTGCCACCTGTCTTAAAGATCGATACTTATACGCATTTAAGTGTTCGAATAATCGAAGTTTTACTGTATATTAAATGTCATATCAAATAAATGAATTTATCATGCAACTTCTGCAATCAAGTTTCTGAATAAACCTTTTCCATCTAACCAATTAAATCGAAGGTTTATTGGGCTGATACCGCTAAACATTATAACCTCTTTTATTGGCTTCTCTTAATGAGTGTTCGAAAATGTATGTGTGACTAGGATAATATTAAACTTTTCAGAAATACAGATACACGTGCGTACGCAAATACAAAAGTCGTCATTTCTCTACCAAACTTTATACTTCGAGACGATTCTAAAGCGTGCTTATATTATATGGTTTGGTAGAGAAATAAAGAAGCTATTCTTGAAATGTGGAAGTCTACGCATCTTATGTTGGCCCTGTTAAAATGCTTTAAATTTTAAATAAATGAATCCCAGACCCATACCTTCTGAATAAAACAAACATTGCTATTTAAGAACAACTTATGTCTAGAATAACATCGGGTAAAAATACATTCCTGCTAAAGCACGGAGACATCGCATCAAGGGGCCATTGTATACTGTTTTATTTTCACAGGTAGTTAGTTGGTGATTCGACATAATCATATCGGTACATGGTTACCAACAGAAATCCATACGTTATCTCTTTCGTTGTCTAATTCTTTACTGTCTGTTACATTTTTATTGTTTTCTCAAAGAAGTGTATGCACAGCACCAAACAGTTTGGATGCTGACGAGACGCCGAGTGACTCGGTATCTCATCTGGATCTAAACTGTTTGCACAGGTATCACAGATGCGACACTTCCAGCGAAAGAGTTAAAGTGGGGGTAGAAGATAAAAGTAATATTAGCAAACAATTTCTCGCCAGATGTCAGAATGTTCAGTTTTCGGACCTAGAAAGATTAAAGGTTAACTCTTTCGGCGCCAAATGAATAAATGAATGCAGATTTTGAAGGAATAAAGCACAGATATAGAAATAGAGATTGAGACAAAAACTGAAGTGCCTGATCGGACTGCACTACCGGTATTTGTCGAGGCGTATTTATGCGACGTTGGCGGTGAAAGGGTTACTACTTTAACATACTTTAATAGTTTCATTTGTAATGAAAGGCTCAGTCTTATTACCAAAAGGTGGTGACTTAAACACAACTTTTGCAGAAATCTCAGTCTATATTTCTGACCAGCATGCTATTGGTCCAGCTCCAGAAAAGTTTATCTAAGACGACCACTCTAAAAACACTCTAATTCCGGGTTTTAAAATAGATGGTTGCTTAATGCAGGACAATAGTTAAGTATGCAAAAAGCTACTATAGGAGTTTTTTTGCATTACTGTTGCCCTGCGTTAGACAACCACCTGCTTCTACAGACTTCTATGTTCAGATACATGTGCGGACGTATAAGCGAAACTAAACTGTATGAAAACTTATTCTGTAGTTCTTCTTCTGGATTAATACATCCATACTGTCAAATAGGTGGTCGGAACTGAACGTAGTGACATTACAATAAATGGAAATGCCTAACATTGCATTGGCCAACACGTGGCAATACTACAGTATCGGAAATACTACTACAGTAGAATCCCTCTAATGCGACCACTTGATAAATACACATAGTTGTCTTTATAAGCAGGTGGTTGCTTAATGCAGGGCAAAAGTAATGCAGAAAGCTCCCCTAGGAGCTTTCTGCATTACTTTTACCCTGCATTAAGCTACCACCTGCATCTAGCACCCAGAATTATTCTTCTTTTAGGTGGTCGCATTAGCGGGGTTTACTGTATATATCTAATGAGACCGCCATTAGTCTGGATTCATCTGTTGACATTCGGTGTGTAGGTGGGAAGGACAGGCCGCCGAACTGTGACATTGCAATAAATGGAAATGCCTAACATTGCATTGGCCAACATGTGGCAATACACAGTATCGGAAATACTACTATATATCTAATGAGATCACCATTAGTCTGGATTCATCTGTTGACGTTCGGTGTGTAGGTGGGAAGGACAGACCGCCGGACTGTTGAGCGGGCATCAAACCTGTAGTTTCCGGCAATAACTTTAGTTACGAAAAATAATTGATCAACGTGGTATAGTTATACATTGTAGTATATACAGATTGCATGGAAACAATGGATGGGTTAATTTAGGGGTTCTGTGGTCATTCATTTTTGTATTGTAAGTTTTGGAAGGACTGAACCTTTTTTGTTCGAGTTAACCCCAAATTCAAGTTACCCGAGTTCGAAATATCGAAGTTCAACTATGTAATTTAACAACACATTGGTAAATATCATGTTATAATGAAATAGTTAAAGGAAGGAACAGTGACAATTTATTATCGAATAAATTACATTATGTCATCAGCTCGTTACTAGGAGCAACCCAATAGGGACGATTTCAAGCTAGATTGTGCAAGTACTATTCTGATATTTTTGCAAGCATATTTTTGGAGTAGATAAAATAGCATTCGAATTTGTTTGTTTGTTTGTCTGTTTCTGCTCAGGACGCCCCAGAGAGAGGGAAGTTGATACAGAGAAACTAGGGCTCGATACCCTACTCTTATTATCGACAGAATTTATCTACTTCTTTTAGATGCCCAGTATAAAGCACTGATACATCGGACCCCGGTGTATAGTCTCGTCAGTAGGTAATACCATAGTTCGTATTATTGATATAAAAGCATGTGTTGACCACAATGGGAACACCTTAAGGAGTTCTAGTAGACGTAAATCATATCAGAAATAATACGAAGGCTGCCATTACAACGGACTACTTTCAACATGACGTTATAAAATCAGGAATAGGGATTTAAGATTAATTTTGAACAGCTAGCGATACATAGATTATTGAAAGGTTAGAAAGTGCCTCTGTTTTGATATTGTCATACAGAATGAATAATGAATAAAACACACATAGGTCCTACATTTGTATAATAGATAAGACAAACAAATCACATATGTCAATGACAGTATTATGGAACAAATATATACGAGATACAGTTGAACTTCATTTTTGTACTTCGGATAACTCGACCTTCGGGATAACTCGAAAAGTCAAAATGCTCTATAACGAATTGTTCTAAAATGTATCACTATGCATATCTAGGAACACATTTCAGTATTACTTTAGACATGCATTAAGCTGTAAACTTCAGAAATTGTTCAGATTAGAAATCGAATTACTCAAACCTGTGTTATCTTGAAGTAATTTATATAGTCCCTTGAAGTTCGAGATATCAACTGTACTTTTTCGAGATTGCCGGAAGTAGTTACAATTCGTGTTAACCTTAGAACAGGTAACACAAGTCTCCGAGAAAGGTACTGAAATGAAAGACAGTCTAAGAACTTGTGTGAACTTATCAAGAAAAGTAGCGTGAGCCCAACGACATATCGGAGTTGACATGTTGAAACTGGAACAAAGCGGCTTGAACTTTCAGTCAATATTGTTCAATATTACATAAAGAGACACTTGAGACATCCACTTTGCTACGACAGCTAGCAATTTGCATAAACTAAATATGAATTATAAAGGAAACTCTTTGAAACAGCTATCAGTATAATATTGTATGTTTAGGAACTTCCCTTAATACCATTCTGGTCTGGTTTGTTTGTCATCTATAGTTAATGGGTGTATTCTCCTTCTAAGCCAGTATCTTGAGTTAACCCTTTCCCCGCTATCCGAGACCAGACGTTTTGCAAACAGCTTTGACCACTGAGAGACGCCAACTCTTTTGGCGCCAAATTAAAAACTGTCGTCTGCAATAATAAATTCATATTAAATATAATTCTAAACTAAATAATACAGGTATATTAGTAAAACATTTGTTTTTAAGAACCTGTATGCTTGGGCTAAAATAATACAGGAAACAGTGACGTCACAGGTGAGATGCCGGGTATTCAATGGTGCCAACAGGCGACATTGGCGCCGAAAGAGTTAACTACAGGTGGAAAATACCCCAGATGGTTTCCTTTGCACGGAACACATTGATCCGTGCATAGAAGAACACCCAGATAGAATCACCGACCTACCGCAATCCAACTAGAAGATTTCCTCGCATGAAATATCCAAATGTCAGGCCGGGATTCGAAATACAGCGGTGAGGGACTAACCACTCGGCAACGCAGGTCCCGAGACGCCGAATAACTCGGCTGGTTATCAGTATCCGATCTATTTGACACACAGTCAATAGTTTTTCAAAGGCTTGACTGAAGAGGACATAGTTAAAATGCACCAGCTACAACTTTCAGCAGACATTATTGTTTCACAGCTGGTTAGGGGTTTAACCCTTTACCTCACATAACCGAATTTTCACGCATTTGCAAACAGAGTAGACCTATCTTAGACGGTTCCTATAGGCGCCGGCTGATCAGGGTCTGCTTTGTTTGCTAATGGGATTTGGTAGTTCTGTTTCTTAACTTTCTAAAACTGCTACAATGTTCGACCTTCCATGTTTCATTATACTTTTTCTGTCTTTGAATAATCAGTAGGTAATGAAATTGTAAATAAACATAGAACATGGAAAGTGTTAAAACAAACTGCAGCCACACACTAACATCAAACCACTAGCATGAAAATAATAAAGATGCATGATAAACATATTCTGGTAACTCAAAAATAACTCAAATGAAAAGTATGGTCCGTCCAAGATTTACAATACCGAATTGTTCTAAAATGTATCACTACGCATATCTAGAAACATATGTGACGGCTTAATGCAGCCGAAAGCTCTAGTATGAGTTTGAACTTGAAAAACTACAACATTAGTGATGTATGTTGTTTCGAAGTAATTTGTATGGTCCTTTGAATTTCGACATATTGAAGTTTTTTTTCAATTGCATTTAACCTGTTCCTTCATGGGCTATTTCAGACCCAATCGCTTTGAATAAATCTACCGAAAAGGAGCATTTACTAGAGAAAAGGAAAAATTAAATCGTGTAGCTTTGAAACCATTGTGATAAAAAGAGCATGTGCTCCTATGGAGCACATGCCCTATTTATCATAATGGTTTCATTAAGTGACTTTTGCAGAGGCGTGGGCAGGCGTACTTATGGAGGAAAGGGATAAATGCCGGGCGTTTAGTGCAATCTTTGACACGGGTGAGATTCGGACTAATTTCACATCTCATCAGTATCACAACTAATTCACACTTTCATCCTATTTTTGCAACTACAGTAAAACCTCCCTAAACCGGGCGTTAAATTTGGTATAAATATCGGTCTTGAAGACATGTGGCAGCTTAATGCAGGGTGAAAGTCGCGCAGAAAGTTCCCCTAGGAGCTCTTGTGATGGCCGCGTTATGGACCTTGTTCACACCAGTTCCACTCATTGTACTCTTTGTACAAATGGAGTTTCGTTTCAAATATCATAGCAGAAAAGTTATTAGCAAGACAAACATATGAAAAGGGGGAAAAACTGCAAAACTGCTGATGCTAGAGTTATGACATTTGTGCATGAAACTTTCTCCCATCTTGTTTTATTCATATATGAAGTTTCAATTCAGATCAATTAGAAGAACAAGACATGACAAGAAAATATGAAAAAGGCAATATTTCCAAAACTTTTGATGTTAGAGTTATGGTCCTTGTGCATGGCATTTTATCTCATCATACTCCTTTTATGTATGAAGTTTCAATTCAATTTAATCAGTAGCATAGGAGTTATTGGCGGGACAAGAAAATATGCAAAAAGGGTACACATCCAAAACATATTGATGCTGGAGTTATGGTCCTTGTGCATGACGCTTTCTCTCATCATGCCTTTTCCATATGTGAAGTTTCAAATTACTTGTATCAGTAGATAAAGAGTTATTGTCCGGGCAAGCATATATGAAATAACTCCAAAAATATTAATGCTTTCCCTCATCATGCTTGTTCAATGTGTGAAGCTATAATGAATTTCGCCTACCCTCGAAGGAGATATGGCCCGAACATCAAGCTTGACAGATGGACAGAGTGTGAAAATATGGAAAGAGGGATTGACTCCAAAAATATTGATGATAGAGTTATGGCCCATGTAAATGACACTTCCTCTCTTCATGCTGGTTTCATATGTGAAGTTTCAAATCAATTGATCCTGAAGATAAAAAGTTATTGTCCAGACAAGGAAACTATGAAAACTCCAACACTATTGATGCTAAACTTATGGCCATTGTACATGACACTTCCTCCTACCGTGCTTGTTTAATGTGTGAAGTTATAATGAATTTGGCCAAGCCTTGTAGGAGATATGGCCCGGACACGAAGCGTGACAGACGGACGGACGGACGGACAGACGGACAGATACACAGATGGACACAAAGACCGAATCGAGCAAACCTTTAGTCCTCCAAACGGTATATCAGGTACACTGTACAGTTGAACTTTGATATCTCGAGCTCGTATAACTCGAATTTCGGGATACAAATGTACTTCGAAGTAAAGGTTCGGTACTTCAAAATTACCTATACAGAATTGTTATAACATATATCACTACGCATATCAAGAAACACATGTTAAAGCTTAATGCTGGTCGAAAGTAATGCTGAAAGCTCCTACAACAGTTTTTATCATTACTTTAGACCTGCATTAAGCTGTGCACTTCAGATTAGCAATCGGATGACTCAAACCTCTGTCATGTCGAAGTAATTTGTATGGTACCTTGAAGTTCGAGATATCGAAGTTCAACTGTATTTTACTTATGACTGATTTTATGAAAGGAGATAACTGTTGCTGACAAAACATATTCCGAAAATAAATGTACTTATAACAAACAAATAAACAAGCATTATTTGTAACTATAAATATAATTTTTTAAATCTAAGTATTGTCGTTAGTTTTTCATGTAGCGGTCCTGCCAAAGAAATATATGCTGATGAAAATTTTAGTCATGTATTGGTATAACAGTGCAGGCTCTGTTTAGCGGTTTCTAGGATCCCTACAATCTAGGTCTGCACTATTTACGTATGTCCAATGTATGTGATCACAGGAATTCCTGACTTAAAGCATTAACTGGGGATCCCTGGATACTAACGGATGATGTCTCTGCTGTTCTATGAACTAAACGACGCCATGAATGGTAACTAATATCAATACAAGATCATTTTCTCATTACACGCACTTTATTTAGATTATTTTTGCGCATATCTGCAACATAATGTAACACATATGACACCTTCCTTTGAATTATTGCATCTTAGAAATGGAGATTTTGTTAATACGCAATCACAAAAATGGCAAGGTCGCCATGGAATTCAGTTTCATAATTTTGCAAGAGAAGTACAATTATTCATGATTAATGTTAAATAAACATGCCCAGTAGCTGTGTATTTTTATTACAAAATTATTTTTAAACGTTTGAATTCCGCAAACCCTTTACCAGATAGAAAAGCATTTTGACAGCTTTGCAAAAAGGTTAGATATATTCTGAAAATGGGTGATCCTTCGAAAGCAAAAGTAGAAATGCAAAACGAGAAAATTGCAGACCCGGTTTTATTGAGGCTGTTAATGAGTAGCAATTAAAAGTGCAACACTACCCACACCCCCTAGCACCGGCTTAAGCAGTATTAAATTTTCAAGACTCAAAAAATACAAAACTAATGATCCCGAAGGACCACAAAAATATAACATCATTGAGAATGAAGTACGGGGCGACTTTTTACTGCCGCCACACAAGCACTTAACACCTGCTGTTGTGAAGTACATACGAGTATATTCAGCCCCTATACGAACGAACTGGGAACCATCTGATCAGGGTATGCACTGTCTGCCTGCAGTGGTTGTCGTTCAAATCCTGTCAATAATTATACCGAAAGAAATCTACCTTTGAGACAGTGATGGACCATTCCACTCAGTTCACTCGGCATTGAAAGGGTTCAAGCAATATTCTGGCTTTCAATGTATTCTTCGATTGGCACTCACAGCAGGGTGAGAGTTGTAGCATTTAGTGACTCAGTGTTGCTAACTTGATTTGGTTTAAAACCGTACTTTGAATCACTGTTTTGCACAGGATACGTTATAAAACCAGGCAATTTGAAAGCGGCTACTTCCGGATAGAGCTCATTGGCACCAATAGTACAACGATGTGAAAAAGACGTTCAACAAAACAAATACATGCAAACCAAACTTGTGTATTTAAAAACAAGTATCAACACAGCTACAGATAAAGATGTGTACCCAAAAACAAAAATCGTCATTTCTCCATCAAACCCTACACTGTGACCACTCTTTAGAATCGGCTCGAAGAGACGATTCTAAAGAGTGGTCATAGTATAGGATTTGGTGGAGAAATAAAGGAGTTATTCTTGAACTTGTTTTAATTCATGCATCTTATCTGGGATGTGGCTACAAACATTAATATTAAGATCCACATGTTCATGGTTTTAAAGTGTCCATCGAGTAAGTGATGAAGTGACGATTATCACTATATTATTACATTGGATTAAACAGTACGCCCATCGCACCTACCATCACTCGATACTGTTAAATGATTTCGTTTTTGGAAACGATATCCACCAGTGACGAATAAATGGCACACGTCCTGTCACACGCCAACGCTTGTGCATCCCCCCCCCCAACTCACACATGCTGCCACACGCACACATGCCTGCCCGAACCAACCCACCCGTTTACCATCATATAAACTCGGAATTATATTTGCCATGCAATCAATTTCAGGCACGAAACTCACACCCACCAGCTCCTCAATAACCTGATCACATGTATTCCCATCTTTACAAACGCCATCAAAATCCGATATTCCTCTCTCTTTCTCTCTCTCTTCCTCCCTCTCTTTCTCTCTCTCATGCCAATTGTCACAAACGCACATATACGTGCCAGCATATGGTCTTCCATTCAACACACCTATGTATACTCCTACCCTACCTCAATACTCACGCATGGCCTCCCTGCAATTGGCAACAGTCACGCATGCCCATATATAGACTCTCTTTCCATCATTCTTCATATCATTTAAATTATTATAATCATAACTTATTTTTTATGTTTCGGCTAAAGAAGTGCCGCTATATTACTCAATTTATGGATATGACTGGCACACTTCGATTTCTGATTCAATGAATAAGATCAATTAAATAAGAACAATTTAATATATTCAGACAAACTTAACTTTCTAATGGGGCCAAATTACGCAACCATCCCTATTTTCGCTTTAAACCTTACAACGCTGAATTTTCAAATGGACTATTCCACAATTCAAACTGGTCAAGCTTATGGAGAATATCTGGGGATTCTTCTAAAGAAAGGTGTAAAGTGACAAACAGTGCGGACCCTGATAAGATGGCACCTCTAGGAGCCCTCTCATGTGGGTCTACACTGTTTGCAAAATACATAATTGGCTCGTTTCCCGCATTTCAAGAGCTAACAACAGAGATCATAACATATAGACGCCAGTTAAAGATGTACAAAACTGCTGTAACTTTTGAAAACAGTTTTGTTCTTTAAAACATTTGACATATATATGGTAGATATGAACCCAGTGTAAATGGATGTATATGCACCTTTTCTGTGACAAAAAGGAAATGTTCCTAATTTGACAATGGAATTTTTTAAAGAAGGTAAATGTAAATGCCATACGAATCTAAGCAAATACTTTTTTATAAACAATATAATCAATTTACAACACTGACTAAAAGGGTAATTGCTTACAACTCATTGCTTGTAGCTTAAGATGTATCATATAATATTGGCTACAAACACTCATTTATTTGTACGTATTTTCTTTCAGTACGTTTTCTACCAGCAAATATTTAACGAGTTTTGTGTATGGTTTGTATTTACATTTTAAGAATACAATTATTAATGGTATTAGATTTAGATAATAATTTAGTTTCTATAGGTACACTTATTTAAGTCAAGATCAATATCTAAATCATCTTACAGTAATTTGAAAGGTTTTCTTTGTTGTTACCATATTTATTAACCATACAATAGCTTCCAAACAAAATCAGGGCAATAGGTAACAGGGCATATTTAAATATTAAAATTGTCATTTCTCCAGAAAAAAGCATAATGTTGTACCACTCTTAAGAATCGTCTCTAAGAGACAATTCTAAAGAGTTGTCACAACATAAGGTTTGGTGGAGAAATCAAGGTTTTATTATAAAGAAAATATTTTAAATTAACGAATGTTATCTGGATCTCTTGACGTATAAAATGCTCTAAACATATTTTACACAAACATCTTACCTTTATTGTTAAGTCTATCCAGTTATGTCTTGTTAATGTGTACAAACAATTCTCTGTTGGTTTATCTACTCCAGAAAAGTACTTGGCTGTACACTGTTATGTCTCTCAGTTAATATTATTTAAGAAATTCTGAAAAGCTTTTAGTCTTCATGGCAATGAATACCGACACAACGTCTTAACTTTTGCCGAACTCTCAACCAAATGAGCGAGGTTTTGACGTTTTAGTGGAGATAGCTACGCTGTGTGACAGACAGTCTGTTGACTATTTAAATAAAGGTGTAAGAAAACCGATCATGAACCGGACAGCATACAAATGAATGACGATAGTAAATTAAATGCGCATGCGCATACTACGGCATCAAATAGCAGCGCACAGTACTTAGGTGCAGCAAAGTAGTCCAAGAATTCTTTAGTTTAGTGATTGTGTAAAATCAAAAATTATCTTTACCCTTTTTATGCTTTAAGTGAATATATCTGCATTCGCAACTAGTGTAGATCCGTATGAGACAGCTCATGTCGGAGCTCTAGGAGCTGTCTCATATAGATCTGAACTATTTGCCGTTAAAATTAAGTAGCTACAATTGAATGAGTGTGCTAATTAATATTCATAGTGGCTGGTTCACATTTGAATATTCACGATGAAAATAGTTAAAGCGGACAACGACTGCGTATTTGCATGCAACTGGGGGCGGCTGTATATCAATATTCATAGTGGTATAATACGTGTTTACGAGACAGATTCATTTGGAGAGCCAGGACTTGGTAAACACGGTTTCTTGTATTAATTGATTGTTGCGACTTGATTGTTTCCACTCGGGACTTGATTGCACATCTTAATTTGGAAGCTTCTCCACGGTATGTGGTGCCAAGCATGAGAAATCTTGAAGATAATTCCTCACTACAGGAAATGCGGAATGTAAATAACTGATAGATCAATTAAGCTTTTAATGCTGACGGGCATTGCTTTGATTTTGTTTTTAGAAAACAATATAAATAAATACTTTATGTCAGATATGATGATGGTTTTGGGTTTGATTAAATGAATGCACTAGGAGGTCGTTAGCATGTCAATGTGACATAGATAAATCAAGCTAATAGAACATATAGGAGTTCTGTACTTCTTTGCTTGTTTGTATATGGGGAGGGGGTTACATCACTCTAAAAAGTATTTGAGTCATATCGCTACGTCCAGCCATTAGCAATTACATGCGGAGGTATTTTATGCATGGGGCAATTGTATTGTTCCGTGCACAGAAGCACGTCCGGGTAGAATCACCGTATAGTACAAAGAAATTATATGAGATTATACGTATAACATGGCTAGTTTCCTTCAGCTTAAACTTTAATCAAAGTATTTACATGTAGATTATATTGAAACCAAATAATGTCTGGGTAACAATAATTATGCTTGTTTCACTATGCTGCTGGACCATTAACCTTTCCCTGTTGTATATTCATATAAAACTGATGACGTCATGGATATTAATAAGATTATTTTTTATAATAGCTTACGAACACAGAATGTTTTGGCACAGACAGAAGTTGAAGAATCACATCTTTATTACACCACTAGCAAACAGAGCAGACTCTGATCAGACGGCTCCTATAGGACCCGCCTGATCTGGGTCTACTCTGTTTGCAGATGCGTCAAAATGCGCTTACATAAGGTAAAGGGTTAACCTTTACCTTATGTATATTCATGTAAAATATTGTCATCCTGAATATTCAGTTTGCAGATTTTTTTCTGCAGTGGTACATGAAAACAAAATAGTTTGGCCTTGCCAGAAATTGCAGAATCAGTTTGATACAAAGTAGATCTTGTTCAGAAGGTTCCTATTCAAGCCTTCTGATATTGGTCTACTCTAAAAGACGTCGAAATGCGTCTATATGGCGTAACAAGTTTCATGTAAAGGCAACATATAAAACGTTACAAATAAATAATCAATAGGAAATACAGTTAAACCCCGCTAATGCGACCACCTAAAAGAGGTATAATCCTGGATGCTAGATGCAGGTGGTAGCTTAATACAGGACAAAAGTAATGCAGAAAGCTCCCTTAGGAGCTTTCTGCATTACTTTTGTCCTGCATTAAGCAACCACCTGCTTATAAAGACTCCCGTATATATTCATTAAGTGGTCGCATTAGAGGGGTTCTACTGTAAATACTTACATACAAATTATGCAGCATACTTTATGTCATGCTGTCTAGTTCTGTAATTGTTATTCCGTAGTCTGCATCGCAATGCTGAAACCAATATAAGTCAGTAAAGCACGAACGACTGGGGATTCAAGCAAATAATAACTCAGCTTTAACCGATAAATATGGAATATTTAATAATTATGAATTTGATTTATTTGCAATTTAAGACAAGTTTGACAATTTTAAATCTGTAATTCAAAATACCAAACTGTCACTTTCATAGAAATACTAAACCTGTAAATAACAGAAGTTGATTTTTGATATGTTAATCGTCGTGATAAAAATCAAGGGCAGCTGCATCTCGGTATGTATTCAAACGGGTGAACTAATCCAAGGGCAGCTGCATCTCTGTATGTATTCAAACGTGTGAACTAATCCAAGGGCAGCTGCATCTCGGTATGTATTCAAACGTGTAAACTAATCCAAGGGCAGCTGTGTCTCGGTATGTATTCAAACGTGTAAACTAATCCAAGGACAGCTGCATCTCGGTATGTATTCAAACGTGTAAACTAATCCAAGGACAGCTGCATCTCGGTATGTATTCAAACGTGTAAACTAATCCAAGGGCAGCTGCATATCGGTATGTATTCAAACGTGTAAACTAATCCAAGGGCAGCTGCATCTCGGTGTGAATTCAAACGTGTAAACTATATCTATAGAGTATTGATAAATTTACAAAACAAAATCTACAATGACTACGACATATTTTTTGGAGGAGGAAATTGGGTTTTTTTCGGAGTAATTCAATTCGTTTCTGACATTTGCATACTGTCGGTATTATGCTGTATATTACATGGCGCCATGTTACTTGTTTAGTGCTCTGGTGCATTAACCATCCCTCCCATTAAACCCCTCCCTGTTTTATGTTTATTCCAAATTTCATGAATATTCATGGGCAAACTAGTTATAATGAAATATGCAAGGTGGGACATTGTAACTATTTTAAATAGTATAGAAATAGATATATCAAATTCCATTAACAAACAGAGCATACCCTGATCTATAGGAGCCGTTTCATCTGGGTCTACTCTGTTTGTAAATGCGTGAAAACGCGTTTATATAGGGAAAGGGTTAAATCACTTTAACCCAATAAAACAGCTATGACGTACACACGTATATCAAATAAGTAAATATATTTTAATCCTTTACTCCATCCATGAATGTTCATTCAAGAAATAATGACGTTATGAATATTAATAAGATGTTTTTAAAAGAACACATGGACATTGTATCAGGGTCCATGCTTATAAAGCTTTTAGTTGAGTCTGAGATCGTTCTCAAGCATTTGATTGGTCAGAGTTGAGCCTTTGGCTCAAATCTGACCAATCAAAAGCTTGAGAACTCAAATCTGACCAATCAAAAGCCTGAGAACGAAACTCAGACTCAACTAAAAGCTTTATAAGCATGGACCCTGGTCTGTCCTAATTGGTTGTGGAATTATACAGATCTGATTCTATAGGTTCTGCCAAAGCCAACAAATAATGTGTTTATACAGTATATCATTATACAAAGGCAGCTAGTACATGTTCACAGTATCAGTTTTTCTTACCAGAATATTCATAAAGTAAATGGTTAAATATTCTATACGCAATGAATATACTCAGTTTTATACATGTAATTTATTCATGAGAAGCGCTTGTGAACGCCCATATAATGTGTGCTAAAAGCGCTATACATGTATACTCGTAAATGTGGTATAATAATAATGATAATAACAAAAATGATTTGTAAAAGGTGTGAAAATGCGTTTATATGAGGTAAAGGATTAGATATGCAAGCATATTTATAGGACAATAAGCTTGTTCTTTAGTGGTGATATGTATTGTTCGAGACTCTCAGCATCGGGAGAATCTCGTCACGGCAACGAAGCCGATATGAAGGTCTGTTGTTGTAGGACTGATAAACTTTATCCATTTGTTTCGAGCATCAATATTGTAAATACACGATTTTCTTCTTAATCATTTCCCAATTCTGGAGAAGTTTATATCAGCTAGAAGTTGTATCTGGCGCAATGTTTACTATAGTTGAACTTCGAAAACTTGAACTCGAATAACTCGAACTTCTGGATAACTCTAACTAAAAGTTCGGTCCTTCCAAAATTTACAATACATAATTGTTCTAAAATGTATCACTACACATATCTAGAACCACATGTGACAGCTTAACGCAGGTCTAAGTTAAGACTGATAGCTCCTACAGGAGCTTTCAGCATTACTTTAGATCTGCATTAAACTTTGCACGTGATATATTAGTCAGATTATAAATCGGATGACTCGAACTAATTTGTATGGTCCATGAAGTTCGAGATATTGAAGTTCAACTGTACGTTCGACTCGATCAAGCATTTGAGAAAATATTGACCGAGTGTCAAACAGCCTTAAACCTGATGAGACGAGTTACTGGGCATCTCATCTAGGTCTTAGCTGTTTACAAGTGGTTTAAAGTCACTTCCAATATTTCCGTAGATCACTAGTGTATAACACATGACACTCAAGTACTAGACGATGATTCTTTGCAAGAAAATGCTGTGAACATTAATTCCCCATTTCAACACTTAAGTATTATATCGTGCTACAAATGTCGCCTGTTTCAGTCATCCACTGACGATTTCCCTTGAATTCCTTTCAATAAATCTAACTTGAGTGGTAAACAGTTTGGATTCTGACAAGCCTCTCAGATTCTCGGTGTATATTCCCGATCCAAACTGTTTTTATCTGCCAGTTAATTACATGGATGCTTTAACGCTACCCCGCTGCATGCTCAATTAACCCATTACCTTATATGCTATTTTAGCTCCAACCTCTACTACCGAAAAAGCGCAGTTATTAGAGAAAAGGGAAATTTTAGAATTTCGTAGGTTTGAAACCATTGTTATAAAAATCTATTTATCACAATGGTTTCAGAAAGGAATTTTACAGAGGCATAAAAAGCGTCAATATGCGGGAATGGGTTAAAATCTATTGACCGGGTGTCAAACGGCTGTATTCCTGATGCGACGCCGATTAACTAGATAAGGGAGGGCGTAAATATGTCTATGTTTTAAAGGATCAATATAGTCTGAATGTTCATTAATCTACGATACAAAAACTCATGGAGTAAAGGGTTAAGGCATCTGAGGTGAGTGCAAAATAATACAGCATATATACGTGTTTTTTTTGTTGTTCTTGTTTGTTTTTCGACAGGATAAGGGTTAAAACAGATATCGATAATTATCTAAATATCGAAATAGTTATGTTTTATTCTATAAACGAACTTTTTCTGAATATTAATCTGCTGTCTCGAAATTAGTCTTAAAGTGTTGGTTTATACGGACCCAGCATTCTCCATCGTATTATATAGAACAGTTTGCTAGAGACCGGAGACATTGCTTCACAAGCATAACTTTATTACAGTTGTAAACCGGCTGGAATATCTATTTAATTGATACTAAATTAACGCATTATGACATTAATGGTTCAATGCGTGACTATGGGAACAATTAATACGTGTCGTCTCACTCTTTCTAAGATGATAATGTCCCATGAGGTCTTATTTTCTAAGCTGTAAATACAAAGAATTTCTACTTCAAACAGATTAAAGAAAACTGTACTCTTCGAACAGACTTTTACAGACGGAATCATTTTGGTAGAAGAATCGTACATAAAAACAAAAGATCTTGCCAGACATATATCAGCATTTCTGAGATGCATGTTTGTAACAATTTCGCTGACACATTATATCGTCTATAAAATTGGCATCTACTGCAATTTGCATTTCCTATTTTCTTCCATTTTATTTCAAGAAACATAACTACATCACCAAACAGTTTGGATCCTGATGAAAGGCGGCGTTACTCGTTGTCTAATCTGGGAGGTGTAGGTAATCACATGTTCTCTCCTGGCAGCGAAAGGGTAAACATTTCTTTCATAAGTAAACCGCTGTTACATTCTTTGATAGATTTTGCTAATTGTTAACTCATTTGTACCCAGTGCCCCTGAGAATAGGCAAAACGGACAATGTATATGCGGTGCGAAATTATATGCACCTGTTGTGTCATTTGTAACGCCCTAAATAAGACTGGACGGCAAATAAATGGTAGTTGTAAAGATTTTTCAAAGCTGGAATTTGTAGCAAATACGCCGTTGTCAAAGTGCTAGCCTGGAAGATGAACGACAAAAACAATGAAACTCATTTGAATCACGTCACAAAGCCTACCAACGCATTGCC
Source organism: Azorinus chamasolen (assembly GCA_963576725.1). NCBI lineage: Eukaryota > Metazoa > Mollusca > Bivalvia > Cardiida > Solecurtidae > Azorinus > Azorinus chamasolen. The sequence goes on along the minus strand of OY755246.1, from coordinate 49,378,081 downwards.
ATCAATTATCAGGGGCCGCTGAATAGAAACCTGATAACATATCCACTTCGACGCCAATTGTATAAATCAACAAAAAGGGGGAAACATCTAATTGATTGCCTTATCCATTAATTCAAAAGGAGCAAAGCAATTAGCGTGACAATTTTAACCTTGTATCTCGCCTTGTTACAATGACTAGTGTATCGATCGTGGCCTCTTAATTTAACGCTCTACTCTATTCATACGAGGATAAGCATCCTTACGCCATTTGCGTACAGAGTAGACCCCGATCATGTGGTTTCTTTTGGATTCGGTCAGGATCTGACCCGTTTGCTTTTTGAACTATGTAGATGTGATTCTGCAGTTTCTGTCACAGCAAAAATTCCCTGTCTTAACCCTTCGCTTGCTATTCACGTCAATATACCTACCTGTAAATAGTGAAGACCCAGATGAGACAGCTCCTGCAGGAGCTGTCTCATCAGGGTCTGCACTATTTACAAGTTGATTGTGCAACCAGTGCACTCCACAGCAGTGATTTCACAGCGAAATATTTGTACACAGTGAAGATATATGTAATTATACAAAAGGGCATGGGTAAAGAAGGAGACATTTATTTTAAAATTCAGCAAGCGAAGGGTTAAAATAATAGCTTATAAATATTCATACAAATCTTATATGTCTGAAATGTATATTCATAAGGTATAGGGTTAATAACTATTTGCTACATGCGTACTGAAACAAACGGTAACTATCACTGTTATAATTACATCAATATGAGCATGGCAGATACATGCTAGACACATGCAACGAAGTTAGATAAGTTATTACACAGATCATTAAATGTTGACGACTGATGTAAAGGACAATAACTTTGTCACGCATTTCTTGGAAGCAACACAACATTTTAACTTTTAAAAAAGCACATAAATGCCTCAAGAAATATTACTAGGTTCTTGTTTTTTCCTTTTATCATGATTTATCCTTTTATCAATAACAACATTTTTTCACATTGTTATTTTCTTTTCGAAACAATTATCGAGGTATTCCAAGTATGGTCTGAGTGGAAGTTATAATATGAGGAAATCATTTAGGCAAGGTGTTACTCTTTCGTTGCAAATGTTGCATTAGTGAGTATCTACGCAAACAATTTGGATCAAGATAAGCCGCCATGTAACTCGTCGTCTCATTAGGATACAAACTGTTTGTTACTATGACTGTTTCTTAAAACAAAAGTGAAGAAAAAACTGGAAACAGAGCAGACGAAAAAGTTTGCAGACGATGACATTTTGGCAGGAAAAGAGTTAATATTGCATTGCAAAGTGCAGACCAAGATCAGACTGTCAAACAGTGCAGACCAAGATCAGACAGTCAAACAGTGCAGGCCCTGGTCAGACGCCGCGTCTCCGTCTCGACGGTTGATCATTGTCTGTACTATATATATGCAATGATATCCCTTTGAGAGCAGGTCATATATAGTGTGCACGTGCAGATTCGCAGATATATACGGATCATCTTAACCGTGAATAAGAATATTTTCATGAAACTATGTACCACTTTCTGCTTTCAAAAATTCTGATACTTATTTCTGAAATCGAGAAACCAGTTTCGTCTATTGAGAAAAACCAATAGCATGAGACATGTTGTGCTGCTTTATAATCCTCAGAAGAGTAAAATGTCAAGTGATTCTCTAAAATCACAGCACCGCAGTTGCCATCATGACTTCTGTGGTTTGTATTCGCCATTGGCAATGATATATGTCCTGATTGTCAACGGTCTTCGTAATTTGTTATCTGAAGTGGTGGCAGGATTTTATTAATATTTGTATCGAAGGGTTGACCGCGGCATTGTTCTTAAATTACAGATAGAGAGTAGAACTAGGGACGAGGAATTATCGATTGACTCAGTTTACATTGTATATCTATATGGAACACATACTATAATTAACAGTTTAGAAGAGAAAATGATATATAAATACGTGCAACCAGTTTAATAATAAACAACAATCAAATCTAAATACTACACATTTCAGTCAATAAGTTTTAAAAGCACTGACAACTACTATAATAGCTGTTTTCTTATAACTTGTCATTGCTTACATATAAAACTCAAATAGTAATATTAAATTTTGATAATAATTCCTTCCACTTCATTGACTTCTTTAACCATTTACTCCATAAATACACTTTTCTACGCCTTTGAAAACAGAGTACACACAGGGTCTGCTCTGTTTGCTCATGAAATAATTAAGATATAACTCTACAGTTTCTGCCATGGCCAAAAGTACCTGTGTCAACAAATTAATCTATTTCATCTTCATGACGTTATTATTTGTTTCATAGATGTAGCAGCATGTTTATGAATTCCATTTTTTTTTGTCAAAAGCATCAATTTTAAAACAATTCCGTACTGTTTTTGCCTCGTCATACCGAAGTTAGCCATTAGACTTGGTCACTTCAACTATTTCGCTGCCAAACATTGTCGTCTGAAAATGTGTGGTCTGCTATAATTGTGGCATGTTCAGTTTTCTCCCTTTTTTAAACCATTGCCACAGAACAAACATTTGGTCCCTGATAAAACGCCGAGTTACTAAGCGTCGCATCTGGATCCGGGAGCGTAGCTGAATCCAAAGATATTGTACACACCGTGGCTATAGGGGTCAGAGGGCATGCTTCCCCGGGAAAATTTAGAATTATGTCAAAAAGCTCTAATATGAGGGACTGGGAATGGGTTAAAGCTTACACGATAAAACAGAGCGTTAATCAAAATCTACCCCTTAGCCTTGGATTTTTGTTCAGTTTTGGCCATAATAATGTTTTCACCTTTCATATTGATGTTACGCACGTGCGTAAGTGCGTATCGCTAGCTACGCCCATGGGATCCAAACGATGTGCGTAGGTAATCAGATATGCGATATCGGCAGCCAAAGAGCTATCCCATAACATGATAAATACGTATTCCACATGTTTGCAGAGTAGACACAGATTAGACAGTTTTGTTTAGGTGCTGACTGATCAAGAGCTGCTCTATTTGCTTATAATTTATTCCTTCAAGCTTTTTCCTAACATTAATATTCATGAGGAAAATGTTTAAATAAGGTTTATAACTTAGTATGATGACGTGATATTACTTCCTAAGTTAATAGTGATTTTTTGCTGTGGCGTCCATTACATTTTCAATATGTATATACTACCATATAGTGCCCTTAACTGCATTCGTTGCATGTAAAAACCTATGTTGTATTCATAGACCATGCATTAGTATTAACTCTAATCGGTTGCTAATACCCCCATTAACCCTTTGCCTGATAAGTGCGACTGGACTCGCATTTGCAAACAGCTTGGATCTCTTCAGGGTACAAACTCTTGGCCAATCAATCAATAGTTTCTTAAAAGTTTTACCAACTCGAAGTTAAATGAAAGTTAGTAAAATGTGTAGCAGATCAGGGTTTGAGCAGACCACAGTTATCAGCAGACTAAGGATTGAGATGATGGTGACTACACAGTTATCAGCAGACTAAGGATTGAGATAATGGTGACTACACAGTTATCAGCAGACTAAGGATTGAGATAATGGTGACTACACAGTTATCAGCAGACTAAGGATTGAGATAATGGTGACTACACAGTTATCAGCAGACTAGGGATTGAGATAATCTTGACTACACCGATTTTAAACATCTCAGAAAAACATACTCAGAGACATGTCGAAGTTTACCTCATCATTAATTACATTAATCTGCTGAAAACGATATCATGCACAGTTACAACTGTACTACTCATAATATGACATCATACTGAAAGTATATCATGTTTGTATCATCATACCGAGAATATATGTTCTTATCATCAAATTGAGAATATACTTCGTATCATCATACGTAGAATATATTATTATTGTATCATCATACCGAGAATATATTTTCATATCATTAAACAGAGAGAGAATTTGCTTCATATCATCATACCTAGAATATATTACGATCGTATCATCATACCGAGAATATACGTTCATGTCATCAAACTGAGAATATACTTCGTATCATCATACATAGAATAAACACCATGTTCGCATCATGATATCCATATTGCATGTTCATCATACCGAGAACATAAGTATGTCCTTATTTTCGTATCATCACACCGAGAGCTAGACTACTGTCGATGGAGGCCCCCGCCCGCGTAGGAGGTATCGCTTACGCCTACATATTGTAAGACTGATTTTCCTAATGCAGACATGCAGCAGCATAATTAAATATGCATGTAGTTTGCTTAACTGGGTACTCTTTGCTAGGTACTTGAATAATAAACATATAGTGAGCACGTTTGATAGAAATCGGACCAATCTTTCAGAGATATGTCACAGTAATAATCAGCAATCCAGATTGCATTATCATCAATAAACATGTGCAGAATATGCCAACCACAGAACCCATATGAGGTCATTGGATATCAAGTACACTTAGCAACTGGTGAAAATTGGATCATGCTTGAGAAGATACTGCACGGACACCAATCAGCTAATCAGAGTACCGCAGCCTAAGTGAAAATGCCAGTAATTTAAAACCAGAAATGCCACCTGACGCTCGCCTGCTAATAAGTTAAGTCTAAAACATGTCATATTGAACCAAAAAACATTCAATTTCCAATTTCAAACTTAACTGCATCAATATCAGAACCAAAATGCAACCAAATACCCGAGTTTCAGCAACTTCAAACGATTATTAAACAAGAAAGATACATACCAAGTATGGAAGCCCTAGGTCTATTGGTTCCAATGCAATAGGCAGTTAAAAGTTTTTCAAAAGTATGTTAATGGTGAAGGTCAGATCATACCAAGTATAGTCGCCCTTTGCCTATTTTGTTCAATTTTATAGGCATTTAAAGTTTTTTGCAAAAGTAGGCCAAAGGTCAAAGTCAAGGTGGAAAACATTGGTATGTTTCAAAACTCTTAAGACATGAAATATACATACCAAGTATGAAAGCCCTAGGCCTATTGGTTCCAATGTTATATGCATTTAAAGACTTGCAAAAGTAGGTCAAAAGTTAAGGTCAATGACGGAAAGGTTAAATGTTTATATTGCATTGCAAAGTGTAGACCCAGATCAGACACCAGTTTTATGACATGTACATATAGAGAAGAAATTAATATATTTTCTGAAACCTGTGAAATAGTGCAGAGCCTGGCCAGACGCCGCACATCCGACATGGCAGCTGATCTGGATCTACATTACACAATTATAATGTAATACTACTACTTTGAGAACAGCTTTAATATAAGCTTGTGCATGCAGATTATGCAGAAACTCTCAATAGCGACAACATATTTTCATGAAACAGTATGTATTACTTTCGTGAATAAAAGTGCTAAATACAGTTACGATTTCTTTTACTGTAATTCTGTTGAGATGAAACAAAATACAGACTCTGCTATTTCATAATCCCCATAAGAGTAAAATGTCAAGTGTTTCTCTAGGATTATAACACCAGTTGCCATCATGACGTCTGTGGTTTGCATTCACCATTGCCAATGATATATGCACTGATTGTCAACAGTGTTCGTAGTTTGTTATAAAAAGTGTTGGCACGATTTTGATAATATTGGCAACGCGTTGGTGGTTTTTGTTTTAATTTGCAGATGGAACATAGACCTAACTAAGAAAGAGTAGGAAAATGTATTGGCTGCCGCAATTTATGGGACATAAATGCGAGAACCAGTTTTGACGAAACAAATTATTAGAAATACATGTACGTAGACTGTTCAATAATCAAAGCTCTCGTATCCAAATACAGCACAGTTCAATCAGTTGATACATAAAGTAAAACCCCTTTGAAGCGACCACCAAAATAGGTCTTAGTTTGGGTTGTAGAAGCAGGTGGTAGTTTAATACAATGCGTTAACCCATTCCCACATAGGTTATTTTTAGATCCAATCTACCGAAAAGGAGCATTTACTACAGGGAATACTTTTTTTCGAATTGTGTAGTGTTGAAACCACTCTGATAAATAAGGCATTTGCTCCTATGAATCAATTGCTCTATTTATCACAATGGTTTCACAAAGTGACTTCTACAGAGTCGTCAAATGGCGTAGATATGCGGGATCTGCCTTTGAAGACACCAATGAGTATTCGTTACGTGGTCGTTTAAGAGTGTTTTACTGTACGTTTTAAAAACATTGATTTCGACAGAAACTATTTGTATAATTGCTGTTATTTCATTTTCTTATTACTTTCCACTGCTTGCATTTAACATATGATAATAATTACTATTTTTATATTCATTTATTTACTATTTTTTAATACGGGAACAAAAGCGCATTCTGTCTGGGCGTTGACTATAACGCATACGTGCATTTGTCTACTCATACGTGCACTTCCCGCTCTCACGCCCTTACATTGGCGGAAAATAACGCTACTCAAATCAACTAAATACGTTAATGGTGTTATACAAATTCCAATAATCCAGTGCGTCCTGAATGCATACAATGTCTAGATATCAAGAAGTATCTTAATTTCAAATGTTACTACCGTTCTAGTAACAACAAATAACACTTTGCAGTTGTGTGTTTATGTATTTCAACAATTTTGTCAAAGGTGTTACTTTCTAAACAATTCGTGTATTTCTACTGGTTTTGCTCTGCACATACCGAATTGTTCCTTTAAGCTAGTTTGCTACCAAATATTGTCGTCTCCAAAAGCCTGCTACAATTTCCGTTTGTATAGTTTTACCCCGTTTGTACCCTGGTGAGATTGCCGAGTGACCCGAACGGTTAGCATGGATAATCACAGATGCGACACAGAACGTTAACCCATAACCTTATTAAGACACATTCTGCCTCTCGTCAAAGTAGACTCAGATCAGACAGCTATGGCTGAACAGGATCAGTCCTGTTTTCTTATGAAACAAAAAACGTCGATAGCACAATTTCTGCAGCATTAACAACTCCCTCGGATAACGCAATTTTATTTCAGTTAACATATATTCGTTTAGTCCTTTTTTCTTACATGAATATTCCTTGGGTACGTGTTTAAAAAAGGTTTAATACTTAGCACGATGACGTGATATTACTCTCAATATCTATAATTAATTGTTTCTGTGGCGCCCATTATATTTTCAAGAGGTATATAATAACATATAGTGCCCTTAACTGCATTCTTTGCATGTCAAAACCTGTGTTGTATTCATAGTTCATGCATTAGTATCAACCCTAATGGGTTGTAAATATTTCCATTAACCCTTTGTCTGCTAGGCTAAAACTCGCTTGCATTTGCAAATAGCTTGGATTAAGATGAGACGTCAAGTAAATCGACGTCTCATTAGGATCTAGGAAGTTTGCAAACCAGTCAATAGTTTCTTAAAAGTTTTACCAACTCAAAAGTAAGTGAAAGTAAGTTCCATAAAATGTGTAGCAGACCAGAGTATGAGCAGACCACAGATTTTCAGCAGACTAAGGATTAAGATAATGTTCACTAATGTTTGACTTTATACATCTCAGAAGACTTACTTAGAGACATATAGATGTTTACGTCACCATGACTTTTTACACAAGTGTCATTGTCTAGTAATGTTTGTGAGGAAGACACGTTTATCTACTGAAAAAGAAATAACGAACAGTTCGTTTTGCCCTACAGTAGAACATATCTATAACGGCCATTAAATTACATCAAGCAGTTTGTGTTATATGCAGGTGGCTGCTTAAAGCAATGTGAAAGTATAACAGAACGCTCCTATAGGAGCGTTCTGTTTTACTTTCACCTTGCTTTAAGCAGCAACCTGCCCTAAATACCAACTAATTAACACAATTTTGTGGCCGTTATAGAGAGGTTTTGCTGTAGTCATATGGCAGCATACTGAGAGTACATCATAGTCGTATCATAATACCGAGAATATATCCTGATCGTATTATTATACCGATCATATATCATGTTCTTAACAGCATATACAGAATGTATTATGCTTATCATCATATCTCGAACTTCAAGGGACCATGCAAATTAGTTCTGGATAACAGAAGTTCCAGTCATGTGATTTATAATCTGACCAATATTGTAGGTGGCGGTGGTCTAGTGGTAACGCGCTTGACTGTCAGTCCGGAGGTCCGGGGTTCAAATGACAAGCTGTACAGATAAGAGTGTTCTTCTATGGATCGTCCGATCTAGATTTACTGTGTACAAATGGCAGAGCACTCGTTCCCCGCACGCAGAAGGCTAAAGTTCTCCAATGGAAGATAAAGTTGTAATCGTATCGGGTGTGTTACCCGTTTCCCGCACGAAGAAGGCTAAAGTTCTCCAGTGGAAGACAAAGTTGTAATCGTATCAGATGTGTTTATAACATATTGCATTCCTTGTATGCTAGACGTTTTACACGTAACTTCTGTTTATTGTATGTAATCATCTATCACATACTTATATAGCCTTTGCTCGGCGGATACATAGAATAACTCTTTTGGTGCAAGATAATGTTTGTGTGCACACCTTGTCGTCTGTTTTAATTGTCAAAGTGGAGTTTCCATCAATTTATTCTCAAACATTAGTGGGGTGTAAAACAGTTTGTATCCTAAAGAGACTCCGAGTTACTCGGCGAGTGGTCTGAATCCAAACCTTTTGCAGCGGTAACCTAAGATTCGCCCATGCAGCGATCCCTATGAGACGCTTCCCGACAACAGTATCATCATAAGAGATAACGTCGTGTTTTCGAGAATGTGAAACAACGGAACGATGTTTATGATATTGATTTAAGATAAGGTTAACAAACACATATTGACATTGCATGCTTGTTTCTACTTCATTTACTTAAACAGTTCCCAAATCTGCATTCTACTTTATGCCAAATGAAATCATGCAACATTATATCACCAACTTTTAGTTTGAACCCTTTACGCCACAAATACGACTTTTGTCGCTTTTTGGTAAAATAGAGTAAACCCATATCAGACTCATATATGGTATGCTCTGTTTACATATGGAAGAAAAATTATCTGATTCTGTAGCTTTTGTCATTGCCAAAACCCGTCTGTGTTCATATGCCATCATACAGATATTGAAATAACATTTCGCCGGCTGAACATATTACATAATTTTCCACCCAAAACATTGCATGTGTAATCACTAATCTGCCCGCAATAGGCTAAAATATTAATATTCATGCTCTCATTATTTTAAATGAATATTCATCAGATAAAGGGTTAAGAAGTAATATCATTCACTACTGCATGCCATTGCCATTAAGTTATCATAAAAAACTTTCTTAAAAACCATTAAATTTTCGGCAGGATTTTCATCTAGTTTTAATGATACACCATTAAAACGACCAATCACTTGGTTAAACTTTGATGGCATTTTAATGGTCTTTATTTTTATTGCATCCTTACAAATCCCTGAAAACTCTGTATACATCATCCTCTTAAAAGTCTGTTAGAATAAAGATGTAATAGCCATTAAAAATAATCAAAATAACCGTTAAAAACTTTTAATGGGGTACAACACCGATTAACATTACCCACTAACATCCCCTGAAATAATTTAATGGCCAAATATTTAATGGTGTAGTTGAAAGAACAACCATTAAAAGTCCTTCAAATGTTTACCTATTAACGGCCATTACATTTTACCATTTAATGGTAACTTTGTTGCTGGTTAAAATGCCATTAAATAACATTATCTAAGATTAATGGGGTCAGAAGAATGCTTCTAATGCCATTAGTTTGTTCAATGATGGATTAAACTAATTGGATTAAAATCATACTTCTAATGCCATTTATTTTTTACATCATAGGTTTGCCTTGACAAAAAATGCTTTGATACCGACCGGGAGTTAAGCACTATGTGTAAATGTAGCAGACAATTACTTAACACGCAACGAATTAAGTAACTTTTGCTTTCAGACAGTACCTTTTGCACACTCTCAAATTTTATGACAAAATCTTTCACACAAACAGCCTTCCCAGTGTCTGCAGCTGCTCTTGGTCCAACGACAGGTCTTGGACTGTCGCCATATTAAATTGTTTTCTTGCCTGTTCTGGAGCAAAGAATGCAGATTATCCTCCGAAAAGAAGTGGTTGCCTGGAAAATTGCTGTTGGTCACACATTTTCGGATAAGATATAATTTTAAAATTATGTTGATTTTAATCATCTGGTTTCTTGTCACATTTCCTCAAGGATAGCAAAACGGTTCCTCTAATTTTCCTAGTTTGTTCCGAAGACTTTTGCATTTTTCCCCAGCTAAAAAGGGAAAAGAAACTGCAGTTATCCTTTGCTAGGCTATATACAACAAGTGCATTGCACACAGAGTTAACATTACATCTGGATCAAATCTGTTATCAAGGATCTGCCAACAGTATAACTTTTATGTTTTCAAAAAGAGGATATCAAGCTAAAGTTCGAAATTCATCAACTTTCAGACACTGTGGCTGTTGAACAGGATGCGTATTTAGTATAACCATCTTACGGATGAAAATATGCACTTTAAAAAATCATTTGTCTACATAAACTAATAGAATATGACGAAATTTGTTTTAAAACCTGATAATACCCTGACATTGTTCACAAGGAATACATCTAGTTGCTTACAATTCAAAATATTGTGAGCTCTACTTTCAAAAAGGTCATGAAAGGATAAAATTTAATTTAATGAAACTGTTCAAACAGCTACGAGTACAGTCATTGTCTGCCATTTATAATTTCCACTATATGTTTACATAGAAAAAGGACAAAGTTTTCACCATATTTCTATAGAAAGCAGATTAGTGGATATGACTGATATTTAAAGTTATGGTCAAAGTTAACATTTATAACAGGGATATAATTTGGTCAAAATGCACCCACCAGTGCTGACCATTGGTCAGAATGTAGAACAAGTGTATACTGTTTTATGAGATTGACTTCAATACAATAGTATAGAAGTTATGGTAGATCGTATGTTCTTTTAAAAAATCGACCATCACTTGTAACAGTAAGCTTCATTTAAAATCACTTCAGGCTTGAAACTGCAGAAAACACGTATTTCTCATAGAAGCTTTCGATTTAATGCTTAAGTTAAGAAGATATTAAAGATAAATCAGTTTGCATTATTCAAGATATATTGGGTATGTGCGCGGATATTAGATTGAAACCACATGGTGGAACTATTTTTAAGATGAATTTCACACATATTACTGCCTAATAATCATTTCTACTAATGTGGCAACAATTACTCATCCTTTTACATAGTCTTACTTAATATGTTTCTGTATTTGCTGTTTCTCAATAGCTGACAGACATAAACAGAGTTTTTCCAGACTTCTATTCCATTATTAAATGTCAATTAGCACTGTTCGTGATTTAGTCATACCCCAACATTTTAAACGATATAAGCACCAAGTAAACCATTGAAGCAAATGTCAAAAGCTACGATTTATTTGATATGCTGTTGCTCTGTGGTAATTAAATATACATTTATAGCTATCATCCTACATTGAGCAGTTGTTTGTCTGAACGATTTTAAAGTATACCTCTTGTTTACTGTTGTAAAAAGCTTTTTGCGTATGGAATATGTTTAACGTCCATTGGCGATCATAAACAGGTAAATAACTGTTGTCAGCACAGCTGCTAGTCAACATACCTCCCAGTTATGGTCAGAAATTGATTGGTAGGAGTATCCCAGTAGATGTAGACATACAAAGATAATACTTATTTAAGTCTGCATCAAACAGCAATCCATGTGTAGGAATCTTTTTCCAGATAGTACCGCACAGGTTCATTTGATAAAAATTAAACATTTCAATCGCAGATCAGGAAAATATACATGCTGAATTGAAGTGCTTCCTAAAAGTAGATTCACTTGATACCACAGACCTTTGTTTTAGTTGAACAATGTACACATCTTAGAAGGATCTCACTGTCATTCTCTTTGAACCCCACCCCCACCCCCTCTCACACAAACAAGCAAATCGTAGCATGTAGTCAAGTAGTAATAACTGAAGGCTAGATCTGCTAAAAGTATTGTACTAGCATTACTATAAAAGAAATATAGTTCACCAGTGACATATTGAATATAATAATATATGGCAGCAGAAGATGCTATTCTACTGTACTGTGTGTGTAGTGACATGGTCGTTTTTAATAAACATCAAATGTTGTCAATACTCGAAACGTGATTAGTTAATTTCTCTTTACAGATCAGTGAGATTACTGACAACATGTAAGTGGCTGGTGGAAAGGACAGTAGTTACTTGGAAACAAATAAAGACAGTTTGATTGTCAGCCATGTAAATGGACTCTTAAGTCAAAATGTTCAGTTTTTAATCATTTGTTTAAACAGCATGACCTGTGTAAGTAAGATTTGTGGTTTTTAAATGTAAGCTTATGTATAAACACTGATTTGAAAACAAATTGTTTCCATATGTGCTTTTTTGTATTCATTCACAATGAAGAATCCATTGAAATGGAAATATATTCTGTGTCCCAAAAAAAGAAACTCTTATGAAATTACAGGTTTTAAAACAAGACTTTTTATTATAATGATCTAATGTTCGAGAAAATGACCAAATGTTCCATTCTATCAGTCTTTTCCAGACTCATCGATGCTATGAAAGTTTCAAAATTGAACTGTCTCATGAAGATTATTCAAAAGAGTAGTCACACCTTAGTGTTTAGATGCTTTTTAAATACATGTATGCCCTTTCACTTCTTCTATCTGGAATAATGCAAACGAGTGTATTGCTGGAGTAACAAAAAGCATTAATAATCATTCTCATAAGCTGATAATCAATTGTTTGTCATTTTTACTGACCGTTTTTGTAGCAACCAGGATTTTGACAGCTGCAACCAATCTTTTCACATGATGATAAAAACCGAACTGTGCTGTATACATAGATTTACATATTTCTTAATGATTTTACCTTTAAAGTGTCATCTTATCATGAAAACAAAGCTTTTGCAACTGGAGCTGTCTGATCTGGGTATCAAAGTAGTTTCCAAATATCTGCTTGTGAAGATGTGAACACGTGTTTATGAGGGAAAATGTTAAGTAATCCTCAGATCTGGTTCAACACCGTTAGAAAGGATATTGTATACATGTGTTTGATACAAAAGGAGGTAAATGTTTTTAGGTTCTAAGTAAAGTTTGTCCTGTGGTTGCTAAATGGTCCATTTGAGTACAAGTTGCATGTCTGTTTAACCCTTTCGCTGCCAATGCCGGATCTGTGATTACCTATGCAAACAGTTTGGATCCAGATGAGACGCCGAGTAACTCGGTGTCTCATCAGGATCCAAACTGTTTGTTACTGTTACTATGTTTTTGAAACAAAAACGAAGAAAATAAAAAAGCGAAATTTTGTAGCAGACGACAAAGTTAGCAGACGGCAGCGAAAGGGTTAAAAACAAAGCAAAATCCATATGACTATTTTGCAGTTCAGCTCCAGTAAAGCCATCATATAGGTTGTACAAACCTGATAAAAGCTTCAAAATGCCCAACAGCAGTAAGTAGTGCTAGTTAAAATTAAAATAGTTGCTGTCAATGATGAGAAATGCTACGGTGCTGAATATTCAAGGATGGAAAGCAGACACGGTGGAAACAAGTGTAGTCTTATAAGTACTTTGTGATAGTCCTTCACATCAAGATTTGTCTATGCAGTTGTCGAGGAAAGAAGTCATGCTTAGATTCTCTAGACACTTTTGAAGCTGGAAAACATTTACATCCAATACTTCAGACTAATTCTTTTTGTGTTATACATGTTGACTACCTGAAAACTACTTTGATGTGTATTCCGTTGGGAAGTAAAAATCAGACAGTTGTTGTGAAAAAGCTATGGTCATGCTGTCTTCGGATAATACATTAATGCAAACAAGCGCGACTCATATCCTGCAGTTTCTATCAACAAACAGAAGGGTCTATACTGTGTGATACAGGTGTTAACCCTTTCCATCATATTGATATAGTTTGATGCCGCTGGGAAAAGTTACCACTTGGAACCAATGATAAACAGACCATTTTGCTTTTGCAAAAGGGAGCAAATAATCTATTTATCACATACATTAGTTTCAAAGCAACAGCTTTTTGAAGTTTCTTATGTCCAAGTAAATGGATATTCAATTTGAATTGGGTTGGGGTTTTCTCGCATTTTTATTTTATTTTAATGGGTATTAATAATATGAAGGCCATTAAATAATCATTATCCAAGTACGTATTGACATTTATATATATTAAATAACAACAATCACAACTAGCTTCAATCGGAATTAAAATTTAAGTTTTGCTTTTCCATGACTATTAAAGAAAGTCTGAAAAAGTTAATGGGCATTAATAAAAGGGGCTTGAATATTAATATTGGGCATTAATAAACAGGTTAAAAAAGATTAAAACGAGTTCATGTTTTTTCAGTGTCATTAACTTTATAACAACACTTTAAATTGTTTTATGCCTTTCATGTATTTTTTAATGGCCATGATATTTCATGGTAGTTTAAGGGGTTATCCCATTAATGTTTCAAAACCTGTTAAAACAATTGTAGCAGGGATTAAAGGGATAATTAATGGGAAAATAAATGGATTCTACATGTTTAATATACATTTAATGGTATAGTAACTATATTTTAATGGCGTATGTATGCAAAAGTGATGGTAATTAATTTGAATGAACATTTAACAAGAAATTGATTTGTTTTCAATCCATATTGATCTTTTTCTTGAGTTCTGCTATGCATCTTAGTAATGGAAACCTTTTGTGACGATGTATACATACATCTGAGAAATTAGTTTATATCTGATTCGTGTATTCATTTAGTCAAGGAGCGAGTTATACCATTACATGCTATTTATCGATGTTTTGGTGGTAGTTGGGTCTTGTATGTAGCTTTGCCTGCTTGACTGTACTACTTTTTCATTAAACTGATAGATTAGACACTTATTATTTGTATTCTACCATACTATATTTGTTTTTATAAAACACATAAATATCTAAATCAACGCTAATTTGTTTGTTGCATATTGATAACTTTACTTTCTTTAACACTTTACTCCATATATACGCCTTTCTACGACTTTACAAACAGAGCAGACCCCAATCGACGGCTCCTATAGGAGCCGTCTGATCAGGGTCTACTCTGTTTGCTTATGATTAATGGATACGATTCAATAGTTTCTCTCATAACCAAAATTACCAAAATGACATGTGCCCCTGTGCTGTTATAATAATCTAATCTAATGAATATCCATGGTGTCGTTATTTAAAACATGGATATTCATGGAGTAAAAAGTTAAAGTTATATTCTCCCCATTTTGCGTATATTTCTATTAACACCAAATGTTGTATACATATTCAATTCATTAAAATAATGCTTACAGTTCATTTTCCATCAGTTGATATACAATGGTATTTCAATACTGATATATCCTTAGAAAGCCGCCAACTTTTTAAGAGACGGAAAACTTAGTCGGTTACACCTACATCAGCGGACACTTTCGGCCAATCTCTGATACATGTATCATAACATCACTATAAATATTAAATGGGTTTTCACAACAATGACTGATGTGGGTCTTAAGATAGTGTAAATATCTGATATGCAATGATTTAGCTTCATGTTAACACATTCCCTGATATTGACGACTTTTGGCGACTTTGTAAAAGTCACTTTGTGAAACCATTGTGGTAAATAGAGCATTTGCTCCTATAGGAGCAAATGCTCTATTTATCACAATGGTTTCAAAGTACAAAATTCTAAAACTTTCCTTTTCTCTAGTTAATGCTCCTTTTCGGTAGATTTATTCAAAGAGGTTGTATCTACACATAGCCTATGAGTTAATGGGTTAACCCTTTCCTCCATAAATACGCCTTTCTACGTCTTTGCAAACTGAGTATACCAAGATCAGACGGCTTCTATAGCAGCTGTCTGATCAGAGTCTGCTCTGTTTGGTTATGATATAATAAAGATATTATTCTACAAATTCTGCCACAGTCAAAACATCCCTGCGTCAATGTGATTTTATAACAAATTAATCTAATTAATATTCATGGTGTCATTATTTCTTACATGAATATTCACAGGGGATAGGGTTAATTTAATTAGCCCGGTGCACGTAAATGATTATACGAGTCCAGTGTATGGCGGACGTGTCCGTCAGTTTTCCAGGTAATACAATATTCTCCTTTTTTGATACATACAAATATTTTCTTACCATGAGCTTTTTGCACTCAGCTAGTTTCATGTAACACAGACATATCTTATATAGCCAGTGAAATAAAGAAGGTGAATAACAAAAACAACAATAAAAAACCTTACAACGCTGTTTTTTTTTTCTTCAAATCGACTATTCCAAACTTCAGGCAGATCAAGCTTATGGTGAGTATTATGGGATTTGTTTTAAGAAAAACGTAACATGACACACAGTGCAGACTCTGATGAGAGGGTCCCTCTAGAAGTCCTCTAATCTAGGTCTACACTTTTTGTAATGATACATTAGTGACCCGTGTCCCGCACTGTACGGATTAAATATGTTTTAAAATTGAATACAGTAAAACCTCTCTAAACCGGACGTTAAAGTTGGTATAAATATCGATCTTGGGGACAGGTGGCAGATTAATGCAGGTTGAAAGTCATGCAGAAAGCTCCTCTAGGAGCTTTCTGCATGACTTTCACCCTGCATTAAGCAGCCACCTGCCTAAAGGTATCTAATTTCTTGTCTACTGGAATTCCGGTTTAGAGAGGTTTTACTGTATATCGGTGTAAGCGCCTATGACTGCCTGATATATTTCCACACCAATCAAACACCTGGAAAGGCTTCTCTGGTGACAAAGAAACTATTAGCCGAGCTGCCAGTTTCATTTTTATTTAGCTTTGTTCTACTTTCCGATAACGTGAAACAGAGGAACTTAAATTATCTGTTTTTCCCATTATTATTTATATCTCATATGAAGTAATTACCCCCGGTGTACACCCAAATTACCCTAAGTATTCGAACACCCTGTACCCCCCTTAGCCTTGGTTTGTAAAGCTGAATAAGTCAATCGGGCACCTTTTTTATAACTTTAACTATTTCGCTTCAAAATTTTGTCGTCTGCAAACCTTGTCGTCTGCTACAATTTTCCGTTTTAATAGTTCTTCATTTTTGTTTCAAGAAACAGTCACAGTAACAAACAGTTTGGATCCTGATGAGACGCCGAGTTACTCGACGTCTCATCTGAATCCAAACTGGGTGCATAGATAATCACCGATGCGACACTGGCAGCGAAAGAGTTAAAGTAGACCGAAAGGAAGCGGTAGCATATAGGTAGACCCTCATCAAACTGATCCTTAAGGAGAAGTTTTGTCGTGGTCTGCACTATTTGTCTATGTCTGTTTGTTCGAAAAGTTAGGGAAATTAGGGTAGTAATATAAACATAATGTGGAATTCTAAGTAATGTTGTCGTTTTCTAATTCTCTTCGAATAATTTACAAAATTACGGAGGACATTCTCATATGACAATGTTTATATAATAAATTGCTTTAACAAGATTGTTTCTTTCTAAGAGACTGACTAGCGAAGTAAAGCAGTTACCGGGAAGATCGAAGACAAATGGAAGTGATACAAATTTTGTCTATATCCCTATATGTCCATATCGTGCAATATCACCTAGAAATACCCACCCCTGAAAACTTTACAATCATTTTTTTTTTATAATTCTCCTTTAGAACTACAGATAAGGATGCGTATCCAAATACTAAAATAGTCATTTCACCACCAAAAACTATTCTTTGACCACTATTTAGAATCGTCTCTTCACGGTTTTGGGTTTGGTGGAGAAATAAAGGAGTTTTTCTAGAAACTGTTTAATTTACGCATTTTTTCTGGAGCTTTGATCCTTAATTTTTAATCACTGCTTACACGTTAAGATAACACCCACAAATGAATAAAATAGATGGAAAACTATATGTATAATGTATATACATGTAAAACCCCGCTAATGCGACCACTTAATGCGACCACTTAAACAAACATGGCTGTTTTCATAAGCAGGTGGTTGCTTAATGCAGGACGAAAGTTATGCAGAAAGCTCCTATAGGAGCTTTCTGCATAACTTCCTTCCTGCATTAAGCAACCACCTGCCCTTGCCACTGTGAATTATGCCCCTTTTTGGTGGTCGCATTAGTGGGGTTTTACTGTATGTATAATATGTATTTACATAGGGTATTGTCATTTTCACTAGGAGATATTATTATACACAATGCTTTTTTTTCTCCATAGTCATTGACGGGGAAAAATTATGACAATCCGCATCTAGTTTATCTGGGGATTTTTTATCATCATTTCAACTTTGAGAGTCAGGCTTTTAAAAATGACGTGTTGGGCGAGAATATTTTGATATTTCAGAAATGTTTTTTCCGCGCATTGCAGTAAACAGTACTCAACAATAATGTCACAGATTTGTTGATAATTATATCTGATACTCAGTGTCGGTCGTATAGTTATCCTTCATGCATTTTAACCCTTATCCGACCGAAACAAATAGTGGCTGCGCATGCTCAGACAGGTTGTACTCATATTAGTTTCAGCATTTATGAAGCGCGTGTCTGAGTGACAAACAGCGTGTATCCTGATGAGGCGCCGAGTCACTCGGCGTCCCATCTGAATTCAATCTTTTTGCAGCTATGATCCAAGTCGTATTGGACATGGCAGGATTATGATAGTATTCTACAGACGATCATTACCTTTCTCTATCACAATTTGGCATCTTTAAAATATCATGTTAAAGTTCCCTCTATAACAATAATCACCCATGCACCAAATGTCAAGAATGTTCCTTAACATTTTCCCTGTTTGATATTTATGTTAAAAGTAATGACATCATTAACCCTTCGCTTGCTGTTCACGTCAATATACCTACCTGTAAATAGTGAAGACCAAGATCAGACAGCTCCTGCAGGAGCTGTCTCATCTGGGTCTGCACTATTTACAAGTTGATTGTGCAACCAGTGCACTCCACAGCAGTAATTGCACAGCAAAATACTTGTACACAGTGAAGATATATGTAATTATACAACAGGGCATGGGTAAAGAAGGAGAAACGTATTTTAAAATTCAGCAAGCGAAGGGTTAATATCTATTAGCTGAATTGTTATCAATGCATATGTACGCGGAGGTGTTGGGCCATGGTAGAAACTGCAAAATCAGATTTGTTTCATCTTATAAACAACCAGAGCAGATCGTTATCAGACGGCTCCTTGTTTGCAAATGCGTTAAAATGAACCATTATGGTGTAAATGGTAGTATTAACCCTTTCCTCCATTGGCTACCAACCTCTTTGAATGAATCTACCTAAAAGGAGCATTTACAAGAGAAAAGTAAAATTTTAGAATTTTGTAGTTTGGAACCATTGTGATAAATGCATTATGTTCTGTTTCGAAAATTCTTGAATTTTTACTTTATTCTGAACATTTGCAGATTTAAGCCATATCTTTATTCTCTAGCTTCTGATCAAAATAAAACATTTTTTATTTTCCATTATCCCACTATTTGCAACCTGACCAACATTTGCAAACAGCATGTACCCAGTAGAGGCACCGAGTAACGCGGTGTCTCATCAGGATCCAAGCTGATTTATACTCAGTCAAACGGTTCTAAAATATTGATCCAATCGGAAGAAGGCAAAACTGTGAATCACACATTTGTCCGCCCAGCTTTCATCATTATTATGCTGGCATATGATTCACATATTGCAAATATGTAATAAATAAATTATTAATGCATTGAATTCTCCCGCAAATCTAGCGAAAACCTGAGTGTATTATAATCAGAGTTTCAGATAAAGGTGCATATCCATATACTAAAATCGTCATTTCTCCACCAACCCTATACTTACACATCTCTTTGGAATCGTATCTTCGAGACCATTCTAAAGAGTGGCCACAGTACATGTATATGGTTTGGTGGAGAAATAAAATAAAGGAGCTATTCTTGAAAATGTTTAATTCGAACGAACCTCTGATAATGTTCTTGTATTGGAATAAGTATGCCTTAACAATAAACGTTTCTGCCGTTCTTGTATGCCCATTGAATAACAACTTGTTGTTTTATTAGGTTATCTGCAAAATAACACAACTTCATTCAGTATGACACCAACAATCTACCTCACAGCATTGTAAGTGAAAGCGTGGTCATACTGTCACAGAGTGGAGTAGCGTTGTTTAAACAAAAAACACAAACATATAGGTAATGTATCGGTTGAAGTTACAATCATACTCAAGAAAAACTCCAGTTTTACCTTGTAAACACTGATACATTTTCAGACAGTACATTGATGTTTTAAATTTTATCCCGCTATCATCGACCTGACTCGCAATTGCAGACATAACATCTGCTAGAATTCGGACTAGTTTAATTTTGACTGCTTCCCACTGGATTACTATTTTCAGAATTGTTTTAACCCATTCCCTCACATTAATGGCTTTTGACGACTCTGTAAAATTCACTTTCTGAAACCATTGTGATAAATAGTGCATTTGCGCCTATGGAGCAAATGTTCAAATGTTCTATTTATCGCAATGGTTTCAAAACTACACAATTCTAAAAGTCTCCTTTTTCTAATAACTGCTCCTTTTCTTGGTAGATTTATTCAAAGAGGTGAGGTCTAAAAATAGTCTATGAGGTAATGGGTTAATCGAGATAAGACGCCGAGCAATGCGTGCTGTACAAGCAGTAGCCAAGATGTTTGACACTCGATAAATAAATTCTCAAAAGATTAATTCAGTCGGGACATTAGTCAAAATTAAACAGATCCGAATTTGAGCGGGTATTATTTTTACAGCGAGGTAAGGTTAAAAACTCAATTTTAAATTTGTTCTTTTTCTTCTAAAAGTTGTGTAACTAACAACTTAACTCAGTTATTTCCATATTATTAAAGGAAACCCCGTGCAATATTATGTTGGAATCCATCATGTTTTGATGTTGCACATCAGACAAAATATTTGCTTTAATATGCCATTGACATCAATGTTTTCAACAAACAGTGCATACCCTGACCAAAGGACTCCTTCAGAGGGCCTACGTACTTTGATAATGACTGTGGTAATTAATTTAAATTCTAAATTAGGATATCCTTCAAAAGCAGCAATTCCAAAGAGAAAATACCAGAGTCGGGTTTATTGACTGTTCAAGAGCAGTTATTAAAAGTGCAATACTATTTACGCAAACTAACACCGCCTTCAGCGGTATTCAATTTTAATAACTCAAATCATCGAATTTTATGATCCCGAAGGAACAGAAAAAAAAGCAACACTGAAAATGATGTACAGGCCACAAGCACTTAAAATCGTTTGTTGTTCAGAACATAAATTCTGAAAGTAGGATATCCTTCTAAAGCAAAAGCGGCAATGCAGACTGAAAATACAGACTTGTTTTTATTGAGTCTGTTAATGAGCAGTTATTAATAGTGCAACACCATCCAATACCGACTTAAGCCTTTCCTCCATGAATATTCGTGTAAGAAATAATGACGTCATGAATATTTATTAGATTAATTTGCTATAATAGCAGATGGACACATATAGTTTTGGCCATGGCATAAACTATAAAATCACATTTATATTACATGTATACAATAAGCAAACAGAGCAGACCCTGATCAGACGGCTCAAATGTTTGCAAATGTGTGCAAATATTTTTTGAATATATCTGTTGTATGTATTTTGTATGTAAGAATTATTTTTACAGAATAGACATTAAGGAAATATTATTTTTATGGCACACTGCTATTAAGAAACCAAAACACTATTTTGTCCTCGAGGAATGACGAAGTCAAAAGATTTGGTAAATAGAGCAAACACTTAAACTATAGTACTTTGTATGAGCTAAATGTTTCTTCAGCTTTCAAATAATCGTTAATTACAATATATCCTTAATGATTTAATGGCGTGTAATAGAATGTGTACCACGCGACTCTTTACATTGCATTGCAGTTCAAAGGGTGCAACTAGTATTGTTAGAATATATGGCCCACTCTAATTACATTGTTTGAAGGTACATTTAGTAGCGCCTACTAAACTGATTTTGTCCACAAACTTTGCATACACATATGTGCTAAGATCAACAGAAAACGTTCGTCTGTTTGTTTGTTTGTTTGTTTGTTTGTTTGTTTGTGTTGATTAACGTTCGTTTCTGCCAACTATTGGCTAATTGGACGTAGCAGAGTAAGGGAGCAGATACAGCGAAACACGGACGCGATATCTTATTCTTATTATCGACAACGTTTCTCTGGTTCTTTGAGAATGCGCAGAGTTTCATCCAAAGGACATGGTCCGGCGGGGGATCGATCCTTCGTATGGTAGTCGACCGCGTTAACTTCTCGACCATGTGTGTAACAATTATTTGAAATCATCCGAAAGAAGGTTCGCAAAGTCTCTTAAAATATAATGATATTCCTTTTTCTAATAATTAGGTAATCGGATCTCAATTCTGATTGGACCACACAAAAGCTTTCATTATTCTTCAGATTTTGGAATGACAATCGATTACGGAAAAGTGTCTTGATGCATTGAATAATAAAAGATTTCTGGCACAACTTATTTACGTTTAAAGTTCCATTGATGTCATCCCCTTATTTCCCATGAATATTAGGCATTTCATAACATTGCTACCATACCATGGCCTTCCGGTAGATTGTCAGCAAATGTCTCGAAGGACTATTGGTTATAAAATATTAGATTAACCCTTTCCCTTTTGTATGTTTTATTCAATTTTCAATACCTAATGAATATTCATGGACACATTAGTTATAATGAAACATTTTTGCCATTTTAGAAAGTAAAGAAACTTATCTATTAAATTCCAATAGCAAACAGAGCCGACCCTGGTCAGACGGGGCCGTCTGATATGTGTCTACTCTGTTTGCAAATACTTGCAAAGGCGTTTATATGAAGGAAAGTGTTAAAAGGCAAACGTGTTGAAATATTGACAATGAAAGAAAAGCAACATTTTTTCAATTTAACCAATAACATTCATCCTCTACACACTACAATGCTTATTTCTCGTGAATTATCGTTGAATAACACGTCACTATTTAACTCTTTCCTTCATATACACGCCTTTTCAAGCATTTGCAAACAGAGTAGATTCAGATCAGACTGCTCGGACCCGTCTGATCAGGGTCGGTCTTGTTTGCTTATGGTATGGTATAGACATGATTCTATAGATTCCGCCAGAGCCAGAAAATCTACATATGTATGCCTTCAGAACAATACAGCTAAAAATATTCATGATGTCATTATTTCTCACATGAATATTGGACAGGGAAAGGGTTTAACAGCAAACATGATATATTCATGACGATATTATTTCTTTTAGGGAAAGGGTTAAAAAGCAGATGGTTGCTTAATGCATGGCACAGTTAATGCAGAAAACTCCTATAGTATTGCATTAACTTTGCATTGCATTAAACTACCCTACGTAAACTGCCTTACATAATACGACCTCCTTTTGACAGGTGCTTAAAACAGTTTCTACTTTACAATACTTGGCTCTAAATTGATTGTATTAAAACGAGGCCACTTTCCTTTAAACATTGTGCTTTAGATAAAACAATAATTAAATTTTGTTGTTTTTTTCTCTGAAAAGATTTCGTATACTTGTCCTACATCTCATTCCTACATTGCTGCATTGGTTAGGCTAAATTGTCATTGGGAATGTTTTGCTCCTCGGCAAATATGATATCGACTGAATATTAGCTGCGTGGAAGGATGGAGTGATGGAATTGATCCTTCGCGTTATGTTTGTACCTCGTGGAATTAACCGAAATTACCACGCGAACCTTCGCCATTCTCATCATCATCATCATCATCATCATCATCTAGTCAACCAGCGACGCTGTTTAACCTAAACATTTATTCCAGCTCCATATTTCACTCTTTCATGTATTCATACATAAAATAAGTGCGGACTTTTCGAAAGAAGATACAGTAAAATCTCGATTATTCGAATTTTCTGTTTATACGAATTTAGATCCTTTTAGGCAGGTGGCTGCTTAATGCATGGTGAAAGTCATGCAGAAAGCTCCCAGAGGAGCTTTCTGCATGACTTTCACCATGCATTAAGCTGCCACCTGTCTTAAAGATCGATGATAATACGAACTTTAGTGTTCGAATAATCGAGATTTTACTGTATATAGATAACATAATATCACTGATAACGATGACTGATAACTGCCTCCTACGTTAATTTTACGGTCGGGTTCTCCAAACAGAATTATAAATTTCTGTATATAGCTTTACGATGCACACGTATTTAGACCTTTAACCATTTACCTAATAAAACATTTTTTTTTATAAGTAATGGTCACTATGGACATTAATAAGCTGTTTTTATAATGACATAAACCCTTTCCCTCATATAAACGTGTTTTCACGCATTTGCAAACAGAGTAGACCCAGATCAGACGGCTCCTAGAGGAGCCGTCTGATCAGGGTCTACTCTGTTTGCTATTGGAATTTGATAGATCTGTTTCTTTGCTTTCTATAAAGGCTACAATGATCCACCTTCCATATTTCATTACAACTACTTCATCCATGAATATTCAGTAGGTACTGAAATTTGTAATAAACACAGAACAGGGAAAGGGTTAAGAACAAGAGATACATTTACTATGGCAAAAATGTAGAATCATATCTACATGTATATTATTTCATAAGCAGACCCTGATCAGGCGGTTCCCTTAGGAACTGTCTTATCTAGGTATACTCTGTTTGCAACGGGGTGAAAATGTGTTTCTATCAGCTGAAGAAATCTATTTAGATGTCCTAACTTCTAAATATTGAAATTGTTGCAAAGTAGCCCCTATACTTTTGGTTGAAAACACTCTTCAACTGAATAATACATCTGCAGTAACTGTTTTGAGATGTATTCTAAGTTGATAAGAACTGATATATTTTGTAAAATTCGAATATTTATGTATTTTACAGAAACGAAACACTGTCTTAAAATATAGAATCTACCTCTCGAGAATAGAATACTATCAATGCATATTAATATCAGGTCTAGTTGTCTATATCCGTCATTTAGGTAAAGTATACAGTCAGGGGTCCAGATAGGATGCGTAAAATAAAACGTTTTCATAAATAACTTCTTTATCTTTTCACTAAACCCTATGTCGTGACCACTCTTTAGAATCGTCTATTCGAGACGATTCTAAAGTGGTTACAACATAGGGTTTGTTGGAGAAATGATGACGTAACCCTTCGATTGCTATACACGTCAATATACCTACCTGTAAATAGTGAAGACCCAGATGAGACAGCTCCTGCAGGAGCTGTCTCATCAGGGTCTGTACTATTTACCAGTTGATTGTGCAACCAGTGCACTCCACAGCAGTCATTGCACAGCGAAATACTTGTACACAGTGAAGATATATGTAATTATAGAACAGGGCATGGGTAAAAAAGGAGAAATGTATTTTAAATTTCAGCAAGCGAAGGGTTAAGTATTTGAGTACGTACCTTTATCTGTAGCTCTGGTACAGTAGAACCTGGGTCCATGCTTATAAAACTTTTAGTTGAGTCTGAGTTCGTTCTCAAGTTTTTGATTGGTCAGATTTGAGCCTTAGGCTCAAATCTGACCAATCAAAAGCTTGAGAACTCAAATCTGACCAATCAAAAGCTTGAGAATGAACTCAGACTCAACTAAAACGTTTTATAAGCATGGACCCTGTTGTAAACGCCATCAAAAAGATCTATCAAAGGGTATGTATGACAGGTAGTAGCTAAATGCAGGTCAATAGTAATGCAGAAAGCTCCTAAAGTAGTTTTCGGCATTACTTTTGCCTTGCATTAAGCAAATATTTGCTTTTGAAGACAAATGAGTTAAAAAAATCACACTGACCGCTTTAAAAGACCGGTTCTATCATACATATACGAATAGCTTTCATTCTAATCTAATTGAATTTCCTAAGAAATGGACAAAGAAGAGAAGAGGTATGTCGAGTATGTAAAATATCACTTACATCGTTCTTAATTCAATATACGATATTGAATAGTTGGTCATTAATTAATATTGTAGCCCGAACTATTTGTATATGACTAAGTTAACTCATTCCATCCTATACTATTGTTAGACGTAATCTCTTTGAGTAAATCTACCAAAAAGGAGCATTACGTATAGAAAGGGAGAATTTTAAAATTGTTTAGTTTTGAAACCATGGCGATAAATAGAGCGATTGCTCCTATGGATCGTTAACCCGGCTACATTGCATATGCCTCTGTAGTTGGCTCAGAAAGTAGTCCGAGATGAAACTAAATCCCGTACAAAACAGAAAGTAAATTGCTTTGTGTGTTTCTTTGACAGTTCCAAGGAAGAAAAGCAAAAGGCTGGGATTTTTCATAAGTTGTGTGCCCTTTATGGTTATAGCAGAATTCCAGTGCCCTTATAAGAAGTTCGGAATCTACAATTTGTAGAAACTACAATATTGAGCAGACATCATTCCATTTTGTTTGTTTACACTTGTGCAATACTCGAAGCGTAAAGCGGCATGAAAATAGGTAATCAAATATTCTCTGAAATTAATCTGTATTACCAGTTTTATGATAAAATAAAAACTATTTATTCTTGATTCAGACTATTTGCATATAAGCTATCCACTCGGATAACCATCAAACACAAATAATTGGTTTTGCCAAGATTCTTGGCATGAGCCCATCGCAGAGGTGTATGTGAGAGTAACGAACGACAACTCTGCAAGGAGGTTGGCTCTATTTATCACAATGGTTACAAAATGGAATTTTTACAGAGGTCCCAAAATGGAGGAAATGTGTTAACAGTGTCTAATCCGAATAGCTGACGACCTTCTAGTCCTTCATTCAAATTCGGACATATATTAAGGTGCACAGCCTTTATAATATAGTTTAAGTCAATCTTTACGAGGGGCCTGGACATTCTGGATTTACTATATGAAGGAAGCCTTCCAGTTGGCTTCCGATAGGACGGTGGTTCTACCCAGGTTTTTCTATGCACGAA
Source organism: Azorinus chamasolen (assembly GCA_963576725.1). Taxonomy (NCBI): domain Eukaryota; kingdom Metazoa; phylum Mollusca; class Bivalvia; order Cardiida; family Solecurtidae; genus Azorinus; species Azorinus chamasolen. Next base: position 49,351,153 of record OY755246.1, on the reverse strand, counting down.
ACAATGTAATTTGTTCCTGCACAGAAAAACATGTGGTATCATCCTCCACGTGAAATACATAAAATTCTATTTAGATTTTCGAAAAAACTTCTTATCTATAGCACTGGCCCCGATGTTATAAACATTTTGCTTGAGTTTGAAATCATTCTCAAGCATCTGATTGGTCAGATTCTGAAATTACACAAAAACTAATCAGATATTTGGGAATGACCTTAGACTCTAACATACACATCGACTACAGTAAAACCTCTCTATAACGGCCACGAAATTGTGTTAATTAGTTGGTTTTGGACAAGTGGATGCTTAAAGCAAGGTAAAAGTAAAACACAACGCTCCAATAGGAGCGTTCTGTTTTACTTTCACCTTGCTTTAAGCAGCCACCTGCCTTTAACACAAAATACTTGATGTAATTTAGTGACCGTTATAGAGATGTTTTACTGTACTGTCATTTTGTATAAGTTAAAGAGTTATGTTTAGTGTTCACGAATTCGATGTTTGATACAGACATTAAGCGGGGCATCCGTGGCAAATGGTTATGGTCCTCCACTGAAAATCAATGAGACCCTCGCCGCTATAGATCGACTCCTGATCTTGCTATTTGGATTTATCATGTGAGGAAGTCTTCCAGCTGGTCTACAGTAGGTCGACGGTTCTACCGGGCCCCCGTTTCACGAACATTCTTAAGTAATTACTTAGCTAAGCCTGTTATTTAAAAGTTTCACAAGAACATAATTTTTCATAAATTAGTGTTTAATGTGCCACAAAGGGGTAAGAGGTTTGCTCCGTTATCATTTTAAAAACAAATATTGTACTTGATACTAACTAAAGGTGATCTAAAGCAAAAACACTATTTAAGAATTTGTAACAGACTTAAGAATTTTATCAAATTCATTTTGGGTTTAACTAGCTGTTCCTTGCAAAAACCGGTATTTTCTATTAAAATATATAACAGAATATCTCTAAGGTTTCTGTTAAGATAAAATTATTTGACATATCTTCTCTAAATATAAATGTAATACCTCTTATAAGTTAAGCCTGATACTAAGTAATTACTTAAGAATGTTCGTGAAACGGGGGCCGGATTGTTCTTCGGTGCATACACGGGAAACCGTTGGGTCTTCCTCCGCCTGTAATTAGTTGGACATCGCGATATACAGACAAATGCACTTTGCATTTCCATCAAGCACAGGGGTATTAGCAATACATATATCCAATGTATTCAAGTATCTTAGTTGCAATATGCAATTAACAGTATAGAACTCATTGATTCTGTCTCAGATTTAAAATATGTAAATATCTGGAAATTACACAAAAAGCGAAGCGGAACGGGCGTATGATGTGTCGAGTAAAACACTCAAGTCAGAGATGCATACGTCAAATCTTACTTTATGGTCAAAGATGTATTTTAATGACAACTTACATCGATACCATTGCTAGTGTTAAATCTAACAAAGTCACGCGAATTATTTCCTCTGAGCGCGTTTTATTTACTTCTGTAGAAACAACATCATTTCAGTGAAAGTATTTGAAAACATGAAACACTGTCCATTTGGCAGTTTGCCATGTATGGGAATTATTGTTCAAACAGTTAAACCTATCTCATTCGGCCATCAAAAAGAGGTCTACTTATGGGTATATAAGGCAGGTGGTAGCTTAATGCAATTCAAAAGTAATGCAGAAAGCTCCTGTTGGAACTATTAGCGTTACTTTTGCCATGCGTTAAGCAACCACCTGCTTTTAACACTCCTATGTTCAATAAATTAATGGCCGCTTAAGACAGGTTCTACTGTACTTGAAACATAAACACATTTGAAATAATATGTTTATTAATACAGTAAAGCCTCTCTATAACGGCCGTTTAATTACGTCAAGTTTTTGTGTTAAAGGCAGGTGGTTGCTTAAAGCAAGGTGAAAGTAAAATAGAACGCTCCTAACGGAGCGTTCTGTTTTACTTTCACCTTGCTTTAAGCAGCCACCTTCCCTAAATACCAACTAATTAACACAATTTAGTAACCGTTATAGAGAGGTTTTACTGTATTTGTATTGAAAGTGGTTTTTATTTTAGTGTTTGCAGATTTCAGAAAAATGGTCCTTTAGCATTGCAATTTTCGCTTTGTACATCATGTGGTAATCACCTCGATCGCTCAGGGGTGTAACTTTAACTCAAGCGAGAAAGTTTACGGGTTCGAGTCCTTGCTTACACTCAACATTGAACATGCAGTGATATGACTGGTCAGTCCGGTGTCAGAATAATTTGACCATGCATGGCATCATAACACGTGTTGAAGTTGTGCTCCCACATCGTTTGGCAGCACAATATGTCTGTTTTATTATATCAACATGTTTGCAAACATTGTCTCTGTACAACCAGAGACTTGTTCGTGGGTCGATAAACAGCATAACAGCAGCATAAACATTTTATTGGTGCTGATAATTTGGTTAATGTCACTTAGACCCGTACTTTAGACAAATGTTACTAGTTGCTTTCGCACCATTGAAATATAGGGAATTCTATTGGGGATTGTCAACAATATTCTAGAAACAAAGATTAGCACGATTTGGTTCCTTAGAAAGTCAAAATACTGATAATGTCATTTCTAGCGAAATAAAGTTAATATCTATAACGCAGAGCCTTTGCTGATTGACAATAAACATGAAATGCTTAAAGTTGTAATATTCGCGTAATTTCGCCAATTGTGCGTAACAACAAAAGTTCAGAACTTCAGAGTCTGTGTAATTTATTCTGTAAATAACTGATCATGCGCAGACTCAATACAACTGATTCTCCATGTCTTCTCTTTCGCATCGCTACTCTTGCTTTCGAAGGGTATTTATTAAAGCACATGGTAATGAAATGGTTATTTGTATCGAAAACAAGAGAATTTTATACTATCTCGGAAACCGTGCACCGGACGCATGCGGTGTAAATATAGGTAAAGCTTTACATAGTATATATTATCTGTCCGTGTACACTTTCTACTTACCTACGTCAGTTATTGTTGTGAAAACCCAGTTAATATTTATAGCGTTTTATTGATATCAAATATTGACTGAATGTGTTTCTTAATTTCCGTGTAATCGAAGATGTTTTCCGTCTCTTATAAGGTCGGTGGTTTTCTAAGGATTAACAGTATTCAGAAACATTTAATATTAATTGTCTAATATATATATATAAACTAATGGAAAAATGGCTGTTAGCATTATATAAATAATATGAACTTGTGTACAAATATTGATGTTCATTGATTTATACCAAAAATAGACAAAATATAACCTTAATAGTAACTAAAATATATATCTTAATAAAGATATGACGACATGTTTGATATGCGGAAAACAAATTATGCCGTGCAATGAATATCAATAGCGACAAAATATTTAACAAAGAGAAGGAGGTCGCTTAATGCAATACAAAAGTAATGCAGAAAGCTCGTAGTGGAGATGTCTGCATATTTTTATCCAGCACTAAAAACCACATGTACTAAAAATCCAGAGTTAGATTTATATTTGGTGGTAGCTTTAGACAGGTTAAACTGTCATGTGTTGTTCATAATGCAAAAGTAACTCCTGTTATATATGCGTACGACGATTCGATAATTCTCGTGTTTTTCAATCGACTGCAACTACCGCGAAACAATTGGTAATCGTAGTTGACTGACACTCAATTCTAAACGATATTATTTCAACAACAGTTACTTTGTCTACTGTACATACGTATGTATAGCTTGTAATTAACCATAAAGCATTTTAATTGTCAAATTGTCATTCGTAATATATTTACGATGGTTCTTAAATAAGAATCTATTGTAAATAAAACAACAAAATATTGCTTCTGACAAAAAGTGCATTATATGTCCAATATTTAATTTCAATGAAAGTTAAAAGGGTTTAAACGGGCTAAAATGGTTTGTTTGTTGTGCAGACAATTTAAATTCTGTCTCATAATTATAAAGCTTAGAATAAAAGGCAGGGCTGATATAAACACACAATGCACTTATGTTTATTGGGGTTTCGAAATACGGAAACAATCAGTAACATGACTCATACAGCTGCAATATTCTTATTCACATGTAAGAAACGTTTATTAAGGTACGATATGTTATGGAAATATTTTAAACCCATTTTATGAGCTGTGTGTCCGATAAAATGTGTGCCATACCGTGGGGTTTATGTGTAATTCACTATATACAGTAAAACCTCTCTATAACGGCCCCTAATTACATCAAGTATTTTGTTTTAAAGGCAGGTGGCTGCTTAAAGCAGCCACCTGCCCTAAACACCAACTAATTAAAACAATTTAGTGGCCGTTATAGAGAGGTATTACAGTTCTATGAGCGTGCCTCAGCGTATAGCGTAAACTAATCTTTCACCTTCTGCCCACATATTCATGATTACTTCTGCACATTTCATCCAGACGAGCAACTCGGTGACTCACAAATATCCAAACTATTTGACACCCTGGATACATTTTGGTAAACATATTGATTATAACTTGCATTTTGAACATGTAATGGGTGAACGATTTTGTAAAAATAATTTGCTCAGCGGGTTAAAGGTTAAGGAACGGTCATGCAAGTAGTAAAATGTACGTCACGTGACATGGCTATTAATACACATGAAAGTCAAACAAACACTAATATTAACTGGATTGCCCCAAACTATTTGTTTTCAGAACGCTTGTGGCAGTTCTTATCATTCCTATCTAGAGCCTTCTGAAATATTTCTAAATGTGAAACAACTACATAGCAGTCCTCTAGATGACTATAAGAATATTTGTTGAGACTTATACATGCATCCCAATCAATTCGTTTGCATCGCGCCACAAAGTCTACAATTTCATTCACATTTAAAAAGAAAAACTGAATAGAAACCCGATAGCATCTCCACTTCGACGCCAATTGTATAAAGCAACAAAAAGGTGAACTATTAATTAACTGTCTTAGCTGTTAATTCAACAGGAGCAGGCAAGGCAATCATCTTGACCCTTTTAACACTGCATAGTATCTTGTTACACTGACATGTATATCGATTGATGTATCAAAATCTTTATTAATCATTTTCCCACTCATCTGACCGGAGTCGCATTTGCAAATGGATGACTTTCAGATGAGACACCGAGTAAGTTGTCTCACTAGGATCCTAGCTGTTGGTCAATAGTTTCTCAACAGCCTTTATCATGACAATTGGTCAAAGTTTCTCAACAGCCTGTATCATGACAATTGGTCAATAGTTTCTCAACAGCCTGTACCATGAAAATTGGTCAATAGTTTCTCAACAGCCTGTATCATGACAATTGGTCAATAGTTTCTCAACAGCCTGTATCATGACACTTGGTCAACAGTTTCTAAACAGCCTGTATCATGATACTTGATCAAAAGTTTTTCAAGAGTGTGATGGAATCGGAAGTTGGTAGTCAAAATTACACCAATCTTAATTTCAGTAGCAATTTTACAGTGGGATAAGGATAAGTGTCTGTTTACTACAGATATTCTAAGACAAACAATCAAAGTTTTACACAAGCGTTAAATGGCTGCCTAAAACATATTTTGAAGCAGGATCGAAGAAAAGGAGGGAGCAATATTGTTTAGTACTTTTAATTAAAAGATACATATGGAAACCATTACCATAAAAATTAATAGCAGAAAAGGGGGAACGTTTTAATGAACCTTGATGCATTACATCTATAACACCAATCACAAAGTTTCTAGCACCATTCGAAATTCACCACTAGTTTTATCCAACACATCTACATAACTACTGCCAAATAGGTATGTCTCCAAATTAACAACAGTTTAGTATAAGTTATACATTTAGCTGAAAACAAATTCATTCACAAAGGTGAAATATGCAAAACGGGTCACTTAAAAATAAAAACACGAGTAAAAAGGTCTCAGCTAAATAAATTTACAAAATCCAAAATGTAAACAAAGGGCTTTATATTTTTATGAACAAATGGTTTTAAACCAAAAGCATGTAAACTAATGGTGCTAAGAAAATAATGAGAGAAAAAACTATTGGGTTCTACTAACGATTGAACCCACGACCTCAGGCTTCATCAGCCAACACTATAACCTTTGGACCACGTTGACTGCTATACGTGCAAAAGTTATTTTAATTTTATACCTAATTCACTATCATTTACTGAAAAGGGGTAGTGGCAAAAAATAATAATTAAATAACCCTAACAAAATATGTGCTCCAGCGAGGAAAAATTTATATGAATGAAAATAATTAAAATAAATAAAAAATATATTAATAAAACAGTATCACCGTAAATCATGGTAATGAAAAAGAGTGGATTTTATAGAAACACAGGATCGCAGTAAATCATGGTCCAAATTCAAAGTCGTATAAGATTGGACTGCTTTCGCAGCCAAATGATCAGTGTAATAAAGTACAACAAAATGTATTACCTGGGACAATTTAATGTACAGTAAAACCTATCATAAGCGGTCATCAAAAATAGGTCTAATTATGTGTCAGTAAGGCAAGTCGTAGTTTAATACAAGTAAAAAGTAATGCAGAAATATAGAAGCTTTTTGTGTCACTTTTTCCCTGTATTAAGCTACCACCTGCTTTTTAAGATTTCTACTGTAGACCACTACGCAAAAGAAGCGTTATCACACATTTCACAGAGGCAAAACTGTTCATCTAATGAAGATATTTTGTTAATCCATGCAAACATAGTAAGTATACAAGACTAGACCGATCTTGTAGGAGTCGTGTAAGCAGTATCTGCTCTGTTTGTTTATTAGTCTGGGAGCCAGTAGTGCCTACCGTGCACCCCCACCCCCTTAGACTTTAATTCTTGGGTACCAAAATGTTCAGAAAAGTGTCCTGAATCAGAATCGCGAATGTACTCAAACTTAAATTCTTTTAGGCTATGTGTATTTTAACCGTTTCCATGATTTTTGCATAAAGTGAACCAAACATTAAAATTCATACATCAACTACCAGGTATATGTTTATATCATTTATAATTATCGCCCAAGAAGGCAGCAATATCTTTGTATGTTGCAGGTATGTAAACACACTGTAATATGAACAATCAGGTTAGAATGGTTGCCTAGGAAACAGATATATCACCATCAGTGCTATATAATGTGTCCCAAATTTATTTATCTAATAATCTTGGTGATACTCAGTGATCATAGTAAACTTTAGCTAACCATTTTCCATATTTGTTAGCTTTATAAGAGAAAGACAGGTGTCTGTCGAAAATTTCATCATCAATTACTGTTCTGATAAATATTCATATGTATGCAAATTAGTTTATATCAGAAAAGAAATATTTACTATTAAAGCAATGCCTCATATCTATGTTTGTGACAATTGGTTTCATGATTCATCAAAATTAACTGAGATCTAGAGGAGTATTACAGTTGGATGTCAAATTTCCAAATTTTGTAAAAGGATCGGTTACCATGGAAACCGTTACAATCTTACTTACAGTTCATTGTTTGGGTACGAATTAAGATGATTAGCTTTCTGAGTATTTTGTCATCATTTTAAACTACATTTGAAGTTGTTTTCTGATATTGGTAAGATAAAAATTGAGAGGTTCACGTTATTTTTGTATTTTTTTTGCTATTTTTTAAGTATTCTCATTAATACTCATGTGTATGCAAATAAGGTAATTCTTATTATAGCTTTTAAATCAAAGCACAATGTCTTAGCTTTAATTCGGTACCAGTTTTATACAGTTAGCACAAATACTTCCTGTGATATGGAATATTTTTGCAGGTAGGTGTCGACTTACAAAACTGTGTGAACAGAGTGAAATGAATGGTTACTATGGAAACAGTTAAAAAGTTACTTAGAGTTAAATATTTGGTCCTCAAATTTGATATTTTGTTTTCTGAGGATTTTGTCATCAGGTTAAACTGCATTTGAAATTGTTTTCTGATATTTGTACGATAAAAAGTGAAGTTTACATTATTTACGTTATTTCTATATTGTTTTTATTATTTTTTATGTTCTCATTAATATTCATGAGTATGCAAATAAGGTCATTTAAAAAAAACTGGAAATAAAAGCACAATGTCCTATCTCCAATTTGGTACCAGTTTTATAGGTTTTGGACAAAAAACTGACAGTGATATGGACGATTTTGCAGGTACGGACCATCATTACGAAAACTAGGGTGTTGCCATGTTAACGGAAAATGGTGCTTAAAATTAATGCTATGGTCCTCAAATTGGATATTTTTGTTTTCTGGGGTTTTTGTCATCATGTTTAATTGCATTTGAAGTTATTTTCTGATAATTGTAGGATAAAAAAATGAAAGGTTTACGTTATTTCTATACTTTTTTACTATTTTTAATGTTCTCATTAATATTCATGAGTATGCAAATAAGGTAATTAAAAAAAATCAAGTTACAAATAAAAGCACAATGTCTTATCTTCCATTTGGTACCAGTTTTATAGTTTTAGGACAATATGATATGAGCGAATTTGTAGGTATGGGTCATCATTACGAAAACTGGGGGTTGCCATGGAAACGGTTAAAATACACATAGCCTAAAAGAATTTAAGTTTGAGTACATTCGCGATTCTGATTCAGGATACTTTTCTGAACATTTTGGTACCCATGAAAAAAAGTCTAGGAGGGGTGCACGGTAGGCACTACTGGCTCCATGAGTATATGGAATAATATATAAATATCACATCCTATCGAGGGCGACAACATGTATTGTCAACCTGAGGTTGGTAATGTTCACCGAGGCGTTAGCCAATCAGTTGTCGTCCCCAATGGGGTGTGATATTTAGTTTATTAAACCGAACATCACAATCAATTTCATCTGCCAGAAGATTTATTCAATGACGACAATAAACAGTTTGAAACACAAGTTATACAGGTATTGGATGTTTAAAAATCACGGAAAAGATTCACACTTCCATTTATTACACGCTTAGTACTAGCGGAGTCCTTTTCAGTGTCCAATCTTGACAGACCCTCCTCCGAAATATTCGCAAAACGCGACATTTCTCAAATTATTAAACAAAAACAGAAAAAACTGTAAAAATGACGTTTGGCGATCAAATTGCCAGCGTCAGATGACGTCAGTCCGATGACGCGGACGTCACATTTAATAAGCGCTCACATATCTAGACGTAATGTAGCACACACGAGATAATGTTGTATGGAACAGTACAAATTGTTTCATGGAAGGTATATGAAAAAATTGTATATGAATGTCACGTGAGGTATAGTAACATAATTATACTGATATCTGTCATGGTGCAAATTCCCTTGAATCTGATACCATTATAACATTTCAGCTAATAAGTATTCATACAGTCATAATTTTCTACATACTTGTACATATGCATGGGGTGAAGGGTTAAGTAGTACGGCACTTCAGTAAAACCTCTCTATAACGGCCACTTAATTACATCAAGTAGTGTGTGTTAAAGACAGGTGGCTGCCAAAGCAATCTTAGAAAATATAACAGAACGCTCATATAGGAGCGTTCTGTTTTACTTCCACCTTGCTTTAAGCAGCCACCTGCGTTAAATATCAACTTATTAACACAATTATTAAAGTGACCGTTATAGTACCTTGCTTTGGATCATTATTCACCCTTTCATAAGTTGTGACAGTCTTGTTGCAAAATGTCTTTCATCATAAACTTACAAATTTCGAAATACATCTAAAACGTGGTTTGAAGTGATATCAATATGCATTGTACCATACCATATAAATGTAGATTGTACAAATAAACTTAGCCGTGAGAAAATATTTGCATATTTCCTGTTTGGATGCATACATAATTGCGTTCTAAAACAAAAGTGTAAAATGCTTTAAAAATGTCGATACTTTCGGAGAAATCAAACACAGTCTCTTTTATGCTCTTCCTTGTGCGGTTTTAGAGATAACTTTCCCATGAAAGATACTTCGTTGTTCTCTAATACTCAAGAGTAAATATGTCATGGTTTCCTCAAGCAAACAAACATATCAGCTCCCTTGACGTGTCTTCTGTGTTTAATATTCGTAATAGACAAAGACATAGTGTTCCTTATTGTCAACGTTTTTGTAATTTACTAAGCTATAGAGATTTTCTTGATAGTTGTTTTTCGATATATGGTTAAACCATAGCTTAGTGTAGCAGTTGCGGATGAAAGTATGGAAACTACTGGAGCCTAGATATATTGTTTCGATTCATTAATTATTTTTACAAATAAGTGTAATATAGATCATTGAAAGTACAAGTATGAGTCATACAGGAAACACCGCATACAAAACGCCCAACCGCCCAAACAGCACCAAGACTACAAACAGCAATGTACATATATATATATATCTAAGACACAAAGAGACGCACAGACATAAAAACAAACAATAGGGGGAAGATGGAGGGGGGTAAACCGGTTTCAGGGTGCCCAACCTAAAACTTATTCCACCCCACTCCTAAAATACAAACAGTGTAAATAAACGTATCCCCTCTTCGACTAATCTACAATAACCGCGATGGCAAATAGAGTGGTAAAGTGCATGTAAAACGAAAACATTTAAGTGAAACAAACTGTATCCACCTATCGCAAGTGTACTCAATGATTGAGCTGCACATCCATTCCTTCCTAGGCTATTTCAGAGAATCAATCTACTGAAAACGGGAAAATGTTCTATTTATCACAATGCGCCATTAGGAGGGAATGGGTTAAGAAAATGTGTTTCTGATCAGTTTACACACGTCTTTGACAGTACGGTGGTTTGCTGAAATTCTCAAATCTAAATAACATCCCCGTTAAATGAATTCATAGAATTAATATTTCCTGCCAAAGGTATCACCTAGTAAAACGGCCAGCAAGGGGTGGATTTTGGGCTAGAGGGGTATGATAGCCCTGGATCGATCAACCACGTTTTTGTTGTCTTTGATGCATACCGAAACCTGAAACTTTATGAATATTAGGCCATATTACTGCTTTCTATCGCAATCTTCAATAATAGTGTACATGTTTTGATACTGAATGAACCACAGCAAGGGAAAATGGGTCTTATTGTTTAAAGAAAGTATAGACCTAGACCAGCTGCCGAGTCTCCGCTGCGGCATCTGCTCCAGTCTACTACTTCTTGCATTAGTTGTTGTTTGTATGCATTTTATTCTGATATAGAGACCCATTACATGTCCGGATTGGAGGTTGCATGGGTGACGATGTTGCTGTACTGTTTCTGTACTGTTAGAATGATGACAAGGCCAATTTTACCATTTATATGATGATTGGTTATCAAAGGGGAATAACACACAAAAGCTGCACGCCATCTGAAAACCCATGGGAACGATGCCAAGGCCGTAACGAATATTCATGTTGAATTTCATTGTATTCTGTCAATCCGTTACAGGGATATGGCATCGGATGGGAAAATGTGTGATTTTTGCATATAAAAGTGCAATAACTCCTAAATGCCACAAGTTATCTATAACAATAATATATAGGAACAATGCCCCAGTGATAACAAATATTCATGTCGAGTTTCGTTGAATTCCGTCAATACGTTACAGAGATCTGGCATTGGATGGAAAAAATGACTATTGTGTGTTTTTTGCATATAAAAGGGTAATAACTCTTAAATGCCACAAGCGACATGGAAAAGTAGGCCTAATACATGGGAACGATGCCCTAGTGATAACACAATCATGTTGAGTTTCATTGAATTCTGTCAATTCGTTACAGAGATATGGCGTCGGACGGAAAAAATATGATTTTTGCGTATAAAAAGGCAATAACTACTAAATACCGCAAAAGATCTGGAAAGGTAATACATGGGAACGATGCCCTAGTGATAACACAATCACGTCGAGTTTCATTGAATTATATATGATTTTTGCGTATAAAAGGGCATTAACTACTAAATACCGCAAGCGATCTGGAAAAGTAATACATGGGAACTATGCACCAGTGGTGATAACAGATATTCATGTCGAGTTTCATTGAATTCTGTCATTCCGGTACAGAGATATAGCATCAGACGGAATAAAATATGTGCCTTTTGCGTATAAAAGGGCAATAGCAAAGAGGAATAACAGCTAAAAGCTACACGCCATCTGAAAACCCATGGAAACAATGCCAAGGCCGTAACAACTATTCATGTTGAATGTCATTTAATTATGTCAATACGTTACAGGGGTGTGGTATTGGATTGAAACAATATGACATTTTTTGCGCATAAATGGGTAATAACTCCTAAATGCCGCAAGTGATCTGGAAAAGTTGTTCATGGGAACATTGTTCCAGTGATAACAAATATTCATGTTGGGTTTCATTGAATTATGTAAATCCGTTACAGAGATATGGCATCGGGTGGCATTGTGCCTTTCACAGAGAACGCATTCGGAGCAATAGGTCAAATTCCTTTTTAGATTCTATAATCGCCTTTTCTCCGTAAAATCATGTGTTGTGTCCACATATTAGAATCGTCTCGAAGAGGCGATTCTTAAGGGTTGTGCCAACGTAGGGTTTCCTGGTATTTTTTGAAAATGTTGTAATATACGTATCTTATATTGGCCTATGACATTGGTTTGTGAATATGAATTATGCTGAAATGTGAATTACGCGCTGTTCCACAGCGATATCGAATGCCCTCAGCATGAAACAAACTTTCCATGCTTCCGGAGGTTTTCGAGAGTGCTTGCATACATTTACAGTGACTTTTCTACGCACATCGTGAATAACGATCAAGTTTAAGATTCGATCCAGTTGACGCATTTGCAACAGGGTTGCGGTCTTTGTACTTGCATATATCATAACTGGAGTAGTATTTAGGTTTCTGGACTATATTCTACAATGTCTTTAGTGCTCCACTTAGCTGAAGTTTTCTGTATAATTATATAACAATGAGTAACTGATAAAATTTGAATCGCAGGCAATGAAACGTTTTGAGAAGATCGTGTGTATGCGTATGTTCGCGCGTGCAATTCATTTCTGCTTTTGTGGTTGTTGCGGGTTTCCGTGTGACATCTGTTGACGCCTGTTCTTTCGAGTGGCATCTCCTACCTGGCTTCCGTTCTTTCGTGTGGCATCTCCTGTTTGACTCATATTCTTTCGTGTGGCATCTCCTGTCTGACTCATATTCTTTCGTGTGGCATCTCCTGTCTGACTCATATTCTTTCGCGTGGCATCTCCTGTCTTACTCATATTCTTTCGTGTGACATCTAATGTTCGTTCGTGTAGCATCTTTTGTTTGACTTCTGTTCTTGCAGTTTGGCATCTCCTGCATGACTTCTGCCCTTCGTGAGGCATCTGCAGCTTGACTTCTAATTTCATTATGTTTAGTTATGACACATGGAAAATGTCCTTCTTCATTATTGTGTTTTCCTGACTTTTTCCAAACATTGTTTACAGAAATCAAGCTGAATTTTGTGTAGGACTAAAGTATTGTCATGAGTTAGAGATCAAATGACTTTATTTTCCGTGGACATACTTTAAATTCCCAGGCATTTTGTTCCAAAATACTTGTACCGATATTCAGCTGAAGTGTTGTGTATGATCGATGACTAATGGTGAGTTTCAGATCAATTCCCTTCTTACACCTCACACATCTTTTCGCAGGGATTGCATATACTCCGTTGATGTTTGATTAATCCTTTCATATATATAAACGCATTTCCACTCATTTGCAAACAGAGTAGACCCAATTCCGACGGCTCCAATAGGAGTCTGCTCTGTTTGCTTATGACATAATATGGATCTGATTTTACGAATTTTGAAAGTTTTACATTATACAATTTCAGCTAATAAATGTTTATGATGTTAGTTTTGTATTACTTCCTATTCAAAAGGGAAATGGCTAACTTTCTGTTAAGAGAGTTATGACCTTTGGGCCATTAGTATATGTAATTTAATATGACTCTGACATTGAGATGAATATATGTGACGAGTGAATAGCAATGATTTATATATACAATGTTGACTTTGTTTTCCTGCTATTTTATGTTCACCAGACTAATGACACGAAATGTTACATTTTGTCGAATTACAAAATGACAGTTATTGTCATACAATCTTACATAAATACAATCTTATGTGCATCCAACACATACTTAAACAATTGTTTTTAACATTACTCTTAAAATTCGAATAACATGATATAACAAGAGCTGTCCGCAGACAGCGCGCTCCACTTTCTTTAGTGCTGGATAGTGTGTCCCCCTTGTTTTAGTTAATATGTATACCAAAGATGAACCAAATATCTTGGACAGTTTCTGAGACATGGTCCTGAACATAAAACTTAACCAACAATGAAAATTGATAGTCAAAAAAGGGGCATAACTATGACAAAATTAATTTAGTGTTACCTATCCTTGTGTAATGGGTTCCCATTGTGATAGTTAATATGCATACCAAAGATGAACCAAATATCTTTGACAGTTTCTGAGACAAGGACCTGAACATAAAACTAAACCAACAATGAAAATTCTAAGTCGAAAAAGGGGCATAACTATGGCAAAATTAAGTTTAGAGTTATCTACCCTTGTGAAATGGGTTCACCTTGTGATAGTTAACATACATACCAAATATGGACCAAACATCTGATGGTTTCTGAGAAAAGGATCTTAACAAAAAGGTTAACCAACGCCGACGCCGACGAGAGGGTCATGACAATAGCTACTCTTTTTGAAAAAGTGGAGCTAAAAAGGATTTCATTTGATAACATCCGGTAACATGCATATGCGTTAGGTTTTTTACGTGCTTATCCGTAGGATTTGCATCAGAAATATAGCTCTCTCTCTCTCTTCCAGACATCAACTATCAGTGATTTTTTTAAAGCGAAGAGTTCCACTTTCTATTGATCTACAAGGAATACGTTAACCTTTGTCAACATATTTATGATCGCTGTGGTGTGTAAAATGAATATATAAACCACTTTTAACGACTCTGTACATACAGAATACCCAGCTCGGACGGCTTCTGTAGATTTTCATTCTTCTACATTATTTATACATCCATTATCTGACCATCATAATCACCATCATAGTCATCCGTCATCGATCGTAGATTCGATAAGAATTATTAGCATGGTATCCCCGTATGATCAAACTCAACCACTATCTCCGTAGCCAAGAACTTGTGTGTGGGACAAAACAACATAAAGCAAAAAAGGCAGGAGATGCCACAAAAAGTCAACAAAATATCCAAACAAATATCAACAAACAGTCGAACCTATGGTAAGAGTAATGGTACGTGTCATATTCTGATAGTTACATCGCTACACATTTTCACACCAATCCCAGAATTCATTACACTTTTGTGCGTTGAGTCTGAGTTTATTCTCAAGCTTCGGATTGGTCAGATTGTGCGCTTGCTCAACATCTGACCAATCAGATACTTGAATATGAACTCAGACTCACATTCAAACGTTATATAGCCTCATACCTATAAGGGAGTCTCTAGTGTTAAGAGTATATTCAGTGTGCCATGGTATGCGTAATGTTGTTCTGCAGAAAACCCTATTACTGTAGAGGTTTTAACTATTTCGCTGCCAAATTTTGTCGTCTGCAAACGTTGTCGTCTGCTACAATTTCCATTACTTTAGTTTTCGTTATTTTTGTTTAAAAGTAGCAATAACAAACAGTTGTGATCCAGATGAGACGCCGAATTACTCGGCGTCTCATCTCGTTCCAAACGGTTTGCTTATGTAATCACAGATGCGACATTGGCAGCGAAAGAGTTAATAACCCCATATGTTTATGCTTTCATTTATATTCTATATCAAGCAATTACGCTCGGTACATAGTAATACACATTTAACATGGACTTCTAAGTACTGATAGCGTTTTCTAATTCTCTTCGGATAAGTTACAAATTACTTCGGAAATTTATGGCAAAGCTTGAATGATATATATCTTTAAAAGGTTACTTATCTTTCTTCACACTGACATTGGAAGTTGAAATACAACTTATAAAGTATTTGAGCAGGTGCAATAAGCCATATGGACAAGTTTTATTTCTATTGTCTAACCTAGTACAGTTGAAATTCTATAAAGCGAACTCTTATTATTAATAATTATCATTTAGTACATGAAGACGAGTGTGTCTTGGAAGGTAGCTGGATGCTTGGTGTATGACTGTACATTGGCTCGGTTTGGGACCTTCTTCGTATCTTTCGTTCGGTTTTAAAGAGGAAGTTCCTACAATGAACGCATATTTTCAATAATATAATAAAACATGGTATTTGTTATGCTCAATAATTATTATGAAGATTGTCAGTTTGAACATATATTGAAAAAATATGCCCCTGTGCTATGATAGGAAAAAAAACCGATTTCATCAATACTTATAATTTTTGTTCTACAAAAAAGTATTATCGGCCTCTTCCGTTCAAAGTTTTCGCGTTTGCTGATGATCATTCGATCCTTCCATTTGTTTACGGAACAGCTGAAGTAGTCGGAGAGACGCGGACAGCACGAACAGATATTAAACTAAAACCAAATCCGAATAAACTAAAAAATCAGGGATAAAAATCGGGTTAATCAAACACACAGATGTTTTGTCCATTTCAATGTTTATTGGATAGGTTTTCTTGCAATATATTACTTTTCAGCATATAAACAAATGAGTTCTGTATATTTCAGGTATTTTTGAAACGCGTTGAATGTAGGTAATTTCGCTTTAAGCTTAGACTTTTTCACTGCTGGTTTTAGATAGTTTTAATTTTATGATTCAATATATAACATTTCTTTGTATTTGTGAGATCATAAAGTGGTCATAGATATGCCTCCAAATCCTGAACTCAGTATGACTTACTTGATACTCCTGCGGTCAACTCAAGAAATGTTTTAATGTTAATCTGCATCTTAGCAGATTCAATCTGTTTGTAACTTGGTCAGTATATTCCCAAGTGCTTGTAGCGTTACATTTGGTCAATATTTTGTCAAACACTTCATCGTATAGGAAGTAGTTAAACATATCCAAGTTTGAGCAAACCTTATTTGTTCATAGCGCGGTATGTGTAAATGTATCCTTTATAATTCTGACATAACTCAAGTAAATTTACTGCGATCAGTACGTATATTGCACATTCTATTCAAAAGGAACTTATTTCCCATGGTAAAGTTGCTATATCTTACTTCGAAAACTGAATTTTCAAAATGGAATATTCAATCACTGTTAGAATTTATTCAGAATAAAATGGCAGAATTTCTGAGAATATTTGGAATGACAACCAGTACAAACCCTAGTCTAGATCTTGGTCTATACTGTTATCGAATGACTTACAACTCGTGTCTCGCATTTAAAGGGTTAATATATGCAACTTGTTACTGTCTATAAATCTTTCTATGCATGGCTAATGCTTATAATATTTGAAACATATGTTTGCACTAAATTTGTCTGCTATTTTATACATAAAGGAAAATGTAAAATGGACATCTATTGCATTATTACAACGAATTTAACTGATTTGATTATACATTATATATGAACCATTATCAATTATCTAGAGAAAACGAACTCAAGAGCGCCATGTCTGATTGAGACTTGATAGTAGGCGAGTAGATAAAAATTGAATTTAACTGTTGACAGTCTTACGTTATACACGCAAATAATTAAGAATAAGGAACTATCTGCATAACGTTTTTCCTGCATTAATCTACCACCCGTCTTTAGTATCAAAAAAGTAAAGCAAAGTACCTAGTTATAGTCTACTTTCAGTCCGAGTGACCGCTCAGCCGACTGTACATTTACTCTCCTGGTCATTGAGTAATTGGCCTAAAATATTGAGCACAGCTAACATATGGGACAATTATGCAGCCACAGTACCGGCGAGTGACCCTCACAGGAACCCATTTTAACCCTTGGGTGGAGAGGTGGTGCGGGTGGGAGACACGGAAAAGCGTCTCTGAAATTTCCGGGAGGGACCGGGATTTGAACCCCGGACCTCCGGACTGATAGTCAAGCGCGTTACCATTAGATCATCGCACACCAAGCAGTAGATTTCTTTTCGATGGTCACATTAGAGGGGTTTAACTGTATATTTATTCGCCTGTGTATTGTACATGTAAAGCCACGATTCACATCCAAGTAGTCTGTATGAATTACTAGCGTTCATTCGATATGAAAGTGTTAAAGTGATAGGCCCGGCATAAGATGCATATTTTCAATTACATTAAACATGGTATTTATTATGTTTAAACATTTTTGTGGAGATCGTCAATATGAACTTATATCGTACGATGCAAATTTAATACAAAATAAATCATTTTCGTTGATACTTATAATGTTTGTTGTACAACAAAATATCATCGGACTATTTCTTGTATCGAAATATAAAAAGAGCAGACCCTGATCAGACAGCTGCTACACGAAATGTTTTATCTTTTCCTACCCTATTTGCAAATACATAAAATACAAACAAGATATTGCACGGTTGTTTACTTTACATCTCACTCAAAGTAAACAATTGTTCCGTTTTAAACATTTGTATTAAGTCATTCGGTCCTGTTGAAAAGCTAATTTCTCAGATTGCTCAGTGCACATATACATCCAAACCGTTTGGAAATGTTTCCTTTCATAAATTAACACCACGTCTTGTTGGCGTAGATACACATGAACCACTACCGAGTTTAAAGCTTTCAAAGTGGAATGGCCTGAACTCAAATCAGCGTGAACTAATTAATTTTGCTATGTGAATTCAAATGGCAATCTGTGCAGACCCTGGTCAGAGAGCTCCTCTAGGAGTCCTCTAATCTTAAGCTACATTGTTTGCAAATTACAGGACGCTCTTTTTCCGCCTACGAAGTGCAACACTTACATTGTATATAGTCTAGTTTCTCCACCAGTTTATGTTTTGTGTAAGACGTTTATGAACGAAATCTTATAAACACACACTAGACTAATACACTACATGTATGTTAACGATGTCGCTTAAGTTCTTCCACGTCTTTACATACGTTTACAGAAGTACAAATAAGGGCTTGTACCCATATACTAAAATCGTAATTTCCCCCACCAAACCATATACTATGACCACTCTTTAGAATTGTCTCCAGGAATCGTCTCTCTTCTAGCCGATTCTAAAAGGTAGTCACAGTATGGTGGACAAACAAGGGAGGTATTCTTGAAAATGTTTGAATTTACGCACCTTATATGTAGCTCTGCATGACTTTTAATTTCAGGTTTTAAATTTTAATGTTTTGACTTTCGGTTTCGAGTACAGGGTCCCTGCTTATAAAGCTTTTAGTTGAGTCTGAGTTTCGTTCTCAGGCTTTTGATTGGACAGATTTGAGTTCTCAAGCTTTTGATTGGTCAGATTTGAGCCAAAGACTCAAATCTGACCAATCAAAAGCTTGAGAACGATCTCAGACTCATCTAAAAGCTTTATAAGCATGGACCCAGGAGGGTAGAGGTCAAATTCTTGGTATCGACAAATCGATGTTCAGGATAGGTTGATTGCGGAAAGTATAGTGCTCCCTCCCTACAACGGCCCTCTCAATACTGATTCCCTCCTTACAACAACGCATGTCACTGTTTCTGAAACAATAGGGCTCCAACAACAACCTTTTTTCATCGTACTATCTTTATGCCTTCATTAAATTCTATGTTGTGACCACTCATTAGAATCGTCACCAAGTGACGATTCTAAAACGTGGTCACAACATAGGGTTTAATAGAGGCATAACGGTTTTAGTTCTCGAAAAACACCTTATATAGGGATCTGCAAACATGCTAATTATGTTTGATTGTCTCTCCCTATAACTTCCCTCTGAACAACACATACAATATTCGTATCCCAAATGGTGTCGCTGTAGAGAGGGAGCACTAGTATTACATTAATTACACTACCTGTAGATTCTGGTAATAGCGTACCAACGTGTAAGGTGTCATAATTATACGTTAACACGTCCATTATTTTCTTTAATTAACATTTCAAATGCATGTACACCCCTACATGGATATAAATTATACAAATCATGTTTTGAACACAGTAATTTTGTTCGAACAGGAAAACAAATATTAATATAGGACTTTAAGAAGTGGGAGCTTAATGTGGGGTAAAAGTTATACTGCAAGCCTCTCTGACTTTCACTGTGCAGTAAGCAGTAAGCAGCCATCCGCATTAAAATGCATCCTTTCATTTCGATGTATAGTAGAACCTGTCCTACGAAGTATTTCATTATTTAACATAGGGGTGTTTAAAAGCAAGCGGTTGCCTTAATGCATGTCAAAGGTAAAGCAGAAAGCTCCTACAGGATTTATTTGCATTACTTTCGACCAAGATTTAGCTATCATCTACCTTACGGACCCATAATTAGACATCTTGTTATAGCTGCTTAAGACAGGTTCTACTGTGTCAACTTTGTTCGAGCGACTGTTTGTTCTGTATGTGGTGTTTCCTGCATGGCTCATTTTTGTACTTTTCCTTTTAGAAACACGTTTCAACTTCGATTTCCATCATCTGTTTCGAGATAAGATCTAGTGTGCAATAAACTGTTTGTCAATAAATGAACTTAAAATATTCAAATTGTCAGCTAACAAGAGTTATGTCAATGCCAGTTGTTGTCGAAATCCATATGCAGTGTTCACCTTTGGTTAGGTATGTAAATAACAGGTACATTATGTCCAAACGGACAAGGTAGATAGAAATATGTTTTAAAATAAAATATATTAATTTGCTATGTATATTATACGTTACGATGTCTTCTGTGCAGTATCCATTATGTCGTAAATATGTATTTAAAAGACACTAATCAATGTTTAAACGCAATTTATTTGTCTGTGACTAAGTTAAAAATATCTTACTCGAATACCAGACATTCTTCTAGTCATGCATTCAAATCCCGAGCGTATTAAAATGTACAACCGTAATATAACTTAATTTCAGTCGATAATTTACTTGGAATAGATATAATATCTAATGAAAAAGTTGAGTTTTATTCTAATCGCAAAACTACTGTTGTATTGAAAAACAGTTTAGGGCGTAAGAATCAGACAGTACTTAGACATCAAAACAGAAATAAAATTTAACAGCAATAACAATTCCAATCACGAAATTAAAGAGAATAAGTATAAATTAATTTATATTTCCAGGCAAGCGAATACAAACGTTTATTGCTGATTGTAGCCCATCTGTCTGTCCTTCGATATATTATTAAACCGACAGAACTAGGCAAATATCTCGTTTTTGTCGTACCCTTTATTACTTTTCTACAGTTACTTTGTTTGCATCTCAATCATTGAGTACACTAGCGATGGGTGGATAGAATTTGTTTAACTTAAATATGTTTTCGTTTTACATGCAATTTACCACTGTATTTGCCATCGCGGCTGTTGTTGATTAGTCGGAGAGGGGATACATTTGTTTACACTGTTTGTCGTTTAGGGTGGGGATGGAATAAGTGTTAGGTTTGGCGCCTCTAAAGCGGTTTAAACCCCCAGTGACTTGTCCCTGACCGTTCCAAGGCGGTACTTCCATCCTTGTTTGTTTTGTCTTTGTGTGTCTCTTTGTGTTTTGATAGTTATGTACATTTGCTGTGTTTCTGGTTGTGGTGTCGTTCGGGCGGTTGTTTGTTTTATATGTACTGTTTCCTGCATGACTCATATTTGTACTTACAAACAGAGCAGATCTAGATCAGACGTCTCCTTTAGGAATGGTCTGGTCAGAGTCTGCTCTTGATTTTGCTTACGGAATAACACAATTTAATTTACAACAGCTAAACCAGGGCTAAACGTATTCCTGTTCATCCGCTGTTATAAATCCAAAGCTAATTAATATTCATATATACATATCTTTTAAATATCGATTGTATTATGAATTGCCCAAACTATGGAAACCTTTAACAGAAACATGGCTACCATTGACATTACTCTAAAATGGCTGTCTTGATGATTTCAAACATGTAGTATTTCTTACAATCATTGGACATAAGTCATACCCAATCTATTGTCTAATCAGTCAGTTTGCATCTCGCTCAAGGTCAGTCATAACAGATACGATTGTGTTTCATTTAAGCTTTCGTACAGCCGAACAGCTGTTTATTCTAATTGTTTTGTCTTGGCTTGAAATTAGATACTATCATCTACATATAACCTTTCCTCCATTACGATTCATGTAAGAAGTAATGACATCATGAATATTAATTAGAATAAATGTTTATAATAGCATATGTCAAAAACTGTAGAATCATATCTATATTATACTATAAGCAAACAGAGCAGACCCTGATCAGACGTATCCTACAGGAGCTGTGTGATCTGGGTCTACTATGTTTGCGAAGGCGTAGAAAGCCGTATTTATGGAGTAAAGGGTTAAAAGGAAGTTACGTGAAGCCGAACGATCCATAAGTGAAACACTCAAATCCAATGTTCAAATATCAAGGTCGTACTTTACGGTCATGGTCCTAGCGGCACTTTATTTACAGTGACATCATTGTAAGTCGTAAATCTAGTAAGGTCACGCAAATATGTCATCTGTTCCTCGCATAATTATTCATAAGTTGTAAGTAAAATAGCATATGAAATGGAAACCTAATGTCCATTTGAAAACATGTCATGCGTTGGCATTAGTACACATCAATACGTATTTGGATATGCGTTTGGATTTTTTCCTTCCATGCGCTGATACTAAACATATAATGAAAATAGAATTAACACTGCTGTGCTTCGCTTTGATAACTCATGTGCATAGTTTGGTTGGTATAATAGTTTGCCTACATAAATGAATTTCACTTGGTGCGAACTATTGAACGTCACGTAATTAATTCGGAGATTCCGACCTCTGATCACCAACTAATGAGTGCGTTCTCTCTGAATAAAACAGAACCATACAAACAAAATCAAATTCGTCCCTAACAATGAATATTCTTCAAACTACTTGAATCATCTATCAGTGAGAGTAGAAACAGGTTAATAGTCAGGTTGACATTTTGGCACCGTTATAATATTATTTGGCATTCTTTTACAACGTACGTCCCAGAAGGTGTCCGCTTTGTGAAAAGATATTGCAATCGGTTAGACTCCCAAAGACATGTCTTCATGAAACAGACCGGCTCTAGTGACGCTATGCGCAGTCTTTTTCATGAAGACTTGTCATAATGCTTGTCATAATGCCGTTTAACCTAGATTTAATACACAAACATTTTAAATAAGACGTGCCACTGGAACGATAGCTGAATTCGATTTGCGGTACTAAAGACTGGCTCACGCCTTTGTAAACAGAGTAGATCCAGACCAAGCGGTTCCGAAAGCAGTCGTCTGATCATTTGTTCTTCAATTGTCTATGAAATATTCAACATATATGATCCTACACTTTCTACAACAGTGAAATATTCTCTCTCTTTGGTCGTAATTCCAGTAATATATATGATGCCAACATTTCATTCTAAATGTCCATGAGATAAAGCAAACACTGAAAGTCTGTTTATAGTAAATCTCACCAGTTAATAAACTACTTTAAAAAAGGAATAGAAGCGTACACTTTCAGAGCGAATATAAACCACACTTTTGTTGACTAAATGAGCTCAACTTGTAAAAGATAAACAAGTGGGACATGGCGGCCCTGCATCGCCCACCCGGGTCAAAAGGCCAAGTGATTTGTCACGTTAATCTACTAACACTGTTCAGGCTGATAAGTTTCACACATTAATCGCACCGTGGAATTCGCACAAGAATAGCATCAAACATTTCAGCATTTCTGACCTACTGTAATGGATGATTAAAAGAATTATTCGTCAAATTATATTTAGTTGCTGCACTTACTTATGCAAGGAATCAAAGCAATTTATA
This sequence comes from Azorinus chamasolen, assembly GCA_963576725.1. NCBI lineage: Eukaryota > Metazoa > Mollusca > Bivalvia > Cardiida > Solecurtidae > Azorinus > Azorinus chamasolen. Next base: position 49,327,432 of record OY755246.1, on the reverse strand, counting down.
TAATTTGACAGAGGACCTCCCGAAGGTATTGCCAGTGGTTATATTTCATGTAGCGGCTTTCGAGAAAGTGTTCTGTAAAGAAATTGATCGTTGAAATACAGTTTTAGGACCTGTGCGGTACTGTTTTAACTAATATTTTGGCAATGATGTAAAACCAATGTCGCTTAAATATTAACTTCAAGCGATATTTTGTGATAAAGTAAACTAATATACCATTTCAATTAACGGTAAACAATTCCGCTATCGAGCTTTATGCAACTATCTATCGATGATTAACAAGTAAAACTCAATATGTTCTTAAAATCCTTGAACGCATACATGACATGTTCTTTGGTTTCCTAATTATAGAGCGTGATTTTAACGTTTCTCAAAACATATTTTATACTGAATACTTTTATCTGATGTTCTAGACTTTGCCTTGCATTTCCAATTACTCAATTTTTCAGCTTGTCTGAAATTCATTTAAAATATATTACAAAATGAATGAAATAGAAAAGTGTGTTTTATTAGTCTCGGAATAAAGACGCCACAACCATTATGAAGACAAGTAAAACTCTTAGCATGAGATAAATACACATTAAATCAACGTTGTACCATTAACAAACATGTAGCATACGCTGAATTAGTCAACTTGCTTGTATAATGACATCTATCATTTGTATTATAAAAAAGTAATGCCTATATTTCTATGTGTTTCTACGATATTTCTTCTAAACGACAGACAAAGGACACCTTCAAACAATCGTTCTTTTTATAGCATTGTAAAATAAGAAAAGGCAAGATAGAAAAATAATGCCGAAATTGTTTTTGTTACCAAAAACAACTAATAAAGTATAATTATGAGTTCAAACAAAATATGTATCTTTGGCAGTAACACTAATATATTCAATATAACGATGCATAAATGAATGTATTTTCAAGAATAGCGCATTTATCTCTCCCTAAACACCACGGCGTGACCAATTTTTAGAACCGGCTCTTTACGATTTTAAAAAGTGGTCAAACATAGCATTGGATGGCAAAGGACGGTTCGCATCTTTATAAATTGCTCTGCATATTCTCAAATATTCATAGGAAAAACAGATCGATTTTCCTAGGCAACAAAATGCAAAAAACATGTATTTGAAAGCTATGAACATATTTACTTACGATCAATGAGTAGCATGGCCCAAAATACATATGATTAGAAAATAACATTTGATATAGTTCTAGACACCAATACTGCGGAAAAGATTAAATGGGTAAAGTAAAACCGTTTGAATGATATTTTTTTTATAATTTAACAAACCCTATGCTGTCACCACCCTTTCGAATTGTCTTATCGAGACTATTTTCCGAAGAGTGGTCACAGCATAGGGATTGGTAGAGAAGAGAACATCAGTTTCAGTATTTGAAATTATCTGGAATATATATATCAGTTACAGATATTAACCAGTGAGGAGCATAGACACAGGGATTTGTTTAGTAAATAAAAGTAAACGTACTGCATAGCAGTTTCGTTTCTTATTAACATTATTTTTATTCAGTAACGGCATACTGAAAAAGGCTTTGTTTGTATGTATGGTCAATCAACATTCCATTCGTGAATCGTATTGAAATTACCTTAATGTTACATTATGAAAAAGTGGAAAAATGAAATGCTTATTCTGACCTAAATAAGTATCTAGATCTTTATGAACAAGTCACACTTGTAAATCTGTTTTTAAAGCAAAGTAGACGAATTGTCTAAAATGGTATTTTCTCACAATCATCTGTCACATAATTTCACAATTATGCGTAAATTTATTCTATCCTTGAAATGAGTAAACCATTATTCATAATGGCAATTTCATGACACAACAGAAACACGACGTCCATTATTATACCGTCTGTATGTTATACTTCGCATGAATCCTTGCAGGTTTGTTATAGTCAGGATTTGAACCCTTTCTTCCATAAATGCGTCTTTCTACGCCGTTGCAAACAGAGTATACACATGGTCTGCTTTGTTTGCTCATGATTTAATACAGATCTGGTTCTATAGTTACTACTTGCGCTAAAACATGTAGTAGGGGACATAAATCCTGATTTTGGCAGATTTTGTTACCCGATTTACAATAACTCCATACTTTACATATATAAACTTAACACCTTACCTAACATTTTTAGAAGGGTTGCAGAACATTCCCAATAACATTCTGGTGGAAATCGTGGTTTCCATAGCAACAAGCTTCAAAATGATATACAGAATTTAAAAGGACTGCCAGTTTGCTTATGGATGTAAATATGTCCTCTTTGGAAATAAGAAATAGCTAGTGTTGATTTAAAATTAAATTAAAATAAATATTTCCTCAATGACCGGTTACTATGGCAATAACGTATGTAATTTTGCCCAATTTTATTTTTCACTTTTTTTTTAAACATGTCCTTATTGTTTTTTTCTAAATGTCAAAATAATGAATTATTGTAAGACCTTCCTATTTACTTACAAAATTACGCAAATAGTATGTTAACATTCTGGGACACAGATCTGGTTGCCATGAAAACCAAAATATTCTTAAAATGATATGAAATTCATTTGTGAATCTAAAATGGACATTTTCTAGTAAATTATAAAGTTAGTCTACATTTTCTTATTACAGCATGTTTGTCTTGTTATTTCCGGGAATTGTTATTTGTGTAAAGTACTGTTGTGGTCTTCAATGTGATTATTGTTGGAACATTTTATTTACAAATTAACAGTAAACATATCCTTTGTTACCATGACAACGGCTATAAAAGAACTATTTTTATTGATCTTTGCACCTTTTTTTTTACAAAAAAATATAATTATTTACAATTTTTATCAACAAACAAGTTGATTCAAGAAGACTGTCTATTTGTAGCTCACCTATCATCATGTGTTGGTCGTCAGGCATCGTCCATCGTGTCTCGTCTGTCAACAATATTTTATATCAATATAGGTGACTATCTTCCCAAGCAAACCTATGGTTTTGGGAAGAACACTTTTTGAAAAATTTCTAAGTGCGGACTTTTTCTTGGGCAGGCCGAATTTTGGCCGCATTTTTTCCGGAAGTCCGTGTTTTTTCGGACCTATGGTTTTGGAAAAACACGGACTTTTCCCAACTTTTCTAAGTGCGGACTTTTTCTCGGGCAGGCCGAATTTTTGGTCGCATTTTCCCGGAAGTTCGTGTTTTTTCCGGACCTATGGTTTTGGGAAAAACGCGGACTTTTCCCAACTTTTCTAAGTGCTGACTTTTTCTCGGGCAGGCCGAATTTTTGGCCGCATTTTTTCCGGAAGTCCGTGTTTTTATCGGACCTATGGTTTCGGGAAAAACACGGACTTTACCCAACTTTTCTAAGTGCGGACATTTTCTCGGGCAGGCCGAATTTTTGGCCGCATTTTTTCCGGAAGTCCGTGTTTATTTCTGACCTATGGTTTTGGGAAAAACACGGACTTTGCCCCACTTTTCTAAGTGCGGACTTTTTCTCGGGCAGGCCGAATTTTTGGCCGCATTTTTTCCGGAATTCCGTGTTTTTTTCTGACCTATGGTTTTGGGAAAAACACGGACTTTGCCCCACTTTTCTAAGTGCGGACTTTTTCTCGGGCAGGCCGAATTTTTGGCCGCATTTTTTCCGGAAGTCCGTGTTTTTTCCGGACCTATGGTTTTGGGAAAAACGCGGACTTTTCCCAACTTTTCTAAGTGCGGACTTTTTCTCGGGCAGGCCGAATTCTTGGCCGCATTTTTCCGGAAGTCCGTGCTTTTTCCGGACCTATGGTTTTGGGAAAAACGCGGACTTTTCCCAACTTTTCTAAGTGCGGACTTTTTCTCGGGCAGGCCGAATTTTTGGTCGCATTTTTTTCCGGAAGTCCGTGTTTTTATCGGACCTATGGTTTTGGGAAAAACACGGACTTTACCCAACTTTTCTAAGTGCGGACATTTTCTCGGGCAGGCCGAATTTTTGGCCGCATTTTTTCCGGAAGTCCGTGTTTTTTTCTGACCTATGGTTTTGGGAAAAACACGGACTTTGCCCCACTTTTCTAAGTGCGGACTTTTTCTCGGGCAGGCCGAATTTTTGGCCGCATTTTTCCGGAAGTCCGTGTTTTTTTCTGACCTATGGTTTTGGGAAAAACACGGACTTTGCCCCACTTTTCTAAGTGCGGACTTTTTCTCGGGCAGGCCGAATTGTTTGCCGCATTTTTTCCGGAAGTCCGTGTTTTTTCCGGACCTATGGTTTTGGGAAAAACGCGGACTTTTCCCAACTTTTCTAAGTGCGGACTTTTTCTCGGGCAGGCCGAATTCTTGGCCGCATTTTTCCGGAAGTCCGTGTTTTTCCGGACCTATGGTTTTGGGAAAAACGCGGACTTTTCCCAACTTTTCTAAGTGCGGACTTTTTCTCGGGCAGGCCGAATTTTTGGCCGCATTTTTTCCGGAAGTCCGTGTTTTTATCGGACCTATGGTTTTGGGAAAAACACGGATTTTCCCAACTTTTCTAAGTGCGGACTTTTTCTCGGGTAGGCCGAATTTTTGGCCGCATTTTTTCCGGAAGTCCGTGTTTTTATCGGACCTATGGTTTTGGGAAAAACGCGGACTTTTCCCAACTTTTCTAAGTGCAGACTTTTTCTCGGGCAGGCCGAATTTTTGGCCGCATTTTTTCCGGAAGTCCGTGTTTTTTCCGGACCTATGGTTTTGGGAAAAACACGGACTTTGCCCCACTTTTCTAAGTGCGGACTTTTTCTCGGGCAGGCCGAATTTTTGGCCGCATTTTTCCGGAAGTCCTTGTTTTTATCGGACCTATGGTTTTGGAAAAAACGCGGACTTTTCCCAACTTTTCTAAGTGCGGACTTTTTCTCGGGCAGGTCGAATTTTTGGCCGCATTTCTTCCGGAAGTCCGTGTTTTTATCGGACCTATGGTTTTGGGAAAAACACGGACTTTGCCAACTTTTCTAAGTGCGGACTTTTTCTTGGGTAGGCCGAATTTTTGGCCGCATTTTCTCCGGAAGTCCGTGTTTTTATCGGACCTATTGTTTTCGGAAAAACACGGACTTTTCCCCACTTTTCTAAGTGCGGACTTTTTCTCGGGCAGGCCGAATTTTTGGCCGCATTTTTTCCGGAAGTCCGTGTTTTTTTCTGACCTATGGTTTTGGGAAAAACACGGACTTTGCCCCACATTTCTAAGTGCGGACTTTTTCTCGGGCAGGCCGAATTTTTGGCCGCATTTTTTCCGGAAGTCCGTGTTTTTTCCGGACCTATGGTTTTGGAAAAAACGCGGACTTTTCCCCACTTTTCTAAGTGCGGACTTTTTCTCGGGCAGGCCGAATTTTTGGCCGCATTTTTTCCGGAAGTCCGTGTTTTTTTCTGACCTATGGTTTTGGGAAAAACACGGACTTTGCCCAACTTTTCTAAGTGCGGACTTTTTCTCGGGCAGGCCGAATTTTTGGCCGCATTTTTTCCGGAAGTCCGTGTTTTTTCCGGACCTATGGTTTTGGGAAAAACGCGGACTTTTCCCAACATTTTTAAGTGCGGGCTTTTTTCGGGCAGGCCGAATTCTTGGCCGCATTTTTCCGGAAGTCCGTGTTTTTTCCGGACCTATGGTTTTGGGAAAAACGCGGACTTTTCCCAACTTTTCTAAGTGCGGACTTTTTCTCGGGCAGGCCGAATTTTTGGCCGCATTTTTCCCGAAGACCGTGTTTTTATCGGACCTATGGTTTTGGGAAAAACACGGACTTTGCCCAACTTTTCTAAGTGCGGACTTTTTCTCGGGCAGGCCGAATTTTTGGCCGCATTTTTTCCGGAAGTCCGTGTTTTTATCGGACCTATGGTTTTGGGAAAAACACGGACTTTACCCAACTTTTCTAAGTGCGGACATTTTCTCGGGCAGGCCGAATTTTTGGCCCCATTTTTTCCGGAAGTCCGTGTTTTTTTCTGACCTATGGTTTTGGGAAAAACACGGACTTTGCCCCACTTTTCTAAGTGCGGACTTTTTCTCGGGCAGGCCGAATTTTTGGCCGCATTTTTTCCGGAAGTCCGTGTTTTTATCGGACCTATGGTTTGGGGAAAAACACGGACTTTACCCAACTTTTCTAAGTGCGGACATTTTCTCGGGCCGGCCGAATTTTTGGCCGCATTTTTTCCGGAAGTCCGTGTTTTTTCCGGACCTATGGTTTTGGGAAAAACGCGGACTTTTCCCAACTTTTCTAAGTGCGGACTTTTTCTCGGGCAGGCCGAATTCTTGGCCGCATTTTTCCGGAAGTCCGTGTTTTTTCCGGACCTATGGTTTTGGGAAAAACGCGGACTTTTCCCAACTTTTCTAAGTGCGGACTTTTTCTCGGGCAGGCCGAATTTTTGGCCGCATTTTTTCCGGAAGTCCGTGTTTTTATCGGACCTATGGTTTTGGGAAAAACACGGACTTTACCCAACTTTTCTAAGTGCGGACATTTTCTCGGGCAGGCCGAATTTTTGGCCGCATTTTTTCCGGAAGACCGTGTTTTTTTCTGACCTATGGTTTTGGGAAAAACACGGACTTTGCCCCACTTTTCTAAGTGCGGACTTTTTCTCGGGCAGGCCGAATTTTTGGCCGCATATTTTCCGGAAGTCCGTGTTTTTATCGGACCTATGGTTTTGGGAAAAACACGGACTTTACCCAACTTTTCTAAGTGCGGACATTTTCTCGGGCCGGCCGAATTTTGGGCCGCATTTTTTCCGGAAGTCCGTGTTTTTATCGGACCTATGGTTTGGGAAAAACGCGGACTTTTCCTAACTTTTCTAAGTGCGGACTTATTCTCGGGTAGGCCGAATTTTTGGCCGCATTTTTTCCGGAAGTCCGTGTTTTTATCGGACCTATGGTTTTGGGAAAAACACGGACTTTTCTCAACTTTTCTAAGTGCGGACTTTTTCTCGGGTAGGCCGAATTTTTGGCCGCATTTTTTCGGGAAGTCCGTGTTTTTATCGGACCTATGGTTTTGGGAAAAACACGGACTTTGCCCAACTTTTCTAAGTGCGGACTTTTTCTCGGGCAGGCCGAATTTTTGGCCGCATTTTTTCCGGAAGTCCGTGTTTTTTCCGGACCTATGGTTTTGGGAAAAACGCGGACTTTTCCCAACTTTTCTAAGTGCGGACTTTTTCTCGGGCAGGCCGAATTTTTGGCCGCATTTTTTCCGGAAGTCCGTGTTTTTATCGGACCTATGGTTTTGGGAAAAACACGGACTTTACCCAACTTTTCTAAGTGCGGACATTTTCTCGGGCAGGCCGAATTTTTGGCCGCATTTTTTCCGGAAGTCCGTGTTTTTTTCTGACCTATGGTTTTGGGAAAAACACGGACTTTGCCCCACTTTTCTAAGTGCGGACTTTTTCTCGGACAGGCCGAATTTTTGGCCGCATTTTTTCCGGAAGTCCTTGTTTTTATCGGACCTATGGTTTTGGAAAAAACGCGGACTTTTCCCAACTTTTCTAAGTGCGGACTTTTTCTCGGGCAGGTCGAATTTTTGGCCGCATTTCTTCCGGAAGTCCGTGTTTTTATCGGACCTATGGTTTTGGGAAAAACACGGACTTTGCCAACTTTTCTAAGTGCGGACTTTTTCTTGGGTAGGCCGAATTTTTGGCCGCATTTTCTCCGGAAGTCCGTGTTTTTATCGGACCTATTGTTTTCGGAAAAACACGGACTTTTCCCCACTTTTCTAAGTGCGGACTTTTTCTCGGGCAGGCCGAATTTTTGGCCGCATTTTTTCCGGAAGTCCGTGTTTTTATCGGACCAATGGTTTTGGGAAAAACACGGACTTTGCCCAACTTTTCTAAGTGCGGACTTTTTCTCGGGCAGGCCGAATTTTTGGCCGCATTTTTTCCGGAAGTCCGTGTTTTTTCCGGACCTATGGTTTTGGGAAAAACGCGGACTTTTCCCCACTTTTCTAAGTGCGGACTTTTTCTCGGGCAGGCCGAATTTTTGGCCGCATTTTTTCCGGAAGTCCGTGTTTTTTTCTGACCTATGGTTTTGGGAAAAACACGGACTTTGCCCCACTTTTCTAAGTGCGGACTTTTTCTCGGGCAGGCCGAATTTTTGGCCGCATTTTTTCCGGAAGTCCGTGTTTTTTCCGGACCTATGGTTTTGGAAAAAACGCGGACTTTTCCCCACTTTTCTAAGTGCGGACTTTTTCTCGGGCAGGCCGAATTTTTGGCCGCATTTTTCCCGAAGTCCGTGTTTTTATCGGACCTATGGTTTTGGGAAAAACACGGACTTTGCCCAACTTTTCTAAGTGCGGACTTTTTCTCGGGCAGGCCGAATTTTTGGCCGCATTTTTTCCGGAAGTCCGTGTTTTTATCGGACCTATGGTTTTGGGAAAAACACGGACTTTTCCCAACTTTTCTAAGTGCGGACATTTTCTCGGGCAGGCCGAATTTTTGGCCCCATTTTTTCCGGAAGTCCGTGTTTTTTTCTGACCTATGGTTTTGGGAAAAACACGGACTTTGCCCCACTTTTCTAAGTGCGGACTTTTTCTCGGGCAGGCCGAATTTTTGGCCGCATTTTTTCCGGAAGTCCGTGTTTTTATCGGACCTATGGTTTTGGGAAAAACACGGACTTTACCCAACTTTTCTAAGTGCGGACATTTTCTCGGGCCGGCCGAATTTTTGGCCGCATTTTTTCCGGAAGTCCGTGTTTTTTCCGGACCTATGGTTTTGGGAAAAACGCGGACTTTTCCCAACTTTTCTAAGTGCGGACTTTTTCTCGGGCAGGCCGAATTCTTGGCCGCATTTTTCCGGAAGTCCGTGTTTTTTCCGGACCTATGGTTTTGGGAAAAACGCGGACTTTTCCCAACTTTTCTAAGTGCGGACTTTTTCTCGGGCAGGCCGAATTTTTGGCCGCATTTTTTCCGGAAGTCCGTGTTTTTATCGGACCTATGGTTTTGGGAAAAACACGGACTTTACCCAACTTTTCTAAGTGCGGACATTTTCTCGGGCAGGCCGAATTTTTGGCCGCATTTTTTCCGGAAGACCGTGTTTTTTTCTGACCTATGGTTTTGGGAAAAACACGGACTTTGCCCCACTTTTCTAAGTGCGGACTTTTTCTCGGGCAGGCCGAATTTTTGGCCGCATATTTTCCGGAAGTCCGTGTTTTTATCGGACCTATGGTTTTGGGAAAAACACGGACTTTACCCAACTTTTCTAAGTGCGGACATTTTCTCGGGCCGGCCGAATTTTGGGCCGCATTTTTTCCGGAAGTCCGTGTTTTTTTCTGACCTATGGTTTGGGAAAAACGCGGACTTTTCCTAACTTTTCTAAGTGCGGACTTATTCTCGGGTAGGCCGAATTTTTGGCCGCATTTTTTCCGGAAGTCCGTGTTTTTATCGGACCTATGGTTTTGGGAAAAACACGGACTTTTCTCAACTTTTCTAAGTGCGGACTTTTTCTCGGGTAGGCCGAATTTTTGGCCGCATTTTTTCGGGAAGTCCGTGTTTTTATCGGACCTATGGTTTTGGGAAAAACACGGACTTTGCCCAACTTTTCTAAGTGCGGACTTTTTCTCGGGCAGGCCGAATTTTTGGCCGCATTTTTTCCGGAAGTCCGTGTTTTTATCGGACCTATGGTTTTGGGAAAAACACGGACTTTACCCAACTTTTCTAAGTGCGGACATTTTCTCGGGCAGGCCGAATTTTTGGCCGCATTTTTTCCGGAAGTCCGTGTTTTTTTCTGACCTATGGTTTTGGGAAAAACACGGACTTTGCCCCACTTTTCTAAGTGCGGACTTTTTCTCGGGCAGGCCGAATTTTTGGCCGCATTTTTTCCGGAAGTCCGTGTTTTTATCGGACCTATGGTTTTGGGAAAAACACGGACTTTACCCAACTTTTCTAAGTGCGGACATTTTCACGGGCAGGCCGAATTTTGGGCCGCATTTTTTCCGGAAGTCCGTGTTTTTTTCTGACCTATGGTTTGGGAAAAACGCGGACTTTTCCTAACTTTTCTAAGTGCGGACTTTTTCTCTGGTAGGCCGAATTTTTGGCCGCATTTTTTCCGGAAGTCCGTGTTTTTTTCTGACCTATGGTTTTGGGAAAAACACGGATTTTGCCCCACTTTTCTAAGTGCGGACTTTTTCTCGGGCAGGCCGAATTTTTGGCCGCATTTTTTCCGGAAGTCCGTGTTTTTTCCGGACCTATGGTTTTGGAAAAAACGCGGACTTTTCCCCACTTTTCTAAGTGCGGACTTTTTCTCGGGCAGGCCGAATTTTTGGCCGCATTTTTTACGGAAGTCCGTGTTTTTTCCGGACCTATGGTTTTGGAAAAAACGCGGACTTTTCCCCACTTTTCTAAGTGCGGACTTTTTCTCGGGCAGGCCGAATTTTTGGCCGCATTTTTTACGGAAGTCCGTGTTTTTTTCTGACCTATGGTTTTGGGAAAAACACGGACTTTGCCCAACTTTTCTAAGTGCGGACTTTTTCTCGGGCAGGCCGAATTTTTGGCCGCATTTTTTCCGGAAGTCCGTGTTTTTTCCGGACCTATGGTTTTGGGAAAAACGCGGACTTTTCCCAACTTTTTTAAGTGCGGGCTTTTTCTCGGGCAGGCCGAATTCTTGGCCGCATTTTTCCGGAAGTCCGTGTTTTTTCCGGACCTATGGTTTTGGGAAAAACGCGGACTTTTCCCAACTTTTCTAAGTGCGGACTTTTTCTCGGGCAGGCCGAATTTTTGGCCGCATTTTTTCCGGAAGTCCGTGTTTTTATCGGACCTATGGTTTTGGGAAAAACACGGACTTTGCCCAACTTTTCTAAGTGCGGACTTTTTCTCGGGCAGGCCGAATTTTTGGCCGCATTTTTTCCGGAAGTCCGTGTTTTTATCGGACCTATGGTTTTGGGAAAAACACGGACTTTACCCAACTTTTCTAAGTGCGGACATTTTCTCGGGCAGGCCGAATTTTTGGCCGCATTTTTTCCGGAAGTCCGTGTTTTTTTCTGACCTATGGTTTTGGGAAAAACACGGACTTTGCCCAACTTTTCTACGTGCGGACTTTTTCTCGGGCAGGCCGAATTATTGGCCGCATTTTTTCCGGAAGTCCGTGTTTTTTCCGGACCTATGGTTTTGGGGAAAAACACGGACTTTACCCAACTTTTCTAAGTGCGGACATTTTCTCGGGCAGGCCGAATTTTTGGCCGCATTTTTTCCGGAAGACCGTGTTTTTTTCTGACCTATGGTTTTGGGAAAAACACGGACTTTGCCCCACTTTTCTAAGTGCGGACTTTTTCTCGGGCACGCCGATTTTTTGGCCGCATTTTTTCCGGAAGTCCGTGTTTTTATTGGACCTATGGTTTTGGGAAAAACACGGACTTTGCCTAACTTTTCTAAGTGCGGACTTTTTCTCGGGCAGGCCGAATTTTTGGCCGCATTTTTTCCGGAAGTCCGTGTTTTTTCCGGACCTATGGTTTTGGGAAAAACACGTACTTTTCCCAACTTTTTTAAGTGCGGACTTTTTCTCGGGTAGGCCGAATTTTTGGCCGCATTTTTTCCGGAAGTCCTTGTTTTTATCGGACCTATGGTTTTGGGAAAAACGCGGACTTTTCCCAACTTTTCTAAGTGCGGACTTTTTCTCGGGCAGGCCGAATTTTTGGCCGCATTTCTTCCGGAAGTCCGTGTTTTTATCGGACCTATGGTTTTGGGAAAATCACGGACTTTGCCAACTTTTCTAAGTGCGGACTTTTTCTCGGACAGGCCGAATTTTTGGCCGCATTTTTTCCGAAAGTCAGTGTTTTTATCGGACCTATGGTTTTGGGAAAAACACGGACTTTGCCCAACTGTTCTACGTGCGGACTTTTTCTCGGGCAGGCCGAATTTTTGGCCGCATTTTTTCCGGAAGTCCGTGTTTTTATCGGACCTATGGTTTTGGTAAAAACACGGATTTTGCCCAACTTTTCTAAGTGCGGACTTGTTCTCGGGCAGGCCGAATTTTTGGCCGCATTTTTTCCGGAAGTCCTTGTTTTTATCGGACCTATGGTTTTGGGAAAAACGCGGACTTTTCCTAACTTTTCTAAGTGCGGACTTTTTCTCGGGCAGGCCGAATTTTTGGCCGCATTTTTTCCGGAAGTCCGTGTTTTTATCGGACCTATGGTTTTGGGAAAAACACGGACTTTGCCCCACTTTTCTAAGTGCGGACTTTTTCTTGGGTAGGCCGAATTTTTGGCCGCATTTTTTCCGGAAGTCCGTGTTTTTATCGGACCTATGGTTTTGGGAAAAACACGGACTTTTCCCAACTTTTCTAAGTGCGGACTTTTTCTCGGGCAGGCCGAATTTTTGGCCGAATTTTTTCCGGAAGTCCGTGTTTTTATCGGACCTATGGTTTTGGGAAAAACACAGACTTTTCCCAACTTTTCTAAGTGCGGACTTTTTCTCGGGCACGCCGATTTTTTGGCCGCATTTTTTCCGGAAGTCCGTGTTTTTATTGGACCTATGGTTTTGGGAAAAACACGGACTTTGCCTAACTTTTCTAAGTGCGGACTTTTTCTCGGGCAGACCGAATTTTTGGCCGCATTTTTTCCGGAAGTCCGTGTTTTTTTTCGGACCTATGGTTTTGGGAAAAACGCGGACTTTTCCAAACTTTTCTTAGTTCGGATTTTTTCTCGGACAGGCCGAATTTTTGGCCGCATTTTTTCCGGAAGTCCGTGTTTTTATCGGACCTATTGTTTTGAGGAGAAAACGTGGTTTTGAGGAGAAAACGTAATTGAATTTGAAAAATAAGATCATTTGAATCGAGAGTCGATATGTTAATTCAAACAGACATGATTATATTCTCCCGGAGGCTCTCTGGTCAAATTCGAGTTCCGTCGTCTCGGTTTCTATTTCTAGATAGGGCTAACGTCACTCATAAATCGATGGAGCTGAACAACCTATATTTAGGTCTATGACAATCACCGCCCCTGTAAGAGCTTATCAATCAATTTATTATGAGAGTGAAAAGAAAATATTTACTATTTATCTGTAAATCTTTGCACCATGACTTGATTTTTATCATAACGCGTTTCACCAACGGTGAATTAAATTAATAAAACTGATAAATCAACGTCACCTTGTATGTGGCCTCAGTGGCGTAATCGGTAAGCACGACGTCTCTAGAGAGATTAGATTTGGCTTTTGTAGAATCAGGCGCGGGTTCGAATCCAGCTATAGCATTTTTTCTTCTTTGAATAATTATATTGGTGAATTTTCTGTTAGATCTATTCCGTCAACATGTTCATGCATATTTACAGAAAAATAAAATAGTTTCATGGTTATAGAATCATTCCGCCTATCTACTAACCTACTAAACCTTCTACTACCGGAATTAACCCAATAAACCTAGGTTTATTTGCCACCCCTTTAATATGTCAATAGAAAAGCCCGGTGACTGGATAAATCGCCTTACTAGGGCAGTATCTATGGTTAACATTTCAAACATGTCGACCGACGACAGAACCGTATCTATGGTTAGTATTCCGATAATATCGTCGATCCATGACAGTGCTAATGGTTAGTATCCCGATATCGGCGACTTATGACAGTACCTATCGTTCATATTCCGATACTATCGTCTACCATAACAGTACTGTTAGTATTCCGATAATATTGTCGATCCAGGACAGTACATATTGTTCGATTTCCGATAATATCGTTGACACATGGCACCACATATGGTTCGATTTCCGATAATATCGTCGACAGAAGGCAGTACCTATGGTTTGTATTCCGATACTATTGTCGATCCAGGACAGTACATATGGTTCGATTTCAGATAATATCGTCAGCACAGGGCAATACCTGTGGTTAGTATTCCGATAATATAGTAGACCAAGGACAGTACCTATGGTTAGTATTCCAATAATATAGTCGACTCAGGACAGTACCTATGATTTGTATTCTGATAATATCGTCCACCCAGGACAGTACCTTTCGTGGCCAGTATTCCAATAATACCGCCGACCAGGAAGAGTATTTATGTTTAACATTCCAAACATATCGCCGACTTCGGCCGGACAGTATGTGGTTCAGGAAGACAATATGTTCTAACTGGATAGACATATGCATATACAGTAAAACTACTCTAAACCCGAATTCTAGTAGATAAGAATTCAGAAACTCTATGCATGACTTTGACCCTGCATTAAGCTACTACCTGTCTTCAGGACCGATATTTATACTAGATTTAACGTCCGGTTTAGATAGGATTTATTGTATGTGATGCGTTATCCGTGCTGCTGCAATGCCTTCACTCGGGCTTTTGAAAAATCATTACCGAGTATGTATCAATCATTATGATGTTGCGCACCGTGTTTTCACCATTCATCGGTACTTTATGACCTAGTCGATGTCACAACAACGTTAACCTGAATTGTTTCACCCAAACATCCAATTAAACTATTCAGTTTCACTTAGAACTTCTAATTACCTTCTATATTTAGATACATATTTATCAGTCATCAAATATTAAGTAAATACGTCAAACAATTAGCCACTCTCACTGAAAATGACCTTATTTCATTCCAAACATTATTGACCCAGACCAGCCAGCTCGTGCCTGGTGGGGTGTCTAGTCATGGTAGTCACTGTATGCCACTCAGTAGAAATACTATTCGTTGTTATCTACCTTTTCATATGGAGAAACACTTGATTAGATGTGATGACTGACACATGTGTATGTGTCTACATTTTGTGATACATGAACCACTTGTCCCAGAGAGCATCTCCAATGTATGGAGAGCAAATCATAGGAACTTTTAAAAACAGAACATGCAGTGACAGTTCGATACAATACAATCGAAATACAGGGTTTCGGAAACCGTTAATGTCTGGTCGTTAGATTTACAGTTAAACCCTTCTTAGGCGACCATTAATTAGAGTATTTGTATTTATGTGGTAACTTAATGCAGATCAAAATTCACGCAAAAAAAAAGGAGCTTTCTGTATGACCTTTCTCCCCGTACCAAGCAACTACATGTACCTGATTATAAGATTCTTATATATAAACATTTCATGGTATTTTACCCATTTACTTCTCTTATAACTCTACTGAAGAGTGGCGGTGTGCAAATTGTATGTTTTCTATGTGTGTGTGTGTGTGTGTGATTTTGTCATTTTGTACACTGAGGGGAAATAAATAAATAATAATAATAAATAATACAAACGCTTTTTCACGCCTGTTGAAGCCGTCTGGTCAGAATCTGTTCAGTTTGCTTGTGAAATTATAATTCCTACCAATATAGTAAAACCCCTCTATAACGACCACTAAATGGTGTTAATTAATTGGCATTTTTGGCAGGTGGTTGCTTAAAGCAAGGTGAAAGTAAAACATAGGAGCGTTCTGCTTTACTTTCACCTTGCTTTAAGCATCCACCGGCCTTTAACACAAACTATTTTATGTAAATAAGTGGTCGTTATAGAGATGTTTAACTGTAACAAACACTCCTATGTTCATATGCCATTATAAACATTCAGCAAATAAATATTCATGGATTGCATAATTCTCATTTTGTAACGCATTTCTATGATATCTGATGCTAGCGGGAAGGTTTCCGTGACTGTATATATTAAACACCGGGGGTAATAGTAGGGTAAACAGAAGGCAAAGTTGTAAAAAAGACGTAGAATTTTTATGTAAAATCTCCATTGCCATTTCTAGTATAATTCCCTATTCAGTATTCAGTATATACCATTTAATAGCTGGTCATAATGTGCATTAAGAAGACATGGATCAATGTTGGGCATGGTTTATTTTTCTTTGATTAAATAAACATTGCTTTATCCGAACACCAGACGATCTTCTATTCATTCATATAACCCTTAACCTGACAGAGACGCTGATTGATACCTTATCAAACAGAGTAGACCCAGATCACAAAGACGCATTAGATGTCGTCTGATCAGGGTCTGGTCTTTTGCTTATCGAATTTAATAGATCTGAGTCCTTAATTCGTGCAATGCCCAACAAATCCTGCGTTCTGATACCATTATGAAAAGCCAGCTAACAAATATTTGTGACTCCATGAATATTCATTCGATAAATTGTAAAACTTCGGACGGAAGTTAACATACAAATATTTTCTAATGTAGTTAACGTCAGTCTTTAACCCTTTACATGTACGCCATGCATATTAATGTAAAACATAATGACATCATCGATATCAAATACCTTAACTGTTACAGTGCTCCCTCCCTACAACGGCCCTCTCAATAACGATTCCCTCTTTACAACAACGCATGTCACGGTTTCCGAAACAACAAGGCTCCAGAAACAACTTTTTTCCATCGTATTTTCTGTATGCCTCCACCAAACCCTATGTTGTGACCACTCTTTAGAATCGTCACTTTGTGACGATTCTAAAGAGTGGTCACAACATAGGATTTGATGGAGGCATAACGGTTTTAGTTCTCGAAATGCACTTTAACTGGGGATCTGCAAACAAGCTAATTATGTTTGATTTCCCTCCCTATAACAACTCCCTCTGAACAACACATGCACTACTGGTATCCCAAAGGGTGTCGTTGTAGAAAGGGAGCACTGTATAATAGAACAGGGACACATGACCGTTGGGCCATGGCAGAAACTGTACAATCATATCTATGTTAAATTATAGGCAAACAGAGCAGACCCTGGTCAGACGGTTCCTAAAGGAGCTGTCTGATCTGGGTTTACTGTTTGCAAAGACGTAGAAAGACGTATTTATAAAGTAAAGGGTTAGCCTTCCCTCTAAGGTTTTCTCTTGCTGACAAATCAATGTCTGTTCCGTCTTTAATCGGCTGTACGCTTTACTGACTTCCAATTCGATCAAACGTTTATCCTGATGAAACGCCGTGTTACTCGGAGTCTAATCTGGAACCAAGTCGTTTGCAAATACCAGGGAAGAAGCGTTAAATATGAGAGATGTAAGATTCATCCCGACTAGTGCATACTTTTATATATGTATGCAAAACGTTCTCACTATACCACTCACTGTTTGACAACCAATAGGAATTAAGGCGAAATTCAGAAATGGACATTAATAGAATACCTGTTAATTTCTAGGCGATCTACCTTTTAAATGTTAACGCCTGCCTTCCGTCTTTTCTTTTCTTAATATGTCATTACTCTATAACAATTAAACACTATTCGAACAATCAATCATTCGATAGCCTATTGTATTTAGAAAGTACACATCGATCATGAAATGGAAGAAAACCCCTTTGTACAATCATCAAACAACGTTAAACTGATTTTCATATTAAATGGTTAGAATGTCGTTGTGTGTACCATGCGTTTGTCGCTACTAATTGTATTATGGGTATACCGAGTCATGGATATGCAGTGAAACCTCTCTAAAACGGAATTCCAGTTGAGAAAAATTAACATACTTCTAGGCAGGTGGCTGCTTAATGCAGGGTGAAAGTCATACAGAAAGTTCCTTTATGAGCTTTATGCATGACCTTCACCCTGTATTAAGCTGTCGACAAGCTCCAATACCGATAATTAAAGTAAATTGAACTTCCGGTTTAGAGAAACGCAACTAAGCCACGAAACGGATTTTGAACGGATTATTTCCAAGTAAGCTTTCTGGTGTTACTTATTACTGTGGAAAAGTTCTTTATAGTACAAATGGCTTTGCCATCAGCGCTCGTTGTAATCCAACATGTTGTGTCAGTGCAAGCTATCTGTGTAACAAGTTTAATTAACGTGCTGTTTCAAAGAAAGTTATATGTATAACATGTATTTCCTAACTTTTCGTCTTTTTAGTCACAATATGCATTTCCTAACTAATGTTATTAAGGTAAACGTTGTCCTTAACAATGGCTATTAATTACAACAGTTACCTAACACTGATCCTTGATCAACAATATGAAAACCGCTTTTCATCTTTATGCAACCTATAATTAAACAACTATTTGGTCACTGTGGGTCAGTCCTAATTACAGTTATTGAGTGGCAAATCTCTTTTTTCATATTTAGTAACAATAATTGTGATATTGGCCAAAGACACCGCCACCGATATAAGCTTTTTACTCTGTTAAAACTTTTTGTACAACAAATTTGGACACAATATGTCTGTCAAAATTAAAAGTTTTAATCATAAATGACGTCGTATGACCAAGCAACGACATTCGCTGCCAACGTCAGTGCTATGAAAGCATTTGTCTGAAATGTCTGTTTTAAAACATTCGTTTACTGTTAATAAGTCCATTATTCATCAGACAGATAAGGGCTATAATGGTGTTGTGCAAAATTAAAATTAAACCAATTAGTTTTTATCTGTTTGAATCGGAGTTTCATGCCACTAACCGTTTCCTTTATGCAAGCGCGTGTTGACGCATCTGCAAAAAGAGTAACCGTGTGCCTCCATAGGGATGCATGGAGCCGTCTGATCAGGGTCTGCTCTGTTTGCTTATGGGCCAAAATAGCCTGTGTTCATATGTCATTATAAAGATAATCGTATTACATGAATATGCATCTTGGAAATGGTAACCAGTCTTTTAGGCATACCCCGATATCAAGCTACACAGTTGAAGGAAGACACAAGAGTTTTTCAATGCATGGAAATGAATAACCAATTAGCAGACATCGCGATCAATAATAACCTGCTTGCATCCCTATGGAGACACACAGTTACCACCAGCTCCTTCTAATGTATACATGTATGCAAGAGCTTCAATGATTTTGTTTTAACAAGGAAAACAAACTGTCACAACAATGATCTAATTCAGAAAATAATCAATGAAACAAGAGGGCCTGAAAGGCCCTGACATCGCTCACCAGACAATCAGAGGAGAAGATTGTCAAAGTTTTCACTATGTGTTTCTATAGAAAACTAGCCAGCCCTGGCAAGGGCCAATTTTTCTAGAGAACCTCAAGTGAAGAAAATTTAAGACAAGCGGCACAATTTATATAACTTTTGTAGAGGACCTGAACATGATGATATGTGCCAAATATGAAAGCTGAGAACCTTCCAGTTCCAGACCAGAAGATTTTCAAAGTTTTTACTATATGTTTCTAGTGAAAACTGGATACCCCTAGGGCGTGGCCAATTTTGAGTCCAGGGGCATAATTTATATAACTTTTGTAGAGGACCTGAACATGATGCTCTGTGCCAAATATGAAAGCTGAGAGCCTCCCAGTTTCAGAGAAAAAGATTATCAAAGATTTCACTATTTGTTTCTATTGAAAATGGCCCACCCCTGGGGCGGGGCCAATTTTGACCCCAGGGGTATAATTTATATAACTTTTGCAGAGGACCTGAACATGATGCTATGTGCCAAATATGAAAGCCAAGAACCTTCCAGTTTCAGAGGAGAATATTTTCAAAGATTTCACTATTTGTTTATATTGAAAACTGCCCAAACCTGGGGCGGGGCCAATTTTGACCCCAGGGGCATTATTTATATAACTCTTGTAGAAAACCTGAACACGATGCTATGTGCCAAATATGAAAGCTGAGACCCTTCCAGTTTCAGACGAGAAGATTTTCAAAGATTTCACTATTTGTTTCTATTAAAAACTGCCACCCCTGGGGCGGGGCCAATTTTGACCCCAGGGCCATAATTTATATAACTTTTGTATAGGGCCTGAACACGATGCTTTGTGCCAAATATGAAAGCTGAGACCCTTCCAGTTTCAGACGAGAAGATTTTCAAAGATTTCACTATTTGTTTCTATTGAAAACTGCACACCCCTGGGGCGGAGCCAATTTTGACCCCAGGGCCATAATTTATATAACTTTTGTAGAGAACCTAAACACAATGCTATTTGCCAAATATGAAAGCTAAGAACCTTCTGGTTTCAGAGGAGAAGATTTTCAAAGTTTTACTATATGTTTCTATTGGAAACAAGGCACCCCTGGGGCGGGGCCAATTTTGACCCCAGGGGCATAATTTATAAAACTTTTGTAGAGGACCTGAACATGATGCTATGTGCCAAATATGAAAGCTGAGAGCATTCCAGTTTTAGAGAAGAAGATTTTTCAAAGATTTCACTATTTGTTTCTATTGAAAATGGCCCAACCCTGGGGCGGGGCCAATTTTGACCCCAGGGCCATAATTTATATAACTTTTGTTGAGAACCTGTACACGATGCTATGTGCCAAATATGAAAGCTGAGAACCTTCTGGTTTCAGAGGAGAAGATTTTCAAAAATTTCACTACTTATTTCTTTTGAAAACTGCCCATCCCTGGGGCGGGGCCAATTTTGACCCCAGGGCCATAATTTATATAACTTTTGTACAGGACCTGAACACGATGCTCTGTGCCAAATATAAAAGCTGAGAGAATTCCAGTTTCAGAGGAGAAGATTTTCAAAGATTTCACTATTTGTTTCTATTGAAAACTGCCCACCCCTGGGGCGGGGCCAATTTTGACCCCAGGGCCATAATTTATATAACTTTTGTAGAGGACCTGAATATAATGCTATGTGCCAAATATGAAAGCTAAGAACCTTCTGGTTTCAGAGGAGAAGATTTTCAAAGTTTTACTATATGTTTCTATTGGAAACAAGGCACCCCTGGGGCGGGGCCAATTTTGACCCCAGGGCCATAATTTATATAACTTTTGTAGAGGACCTAAAGATGATACTATGTGCCAAAGATGAAAGCTGAGAACCCTGTAGATTCAGAGGAGAAGATTTTTAAAGGTTCAAATTGTTGACGACTGACGACGCACGACGGACGACGGACGACGCACGCCGACGGACGACGGACATCAGGCGATCACAAAAGCTCACCCTGAGCACTTTGTGCTCTGGTGAGCTAAAAACTAATACAACATATAAACGTATGGCATTTGGGGAAACAATACAAGTCTGTTGTGTTTTTCATATGTCTAAATGTCCCTGTGTTATACAATTACATTTATGATCCATGCAACAACGTTGCATTGTGCAAAATAAATAGAAATGAATTTTTAGAACTTAAAAAGAATACAGGCAACTAAAAGACTTAAATGAAATTAATAACTGATTATTTTCTTAACCCTTTACACTGTGAATATTCATAAAGGATTCGGACATACATGTAACAACATCATGAATATCAGTTACAAAGTTATTTCAATGGTCTATTAACACTTGAGTGTTTTGCAATGGTGGAAACTGTAGAATTAGGTTTCATAAACACATAATACTGACCCTGACCAGACGTTTCTTACAGGGGCTATATATGATATAGGTCTAATCTGTTTGCAAGGCGTTAAAAGCAAATCAAACTGAAATAGAATTTGAGTAAATTTGCAGAGAATTCAGCGTATGTAAATGTTGCACAACTTTAATATCTGTCAGTATTTCCATTACAATAAGAAAGTTGATTTTGTATTTGTGAAATAAAAAGCATATTTAATTTAATAAATACACGGTTTATATCTCTCATAAGTACAATGTACATAAACTACAGTAAAACCTCTCTTAACCGGCAGTTAAATTTGGTATGAATATCGGTCTTGGAGACAGGTGGCAGCTTAATGCAGGGTGAAAGTCATGCAGAAAGCTCCTAGAGGAGCTTTCTGCATGACTTTCACCCTGCATTAAGCAGCCACCTGCCTAAAAGTATCTAAATTATTATCTAGAATTCCGGTTAAGAGAGGTTATACTGTATATGTAAAGACTTTTCGTATCTGTCTGTACATAAATGAACAATGGAACTAGAAATGCAAATTAAAGTAAAGTTCCTACCATCATTTTTGTACAAGTAAGATTCTAACGTATGCTCATATAATTTCAGTTTTAAGATCATAAGATGCAATTTATAACAGATCAGATAATGTACCCACCTTGCTGAATACGTAACTTTTAATTTGAAAGTCTCAGATCTAAATACGAGTAACCATAAAGACTAGAAATAATTTTCGAAATGAGTTTTCTTTCGCGTGCTATTCTGATGCCCATTGTTACTATTAACAATATTTCATGTCTCTAACTAAAACCACAAGACTGGCCCTGGGTAATCTGTGTAATTACAAACAACGTGCTTTGTCCTGTTTGATGGATGACAGCTAATAAAGACTATAAAAGGCGTTTCATTCAGGGCAATAAAAGTTTATCCACAATCATTTCCACTCAGTGTGGTTTTACAAATGTCGTCATATTCCTTCAAAGTCGTCGAGTTCAGCTCATCAACACATTTCTGCAATATTGAATCTGTTTTGTTAACTCTCTTCCAATACTGAATTGTCAAATGGACTATTCCAAAATTCAAAAACTGTCAGGGTTACCATGAATTTTCAGGGATATTGTTTACGAAAAGTATAAAGTGACAAATAGTGCTGACCCTGATGAGTGGGCTCCTCCAGTTTATAAACGCACAGTTTATTGAGACGAATATGGCACGGGTGTGGTACGGTGTAGAAAACTATCAGTAAATAGAACTCTACAGCAGTTGTAGATGATGTTCTATTTGTAGTTGGAGTGTTAAATTCATCTTTAATGATCACATGTGCACATGATCCCACGACGCTGCACTAATTTACGAAAGCGTTGCTGTCTCCGATGCTTCATAGATACGCTCAATTCGCCGTTGATATGAATAGTGATAGAGGGTTGGGTGCAAAACCAGTGATAGAGGGTTGGGTGCACAACTGTTATAACTACAATTTATACTTGTGGTGGTATTTAAAACAGTTTTGATCCAGATGAGACAATGAATAACACGGGGTATCATCAAGATCGAAACAGTGTGACACTCTGATTGTACTTTAACCCATTCCCTCATATATACGCCCTTTTCACGCATTTGCAAACACAGTAGACTCCTATAGTATCTGTCTGATCTAGGTCTGCTTTGTTTGCTTTTAGCATGATACAGATCTGATTCTACAGTTTTTGGCAAAGCAAAACATTTCCTTGAAATGTTTACATTATAAAATGTCAGCTAATAAATATTCACGATGTCATTATTTCTTAGATGAATATTGAACTCGAAAAGAGTTACATGAAAAAAGGTAAAGTTACTTAGCTACTACAAATATTGCATTCAACCCTCGAATGGTCTAAGTGTGTTTGTGTTGATTAATGTTCGTTTCTGCTCATTCACTATGGGCTAATCGGACGCCCGAGAGAGAGGGGATATGATACAGAGAAACCTTTATATAAATACGTTTTCACACAAACAAAGGAGACCCACATAGTAGGAGCTGTCTGATTAGGATCTGCTCTGTTTGCTTATGAACTTATAATAGATCCGATTCTACAGTTTCGACCATATAGCAAACTTCATGTAAACATATGCAATTAAAAAACAGCTAATAATTATTTATGATGTTATTAATTCGTACATGTATTTTAGATAGGGAAAGGGTTTGAGGGATTCTTTGCTGAGGATACACTGAGTAAATAACATAGTTTAAACATATTTTATTTCAATAAATATTGAAAGGGGTTGGGCCACAAGTTCTTCCAACATTAATTACGGCCCTTCCCCTGAAATAAATAACATTGGGCACGGGCATGTATGTTTCTATCGCTGATGCCTCTTCTTGACCTTTTATCTTCAGTATTGTGGGAGGGACAGAGCAAAGAAAGAATTTCCTAAACCATTTACTTAATGAATATTCATTAAAATTGACAGTCTCTACTTGCATCTAAGTGTTTCAGGAATGCATAAAACCTGTTTATAAGCTGGAACAAAGAATATCGCAATAAAACCAATCGATTTAATGCCAAAGAAGTTAAAACTAGCTTGTGTTTGATATCGAAGACTCGGTGTTATTCGGCAATAATATTTATTCCGGTTGCGTTTATTATAGGGATTGTCATTTTAAGAAGTAATGACATCGTGGATAGTAATGAAATTTCATAATAGCATACGATCACGTTTTGGCCATGACAGAATCAATATTACTAACTGGGCAAATTTTCGTCCTGCATTAAAGATGTATTATGCGCATTTTTCGTATTAATAGATCAACACCAGAAGCTCTACACGTATACATACAATGAAAATAATGATCGCAACCCATTTTCCGACAGGATATATTTGTTCAGCTAAATAGTATCGCTATCTGAATATTGCTAAATTACTTAACAGGAGCCTCCTTTTTAGAAACGAGGATTGTGTACGGAAAACAGCGGGCATCTTTGGCCAAGTCCTGAATGACTCTGATTCTATTTCGGAGCAACGCTTTGAATATTAATTAGGTTGTTATCACATGTACCATGGCTGACAGTGGTTGTTGGCCTACATGTACATCGAATGCTTATTTCCGGCCAATGGCGAACGCTGTTCCGTTGGTCTCCGTAGCAATCCATTTTTCTATTTTTCCGACACAAACAAGAGCTACAGGAGCTTTCAGAATTACTTTAGACGTGCATTAAGCGTTGAACTTGAGAAACTGATCAGATCAGAAATCGGATAACTCAAACCTTTGTCATCTCGAAGTTTTTGGTATGGTATTTCGATGTTCGAGATATTGAAGTTCAATTTACTTTGTTATGTATGTTCTTCGCCTACTAATTTCAACAATTCCGATATCTTTGAAGTCGGGGCACGCTAACTTCGAGCTACAAAGTCAACATGTTGTTCTGGAAATCACTTTTTAATTTAGGTTTTATAGATAAGGTCATTCGTGACAGATTGGTGTTTTTCTTCGAGAGATCATTAAACAGAATTTGTCAAGCTTCCTTTTACCTGAGCAGTTTCCTCTATCTGCGACCTGACCAGTACTTCCAAACAGTTTGGATCCAGATGAGACGCCGAGTTACTCGGCGTCTCATCTGGATCCAAGCTGTTTTACAATCGGGCACTAGTTTAATAAACGCTTGATCGAATCGGAAGTAGTCAATATTGCACCAGATCCAACGATGAGTAGAATTCAGAGCTACAGATAAAGGTTTGTACTCAAATACTTGCATCGTCATTTCTCCACCAAACCCTATATATCTACTGTGACCACTCTTTAGAATCCCCTCGTCGAGCCGATGCTAAAGAGTGGTCAAAGTATAGGATCTAATGAAGAAATAATGAAGATCTTTAAATGGTTAAATATACGCATTTGGAGCTTTTAGCAGATGTTATATTTTTACATCAGTATAATGGTTAAGTAGAGTTGAAAACTGACACTACTCAGCTTTGTGTACTGGCTAATAAGTTTATATATTCAGGTGCGACAAGGTAGGAAGTAGTCTGGTAATGGTTCACGCTTTCGCCGATGAATGAACAGCATCAGCAAAACGATTTCTAAGTGGAGATTTCTTTTACAGTAGAACCCCTCTAATGCGACCATTAAATGGATAAACATGGGTGTCTTTATAAGCAGGTGGTTGCTTAATGCAGGACAAAAGTAATGCAGAAAGCTCCTCTAGGAGCTTTCTGCATTACTTGTGTCCTGCATTAAGCTACCACCTGCATCTAGCACCCAGAATTATACCTCTTTTAGGTGGTCGCATTAGCGAGGTTTTACTGTATTTGTTTTAGAACACTCATCAGGAAGTGGAACAGTCTGGATTCTAATGAGACACTGAGTTAGTCGGAACAGATTCATATACAAAACGCATGTTTGGCGTCACACCTGGATCCACACTGTTAGCAGATGGCATAACGAATATTCGACAGTAGCATGTAAAATTAACCCTTTCCCTCATATAAACGCATTTGCACGTATTTGCAAATAGAGTAGACCCAGATCAGACGGTTTGTATAGAGCCCTCTGATAAGGTCCTCTCTGTTTCCTTTGATATAATATAGATCTGATTCTATAGTTTTTGTCAAAGGAAAAACTTCCCATGGAAGTTCACATTATAGAGATCAAGCTAATAAATATTCGAGTTGTTATTATTTCTTACATGTATACAGAACAGGGGAAAAGTTAAACAAAGTTAAGATACAGAGAAAATTCAAATTTCAGCGAATATTGAAATACATGATAAATGTGTCAATCCTAATCCCATTATACTCGACCTGACTCGCATTCGCACACAGCTTGGCTCCAGATGAGTAACTCGACGTCTCATCACGATCCAATGTATTTGGCCTTCAGTAACATATACACAATAGTTTCTCAAAAGTTTGAACGAATCTGGAGTAGTCAAAATTGTATCAGATCCAA
This sequence comes from Azorinus chamasolen, assembly GCA_963576725.1. Lineage (NCBI taxonomy): Eukaryota > Metazoa > Mollusca > Bivalvia > Cardiida > Solecurtidae > Azorinus > Azorinus chamasolen. Next base: position 49,301,457 of record OY755246.1, on the reverse strand, counting down.
ATTTGAGAAGATATTATTTGTGTACATCCGGATAAGAGTTAAATACTCGTACGGTAAAATCCCGATTATTCGAACATCAAAATACGTATCATTATTGATATTTAAGACAGGTGGCAGCTTAATGCATGGTGATAGTCATGCAGAAAGCTCTAGGATACTGCATCAAGCAGCCATCTGTCAAAAAGTATTTACATTCTTCAGTAGCTTTCTTCTATACTTAACTTTCGAAATATCGAGATTTTACTATAAATGTATCAAAGTGTTATACTATTACTTATATTCATATACATTGTATTCAGGTGACGTCAACGTAATCAGAAACATTCAGTTGATCTATACTAAAAGACTGATATTGCTGAACATAAGTTGAATATAGTTATAATTCTTGACTGAATGTATTGGGAATATATATGCTTGACTGTAATTATTACCCAGGTATATTCCCGATTGAATTTATGTGAAATTATATTAGGTCTACTTGTAAGGCAGATTGTGTGGTGTTTCAAAATGCTGTATTGTGTGTACAGTAAAACCCCTCTAAACAAGACGTTATATCTAGTATAATAATCAGTCTTGGAGACAGATGGCAGTTTAATGCAGGGGGGAAGTCATGCAGAAAGCTCCTAGAGGAGCTTTCTGCATGACTTTCACACTGCATTAAGCAGCCACTTGCCTAAATGTATCAACATTCTTCTCTGCTAGAATTCCGGTTTAGAGCGTCTTTACTCTACATATATGGTGGAAGAGAATGCCACAATAAAGACGCACTCTGCAGCTTTTATTTGGAAACTATTATTAATTTTGTTTTATAGGTAATGTTTATGGATATATAATATCTTAAAATTCACACCTTGAGAGCATTGTACAATGTGGTTTGTACAATGTGGTTTTTGGTGATCTGCTCGAGTTAAAATAGACTATTTTGTAGCATGTTTAGCAGTTTTAGGCACACTATTCCATAAATGGTTGGGTTTTTTTCTAGACAGTTAAATCCGTAACCTACTATTATTTTTTTACATAGAATGTGCTTGATCTAAAAATTAGTTTCGATTTTTTTTCTGTAAAGCGGAGTTTTAAAAATCAACCAATTTTATTAAATAGGTAAAATTTACATTCAAAATATTTCTTTTCGAATCTGCTTTAAAGTTAGGAAAGAAAATCGCATGGTATTACTAGAGGGTAAACTCTGTCCCTAAACTCCAAACAACAAACCAGTATTTAAAATAATTCTTCTAGCCGAATTTATTTTTATTTTAGTTTATTTTTCAATTGATTTTAACCTTTCTTACCTCTTAACCCGGTATCCGCGTCATAATCGCATTTTCAAACAGCTTCGACCCAGACACGATGCCAAATAACTTAAAACTTGCTCAATATTTTCCCAAAAGCTTGCTTGAATCTGAAGTTGTTAATAACACACCAGATCCAAATTTAAGGAAACATTATTTTTTTCCTAAGAGAGATAAGAGTTTAATTTTGACGTTAGTGACCAAATGCCATTATTGGGCATGGTGTATTCACTGACAGATGGCCGGAACAAGCAAACATTCAAGAAAATTCATCAAAGATTGAAAACAAAATAAAACGTCCGTATATAAATAATTAATTCAATCTATATCAACACTTATTTCTGTAATATGTTGATTTGTTAATATGGAAATACATTTTTAAATTCTGTTACTACCGAGAGTATATAGAGGATCTTACACGAGTGCCCATTGCGAATTGTTTTTATGAAACGGGTTTACTAAAGCCCGTGTTATATTTATTATAGTAAACGAGTTTCATAAAAACAGTTTGTAATGAACACGAATGTAAGGTTCTTTTTATCTATCACATAAGCCTTGCACGTACCATAGAACATGAAACAGGATATAGCTGACGGCTATTTCGTTCATTGTTTACAGACAACATAGTAATACAACGGACAACGCATATGGAGCGCTGCAACATACTAACGATTATATAAGCGTAATGATTGGCAAACGATTAAACGACACCGTGCATTGATTTCCCTATCCTCTTTAAGATGCATTATCGACCGGAGTCAAAATGGTAATTTGCATAAAAATACACTAGCGCATTTTCTGCAATTTACGGTACTCTGTTTTGTCACTCCCACGTGGTAGATTATGTGATAAAAGAATATACATGTAAAGCGTTCCAAACTGACGTAATATTCATTCCCACACACCAATGGTAAACCATCCTCTAATTCAATACACTTTTGTCAATAATAAGACTTGATCCCACGCGTGATGAAATAACGGACCATTCTATAGATAGAACTACAGATAAAGGTGCATACACAAATACTGAAATTGGCATTTCTGCACCAAACCCTATGTCGTGAACACTCTTTAGAATCGTCTCGAATAAAGAAGTTAGTCTCGAAAATGTTTTAATCTGGACATCTGCATAATGAATTGAATCTATACTGACATGTATGTATGTAGTATGACGATTAAACCGATGCATTTGTTAATATGCAATACATTTGTCTTAACCCTTCGCTTTCTGAATTTTAAAATACATTTCTCCTTCTTTACCCATGCCCTGTTGTATAATTACATATATCTTCACTGTCTACAAGTATTTCGCTGTGCAATCACTGCTGTGGAGTGCACTGGTTGCACAATCAATTTGTAAATAGTGCAGACTCTAATGAGACAGCTCCTGCAGGAGCTGTCTCATCAGGGTCTTCACTATTTACAGGTAGGTATACTGACGTGAATAGCAAGCGAAGGGTTAAAGTACTGGCAGTACAAGAATATAAAGCGTTTCGAACTGGCGTAATAATCTTTCCCACACACCAGTGGTAAATCAACCTCAGTCTATTCCAATACTCTTTTGTCAAAATTAAGACTTGATCCAACGCACGATGAAATTACGGACCATTCTAAAAAGACGTAATTGTCAAATCCATCGTTATGGAAACTGCAGTCGTCGCTAGTAAACGCCGCTGTGCTTTTTTTCTTGATATGCTACTTTAACTCATCAATTCACTACTATCGCCAACTCAATATACATTAATCACACCGCGTAATTCCGACCAATTGTCTGCAGTTGGCTGAATGGGTGTATGGCCAAATACTACCGCTTGCAACAATAAAGGAATACCTGATTTAAGTAATCCATTACTGATTGAACTTATGATTTATAAACAAACAGGCGGTTGCTTAATGCAATGCGAACATTATAGGAACTTTCTCTCCAAATTTTGTCCTGCTTTATGCTACTTGTCTTAACCCTTTACCCAACATATGCGTATTTTAGATGTAACACTTTTGCAAACAGAGTAGACCCTGATCAGACGGCTCCTATAGGGATCGTCTGATCAGGGTCTGATCTGCTTGCTTATGGGATTATATAGACTATATAGTATATCTTCTACAGTTTCTGCAAAAGCTAAAACTGTATGTGTTTCTATACCATTAGAAAACGTATCTATTTATTAATCATTTTGTAATTATTTCTTAAATGCATATCCATGAGGGAATTGGTTAACAACTAAGATTTAAACTCGATTTGGTAAGTGCATAATATACATAACCGGAGTTCCAGATAAGATATGTACATTAAAACATTGCCAATCATAATGTCTTAATTACCTCGACAAACCCTATGTTGTGACCGCTCGTTGGAATTGTCTTGAAGAGACTATTCTAAAGAGTGGTCGCAACAAAGGGTTTGGTGGAGAAATGGAGATTTTAGTATTTGAGTAGAACCTTTATCTGTTGCTCTACATAACTCTATATTTCCACGACACTGTGTGACATACTGAGTGACTCTGTGTCATTATACATTTACTTCAAGAATATTCATGTATGATATAATGCCTCTATGTATATTAATCATATGACGTTTATAATGACATGCAAAGGAGAACATAGTGTTCGAGAGTTGATTCAGAACTTTTCTGAATAACTTTATTTTTGCATTAAACTACCATCTGGCTTTCAGAGCCAGACTTAGACATCTTCCTGGCGGTCGCTTTAGAGTGCTTTAACTGTGCATGGATAATTCATGAACTAAACGCCAAATGCCTTTATTTAGGCATGGCACATGTTCATCAACACTATTTATTGCGTTAATATACGAATGCCATGACAGACTTCAGAAAACATTTAACCAAGGATTGGGCATCAAGTATTTAAGATACAAGAAACTTTATTTATAGTTGGGTGTTACAGAATAACATTAAACATTAGTTAGTAGCTATTTACCGATTTAACAAATCTTTTCTTAACAAAAATGCATTAACCAACTAAAAACCTGTGGATAAGAACATGTTAAAGATAGGAATAGCTATAAATAAATAATACATCACAGTTTTGATATTTGCTGTAGATGATTTAAAAAGTATGTATATATGTTTGTCTATATATTAATTAAACCCATTTCAACTTAAGAATTTAAACATTTTAAAAGCTGTGAGAAAGATGCTGATCTAGACCAGAGGCCTAAAAACTGCCTTAAAATGGAAGTACCTACATTTGACGCGTTTCAAAAATACCTAAAATATACAAAACTCATTTGTTTATATGCTGAAAAGTACTATATCGCAAGAACACCTATGCAATAAACGTTGAAAATGACAAAACATCAATGTGTTTTATATCGACGATCCTTTTTTTTACCTGATGTTTCCGTTTTATCCGGGTTGGGTTTTAATTTCATATCTGTTCGCGCTTCTCGCGTTTATCCGACCACTTCCGATAAAAGCTGTTACGTAAACAATAGAGGGATTAGGTGATCATCGGCAATACGCGGAAAATTTGAACGGAAAGCGCCGATACTACTTTGGTGTAGAACAAAAAGTATAGGTACTGATGAGTCGGTTTATTTTGTATCACAGGGGCATTTTTCGATATAAGTTCAACTTGACAATCTTCATAATAATGATTGAGCATAACAAATACCAAGTTTTATGATATTATTGAAAAACAAAATGCGTTCATTGTAGGGAATTCCTCTTTAAGAAGATAAATAAGAGGCTGATTTTACAAAAAGAATACAAAAGTGTGACTGCTAAATTTGTTCTAGAAACAAATATCACCCCAAATCAGATTTGGGGAGAACTGATCAACATTTTCCTCATCGTAAATGGCATAGCTGATGTGGTTGTTCATATATATGAAGAGTAATACATTCATTACAAATAAATCCCTGCTATCATGGTGTTTCTAGGAACACTAAAAAAGAAACCCATAATGGGGAAACACTAACCCTTTACCTAAGCTGTAGTCATGTAAAAATGGCAACATGAACGTTTATTAGCCTAATTTTATAACATAAGTTTTCAAGGGAAAATTTATTCTTACCTTGGTGAAAATTGTAAAATCGGATCTGTAACATGTCATAAGTATGTCAAAAGCCAAATCAAAACAGGACAGACCCTGATCAAATAGCTCCTATAGGAGTCGTCTGATTTTGTTCTATTCTGTTTGGCAATGCTCGAAAATGTTAACATGAGGGAAGGGTTACTTATAGATGTGTAACATTTACAAGTAATATACTTGCAAAGAGTGTACTTGTCTTTTGCAAACAGTGAAAGAGGTGTTACTATATGCGCCCCCAATCAAAGTTAACATAGTTTGATATTTTGCAGCACCTCTATAGCTGTAATAAATATATACTAGTAACAATCTATCAATCAATCAACTAATCAATACTTATTTACATTAAGTTCCCTTATGCCCACATATTTTTATATATAACGCGATATGAACATATGTCAGTGGATCTATACAGTAAAACCCCGCTAATGCGACCACCTAAAAGAGGTATAAGTTTGGGTGTTAGATGCAGGTGGTAGCTTAATGCAGGACAAAAGTAATACAGAAAGCATTACTTTTTTCCTGCATTAAGCAACCACCTGCTTATAAAGACAGGTATGTTTATTAATTAAGTGGTCGCATTAGAGGGGTTTTACTGTAATTGTAATTTAGAAGCCTACAAACTATCTTTAGAAGGATATTAAGGTTTGAAGTGAAGAGAGGGCATACATGTAAATGAAAAATATCCGTTTAGAACTGGTAAAAGAAAAATAATCTCTGTCAAATAAGTATTGGAGGGTTTGAATCCACAGTCATATGCATTGAGTAAATACAACAACTGGACATCATTCATAGGGTAAGATCGGGTAATATATACATGTAAAAGGTATTAACATAAAGCAAGTCTAAATCTATGGGGAGATTATAATGGCACTCCCAGCCACAGGGGACCATTTCGTGGGTCTAGGTGGTCGATTTAGTGTTATATTATATACAAGGGTTCCTACTCCCGATTCGCAGATTTCCAGACCTATTAGAAATAACGTCCGGTTTTGGACATCCAAGATGGAATAACCACTGATGTCAGTTACGACCGCGAGGCTCGGGCATTGTACTTTTCAAATAATATAGCTTTTGATATATTCCGACTAAGCCGTAACCAGTGCCGACGTGAAATTCCTACAAAATACGCTAATTTTGCTTACTCGAGCAAAATCAGCGTATTTTGATGGAATTTTGTAGGAATCGATATCTATGTTGCATTTTTTGTTGTCTGTGTTACTTTTGTAGTAAAAATGCCAGATCATAGGGCAGTAAGTAAATTTCGATCTGATAAAATATGGAAAAATAGTCAAACAGGGAGAGCCACACACGAAATGACACCGCACCAAACACCATCTAACAAGAAACGGTAAAGCCACAAGACAAAACATAACAGGACGCATATCAAGACGAAACACGAAATACTTGTAAACCAAAAGCTTGCAATCAGGTGACAAAAATTTACTTAATCTTAAAAGAACATTTAGTTGACCAGCTGCTTTCTTACACATTTTAGCTGTTTGTTAGTTGAAGTTGAGTAGTCAATTTCAATTCCAAGCAAATTAACACAATTTTCACATTTGATATTTATTCCATCAATATTAAAGTATTTTATTATTTCATAAGTTTGCTTTCCCATAGCTATGGCTTGAAACTTAACAGGTCTGGCTTGCATTAAGTTGAAATTAGACCAGTTAATTAGTACATTACTTTCTTCTTCAGGAGTAGATTTGGGGGTATTAACATTCTGATGATTGTATGATAGAGTGTTGTCATCTGCATAATTATATAGTTTGGATGTCTCTATAAAGTAAATATCGTTCATGAAAATATCTACATTTAATTATTTCGCTGCAAAATTCTGTCGTCTGCAAAATGTGTCGTCTAGTACAACGTTCGTTTCTCGACGTTTCTCCCCTTTTCTTTCGAAAAACATTACCACGGTAACAAAAACATTGGATCCCGATGAGAAGCCGAGTTAGTCTGAATCTTATCTGGATCCAAACTGTTGGCATAGGTAGTCACATGTGCAGCAGTTGCAGAGAAAGAGTTCACAAGCGTACATGTATCATTAACTCTTTCGCTGCCAAATGTTGTCGTCTGCAAACTTTGTCTTCTGCTACAATTTTCATTTTTATATTTTCTTCATTTTTGTTTCAAAAAACAGTCATAGTAACAAACAGTTTGGATCCTGATGAGACGCCGAGTTACTCCGCATTTTCATCTGGAGCCAATCTGTTCGCAGAGGTAATCACAGATGCGATATCGGCCGAGAAATAGTTAATTAGTACAAATACATAGAGGGTCTTGACATTTTAAGAAAAATATGAAAAGACAAACAATCATCTTGGCTTTTTGTTGTAGTTTTATGTGAAAGACTACCACAGCCATACAAGCTCGACCTGACTGACATTTGCAAATAGCTTGGACACAAATGAGACGCCGAGTAACTCGGCGGCTCATCAGGATTCAAGCTGTTTGCCACTCGGCCAAATGTCTTAACCCTTTCCCTATTCACTATTCTTGTAAGAAATAATGACATAATTAATATTTATTAGCTGAAATTCTATAGTGTAAAATTTTAAGGATATTGTGTTTTTGCCTTGACAAAAAATGTTGATTCAAATCTATATATCATGCAAAAAGCAAACAGAGCAGACCCGTTGGGAGTCGTCTAAACAGGGTATTCTCTGTTTGCAAATGCGTGAAAACAATATATGAAGAACAGGATTAAACTGATAGAAATTAAGTTAACCCTTTGCCTGTTCTATGTTTAATACAAATTTCAACTACTGAATATTCGTGGACAAAATATTTATAATGAAATATAGAATGTCGAATAGTGTAGCCATTAAAGAAAGTAAAAAAACAAATATTTCATATTCCTCTGGCAAACAGAGCAGACCCTGATCAGACGGCTGCTATAGGAGCCGTCTGATCTGGGTCTACTCTGTTTTCAAATGCGTGAAAACACGTTTATATGAGGGAAGGGGTTAAACTGTAGCAACTCAGAGTTTCCAGTCTATTCCCTTTTTTCAGCTGGCTAATGGTTACTTCTCAATAGAAATACATTATGAACACCATTTAATGTACTGCTTCCAAAATGAAGGTAATTAACCCATACCTATGTCTTATCATTTCAAACAATTATGTCTGTTCTTGAAATAGCAAACCATTAAAGAGAAAGCATTAGTGATCTAAATACATTTGGAAATACAGTATTAAGTTGGACTATCGTGTTACAGTTTCCGATCATATGGTGATTGGTGTATTGTAGAATCTGTCTGAAGGACATATTAAATTAACCCACTCCCTCCTACTGACGCTTTTTGACGCCTCTGTAAAAGTCATTGCTTGAAAACATTGTGATAAATAAAGCATCTGCTCCATAGGAGCAAAAGTTCTATTTACCACTATGGTTTCAAAACCACACAATTATTAAAAACTCTTTGTTCTAGTAAATACTCCTTTTCGGTAGATTCATTTAAAGAGGTTGGGTCTAAATACTGTCGGGGGGGGGTTACTCACATGGGAGTAGATAGCTGTTACCATTTCAACCCTGAATTTTCAAAATGGAATAGCCCATCAATATTTAATTATAGAGTCAACTCAGTAAGACAGTTTAAACGTGCTAGATGATTTAAAATGACAATCAGCTCTAGGAGCTCTCTGATCTGGTTCTGCATATTTTACAAAGGGTTGAGGTAGTTTGGTTTGGTTGTTATCAGGTTTGACGTCGTGTTGACAGTATTTCAGTCATATCACGACGGCCAGCTAATTACAGGTGGAGGAAAAACCCAGAGGTTCTTCTGTGCACGGAACAAATTGCATTGTTTCGTGCACAGAAGAACATCCAAGTGGAACCATCGACTTATCGCAAACAAGCTGGAAGGCTTCCTCACATGAATTATCCAAATGCCGAGACCGGGATTCGAACCCACAGCTGTGAGGGGCTAAGTGAATGCCAGTCAAAGACCATAACCACTCAGCCACGGAGGCCCCCGGGTTGAAGTAGAACAAAGGTAATGCTGAAAGGTCCTTTAGTAGTAACAGATCAACTGCCAGAGATTAAGTTTTTCACTGCAATAATTCTTCATATTCTTCATATTTTGTAGCATCCGGTATAGGAACCCTTTAGTATACTACAGTAAACCACGCTAATGTGACCACCTAAAATAATTCTGGGTGCTGTATGCAGCTGGTAACTTACGGCAGGACAACTGTAATGCAAAAAGCTCATAGAAGAGCTTTCTGCATTACTTAAACGGTATTGCATTAAGCAACCACCTGCTTATAAAGACACCCATGTTTATCCATTAAATGGTCGCATTAGAGGGGTTCTACTGTACTTGCAAATTCAAGATAACCTATGCAAACATGTAGTTTGATCCTACATTTTTGCCAGGACAAACGTTTTCTTATTCAAATGCTATTATAAGTGTTAGGCTAATTAATATGCGAACATATGTTATTTCTTACGTGAATATCCATGCAAGTATATACGTCTGTAGGATAATATAATTTCGTTCATCATGTCAACGAGTGAAGAATGTGTATACCATTAGAAGGGAGGAAAATGGCGGTTGTTTTTTAGCTGTAAAACCAGATTACATGTACCTGTATTTCACCACATAGAGTGAACCCTCATTGTACCGGCATTCGTAACAATGGCACCCTCGTTATACCGGCAGTATATCGATACCTTGAAACATAATTACTGTTAAATATTCGAAACTACCACTGACTCAATAGGTGCAATGTCATTAAGACAGGTGGTCACTTAATGCAGAACACATGATGTACAAAAAAGCTCCACAAGGGAGCTGTTTTTATTTCCTGTGTTCTGCATTAAGCATTCACCTGATAGTACTAGTGTGAAACTAGTCATATGGTTTCTTTCATATTTAAACTTGTTTTAAAGGCAACCTCGTTATACTAGTAAAATGTCTGGAAAGAAACAGCTCAGTTGTAACGACGTTCACTGTACAAACTATTACAAATTACGGTACAATGCGCATAGAAACTGCAAAAGTTTAAAATACAAGTTTAGATTGCCAAGGTTCAGCAGTTATGAAAGAGGAAATAATTAAATGGTCAAAGACAAAAAAGCGAATGCAACAAACAAAAATAAAGAGATACAGACAAACGGACAGACAGATTAACAGATAGACAGACATCCAGACCGAGATTACGTTTTTCACTGCAATGATTATTCGCCTTCAGTGTGTTGCATAACAGTTCTTCCTCTCAAAGACAAATTCTGCTTTGTATTTAAAACAAAATTATCCCATATGTCTGAATCTTGACAAGACGCCGGATTACTAGACAAGACGCCAGGTTACTAGACAATACGCCGGGTAACTAGGACAAGACGCCGGGTAACAAGGACAAGACGCCGGGTTACTAGACAAGACGTATGGTTACTAGGACAAGACACCGTGTAACTAGGCGTTTTATCTGGATCAAAACTATTTGTCATCACAAAATCTGACGTAAAGTTAAGAGGGAGGAGCTTTTTACAAGTAAAGACGTATTTGCTTGTTCTTGGCCCTTACAATGCCGGAAATTAACCACTAATGTCCTTGCCAGCAGCTTATACCCAGTTGAGAGGGTTCCTAGAAGAGCCCTCACATCAGGGTCTGCATTTTGTTGTCATGTTACACTTTTCTTTAAACAAAATCCCTAAATATTCACCATCAGATTGGCCTATTTGAATTTTGGAATAATCCATTTGAAAATTTAGCATTGTCAAGGGTTAATGTTCCATCTCCCACAACCACTTAACCCCTTTGATTGCTGAATATTTACAATGACGTGGGCTTGGATAGGGAGTCCATTCAGTGTGAAAGGTTTATATTTTCCGAATTATTTTGACTGACAGTGCATGTCCTAGAGGAACCCTGTGATCTAGTTCTACATTGTCTCCAAATGCCAGTCTACTAATTTTCAGAATTAAAAGGGTTAAAGGGTTAAAAATAAGCTCAAATCTTTAAGACAAGGTAGAATTTATGAGTTTCTATTCATGTCAATTTTCTGACAGTCGCCATCATGACGCACAGTCTCTGAATTTTTAACTCTTTTGGTGCCAAATATATTTCGTCTGCAAACAGTGACGTCTGCTTTGAGTTTCAGGGTAGACTTTCCTTAAATGTTTCTACATTGTGAGTTGTGTATAAAACAACTTGAATGCTGATGAGATGCCGAGTTACTCGGCGTCTCATCTGAATCTAAAGTGATTGCAAATGCAAGTTAGGTCGCTAATAGCGGCATATGGGTTTAAATACAGTGGGACCAACACTTAAAGAGGAAGTCCCTACAATGATCGCATATTTTCAATAATATCATAAAACTTGGTATTTGTTATGCTCTATCATTATTATGAAGGTTCCCAATTTGAACGTATATGGAAAAATGCCCCTGTGATACAAATAAACCAATTTCATCAATACTGATAATTTTTGTTCTACAACACAATATTATCGGCCTTTTCCGTTGATTTCTTCCGCGTTTTGCCGATGATCACCCGATCCCTCCATTGTTTACGTAATAGCTTTCTCGGAAGTGGTCGGAGAATCGCGAATAGGGTGAACAGTTACGAAACTAAAACCAAACTCGAATAAAACTCAAACATTGGGTAGTAAAACCGGGATCGGCGATATCAAACACATGGATGTTTTGTTATTATAAACGGTAATTGGATGGGGCTTTTTGCGATATACTACTTTTCAGCATATAAACAAATGAGTTTTGGATATTTTAAGTGTTTATGAAACGCGTCAAATGTAGGGACATCCCCTTTAATGTAAGCTTAATGGTATGAAATATTCCATTATGTTAATCCTTTACTCCATAAATACGATTTTCTAGGCTTTTTGAAACAGAGTAGACCCAGATCAGACGGCTCCTATAGGAGCCGTCTGATCAGGGTCTGCTCTGTTTGCTTTTGAGATAATATAGATCTGATTCTACAGTTTCTGTCACAATGAAACTATTGTGTTCATCACGCCATTAAAACAAGTCAGTGAATTCATACTCATGATGTCATTATTTTTGTTTGAATACTCATGGAGTAAAGGTATACATGTAAGAAAAAAATAATTCATGAACATTAATTAGCTGACTTGTTTTAACCCATTACCTCATATCCTATTTTTAGACCCATCCTCTTTCATTAAATATACCGTAAAGGGGGATTTTCTAAAGAAATGGAACATTTTAGAATTGTATAGTTTTGAAACCATTGTAATAAACTGAGCATTTGCTCCTATGGCGCAAATGCTCTATTTATCACCATGGTTTCATAAAGTGACTTTTACAGTAGCTTTAAAATGCGTCAATATGAGGGAATGGGTTAATGACACATGAACACACACACACGTTTGGCCATGGCAGAAACTGAAGAATCAGATCTATATTATTCCACACACATGACAATGTATGAGTAACTTTTTAATCAATGGATTCCAGTGGGTGTATAATATTAAATCTGTCCTAAGCGACCAATGACCACTGTCATGCTGTAAACAGTTTGTCTGATTAAAATAAATTTTGTTGCAACTTTTACAGTGTGCAAAACTTTGAGAAAGTATTAACCCTTTCCCTGTTCTGTATTCATTCCAAATCCCAATACCTACTGAATAGTCATGGGCAAAGTAGTTATAATGAAACATGGAAGGTAGAACATTGTAGCCATTTGAGTAACCAAAGTAATATATCTATCAAATTCCATAAGCAAACAGAGCAGACCCTGATCAGACGGCTCCCATAGGAGCCGTCTAATCAGGGTCTACTCTGTTTGCGTATGCGTGAAAAACATATAAAGGAAAGGTTTAACGGAGTACCAAGCAGACTAGAACTTCAGGAGACGCCAAACTGCTCAGAGTCTTATCTGGACCTCAATACCAGTCAGTTCTGTAGCATCCGGTACATACATATATATCATTTAGAATGATACTCGGACACACATAATGTATAAAATTCCCACCGGATATTTTGTTACTTTTGCCCTGCATTACCTCTTTACTTCATGTATATTCTAAACAAATAATAAATAATGACATAATTAATATTAATTTGATGAATTTCAAAAAATTGCATTGGAAATTTTGCCTTGGCAGAACCTGCATTATCCGATCTGTAGTATATCATATGCAAACAGAGCAGACTCTGATCCTTTAGGGACCGTCTGATCTGGGTCTATTCTGTTTGCAAATGCGTTAAAACGCGTATCTATGGCGTAATGGGTTCAAAACCAACGTATTCAGCCGCATTATAACTAATAACTGGGTCCATATTCACTAACATTTTGAGTTTTTAAATAGAGACTAAGGCTCAACAACTGCAAATTTAAAATTGTTTGTTAGGTGTACCATTTTTTAAACATAATTTTGCCTAAAACTAGAAAAATGAACAAACCAGCCTTACAATAATGCATGAACGCAGTGTTAGATAAAGAAAGACGAACTTGCAACAACATTTAGGTCTGTAGGTTTCTAAGTTTACATCCAAAATGTTAGTGAAAAGAGGCCCTGGTTGTTTCACTAGGGTTTCCTGTGGCTTGATCTCATGCTACGTGTCAGATTTGTCAAACTAATGCCACTGTTATCATCACTTCTCCTCTTCATCATCATCTTCCCTAATACTTTACTGTCGCAATATGACCTATTTATTGCCACAGCGCCCGATCAACTCCATTACTCTGATGATATCCTGTAAACCATTTCCTTCATATAAACGCACGTTCGTGCATTTGCAAACAGAGTAGACCCAGATCAGACGGTTCCTGTATGAGCCGTCTGATCATGGTCTGCTAGGTTTGCTAATGGAATTTTATAGTTCTGTTTCTTTACTTTCAAAAATGGCTATAATGTTCGACCTTCCATATTCACTCCCTATCGACTGTGTTAAAATGAGGGGTGCACCTGCGAGAAGACATGTTAAGGTTTAGTAAAGAGAATGTTAAGGCGCCTGCCCAGTGTGTTAAGGTGTCTGTCCATATTTTAAGCAGCGCGGGACGAGCTGGAGCTAAATATTACATTATCAGGTAATTAAGTAAGATTTGTTTCAAGTTTGAAATACGTGTTAGTCTTATTACTGGCATTTGATTTATCGGTGGTGTTTTTCGTTTCATTTTCTTCTGATTTCATCGTTTTATAGAGGATAGGATAATGTGAATCGTTAGGACTATTGCACAATAAATGGCATAGTCCTTTGCATATCAGTTTCAAACACCAATGTTATGTACAAGCATAATCCAAAACTAATAACAGACCAATTTCATAACAAATTGTCTCTCTTTTGACTGATTATAAGGCAAATCGGATGCATTTTTTAAATCCGCATTGTTAAGGCGTGTGCCAGAGGGTGTTACGGTTCATGTTCTACATCAAAACTTACAGTTACGGTTCCTAATCGAAAACAATAAGTGTTTTTGAGAGTATGGAATCGATGTTTTAGGCCTGATAGAAGACTCAAACTACACTAGTTTCTGTCGTAAATATTGAGTGAGGTAACAAAATAAACTGAAAGTTGTATTAAAATTAATTATGAAACACGTATCCCATTCTTAATACCAGCACTTGTGTGACCCGTAATAATATGCCAGATTTTTAACAGCTATTGTAGAAATTAAATCTGACTAAACCTTCGATTAACTCAGTTTATAGACAAATAAGAGGGGTCCTAGAGGCGCCCTCTGATCAGGGTATGCAATGTTTGTCCTCCAAAATCCACTAGCAGTGCGGACCCACATGAGAAGGTTCCTCAAGGAGCTCTCTGACCAGGATCTGTTTTGTTTGTCCTTCAAAATCCCCTAGCAGTGCAGCCCCAGATGAGCAGGTTCCGCTAGGGGCTCTCTGACTAGGGTCTGTTTTGTTTGTCCTTCAAAAATCCCCTAGCAGTGCAGACCCAGATGAGAAGGTTCCTTTAGGAGCTCTCTGACCAGGAACTGCATTTTTTGTCATTTAAAATCCCCTAGCAAACCTTTCAAACTGAGTAGACTCTATTAATTAACCCGTTCCCGGTTTTATATTCAGTCTAATTTTCAATACCTACTGAATATTCATGAACAAACTGAATATTCATGAACAAAATAGTTATATTGAACTATAGAACGCGTAACCTTGTAAACATTTTAGAAACTAAAGAAACACATTTATCAAATTCCAATAGCAAACAGAGCAGACCCTGATCTGGGTCATCTCTGTTTTCGATGCAATGTTGTTAATAACCTTTTACTAGTAAAGTGCACCACACTAAAGGATGCAGATGACGATATGTACAGTGAATGTGCAGTTGGCAATTTTTCATTGGAGCGGGACTGTAGAAATACGTGAAAAGATGTTTATATGAAGGAAAGGGTTAAACAATGATGGTCTATTCTATTCCATTCCAAAACATCAGCGTGGAACATGTTAACCCTTTTCCTGATAGTGACCCATTTGGTGCCTCTGTATACATAGTGGATCCAGATCAGAGGATCGTCGTGGATGTATCAGAGTCAGTTTGCTGAAATGTTATAGATTCGTATTTGTTTGCAATAGCAAATATTTGTACTTTTAATACAATAACTAAAATAAGTCATACATGAATATTCATCTGGTAAAAGGTTATTAACAACATTGCATTGATAGGGTGTGGGTTGCATAACAAAATCATATGTTGCGATCGTTTTTCATTCGTTTGTCTTTTGGTATAGAAAATAGAAGACAGAGAACAGAAGATAGAAGCACAATAGATAATGCGTGCACATATATGAACTGACGACGCATGACTGGCAAATTCTCCATTGCAAAATTGATTTTTCCTGATATAAAGTATATAAACGCCAGACCCAGATCTGACGACTTCTGTAGAAGACGTCTGATCAGGGTTTGCTCTGTTTGCTTATGGTATGATTGTCTTCCCTGTCTGCCTGTCGCAATGTTTGTCTGCGCTTCTTCTCAAAAACGGCTGGGCAGATTTCAATAAAATTTCACAGCATGAAGTGAAGTTGTGCATGTCGCCAGGGTGATCTTGTTCGATTGTATTTCATAGTTATGTCCCCTACAATTTGTTTTAGAAAAACACCGACAGTTAGTAATTGTAATTACCATGTAATCGATGTCTTGCATAGATCCAAATATATATACCCAGGGAGCCAGTGGGGTCTACCGTGCGCCCCTCCCCTAGACTAGTCTGGGGGCGCTAGCACGGTAGACCCCACTGGCTCCCCGAGTAATACCATCAGTATTTAAGAATTTAAGAATCTATTTCTCGAGTATTATCTGTAGATGTAAAGTAAACCCACTCTAAACAGAAATTTTAGTAAAGAAGAATTTAGATACTTTTAGGCAGGTGGTTGCTTAATTCAGGGTGACAGTCATGCAGAAAGCTCTAAGAGGAGCTTTCTGCATGACTTTGACCTTGCATTAAGCTGCCACCTGTCTCCTAGACCGATATTTATACTACATTTAACATGTAGTTTAGAGGGGGTTTACTGTATACCAAAAATGTCGCTTATGTTAGAATAAATGTCAGAATGTAATGCCATAAGACATTCTGTAAGAGTCCGTAACGCTGTAGAAACATGTAAGAGAACGTAACATGCGTCAGTTTATTGGGAAGAAACCGTAACATGTACACGGATGTGATAATGTGGATAAACTCGTCAAAAGCAGTTTAAATCCTGCAAATTAAGTGTACCTGTGGGTGCTACATGCTAAATAAGGCATCACCGGTACATATCGTCTAAAGTGTTTTCACCTTTAGCGAAACGAAATGTAAAACAGAGTAAAACCTTCATGTTTTGAATAATTAATTACTGTTAAAACCTTTTTTTCGCGCACTGATTGCTTTTAACACGATTTCCTGCGCACGTATGATGTATAATTCGATATGATATACGATATTGCCTAAGTATTGAATAAAGAAACCAAAACTTAGAAAAATAAACTGCTTATCGAGCGTTAATTGAATCTTCTTCCTCGCATATTTGTAAACAAGTAGGCAGGCGCCGTAACAGTATCGAACCGATACTTTAACATGTCTTTTCGCAGGCGCACCCCTCATTGTAACACAGTCGATAGGGAGTGATATTTCATTAAAACTATTTTGTCCATGAATATTCAATGGGTATTGAAATTTGGAATAAACATAGAACAGGGAAAGGGTTCACCCTTACAATGCGCAAAGAGTGTAGACCTTGATGAGAGGGCCTCTAGAGCAGCCCTCTCGTCAGAGTCTGCACTGTTTGTCATGTTTAACTTTTCTTTAGAAAAATAAATCCCTAAATATTCACCGTAAGCTTGACCTGTTTGAATTTTGGAAAAGTCCATTATGACAATTCAGCGCTGTAAAGGTTGAGGTGGCCTTACTGGTATTTGCAAACAGCCAGGATTGAGATGAGACCCCGAGTAAATACGTGTCTCACAAGAACCCAAGCTGTTTGACACTCGATCAAATAGTTTCTCAAAAGCTTGAAACAATAGTACAAATTGAAACAAATCAATAAAAGGTAAAAAGGGTAAAGCTGAGGTTTATAGTCTGGAGTCTATATATACTAATTCTCCCGACTTACACATTTTACCCCTGGTCACTGGGTTATAAGTCGGCCATTTACATTTGGTGCCCAGGACAGCCATGGCACATCGATTTATTTCCCTAACAGGTACCCATTTATACACCTGGGTGGAGAGGAGCAAATCTGGGATGCATTTTTTATCAGAAAACTTTGATTGTTCGATGGTAGGATTCGAACCAAGGACTCTCCGATCCAAAATCCAACGTCCTACCACTGGATCACGACTCCCAATAGTTTAGTACATATCAACGTTTTGTCAGCAAGATGTGGGTAAACTAATATTCTAAACAGTAATTTAATTAAAATTAATTGGCTTTAAACCCAAAATGATGATTTAACACTGATCACTTCGAAATACCGACTGAATAGTTTACCCTTTACTCCACAGAAACGCCTTTAAATGTCTTTACAAACGGAGTAGTCCCAGATCAGACGGCTCCTGTAGGAGCCATCCTATCAGGATCTATTCTGTTTGTTTGGGATAATATAGATATAATTCAACAGTTTCTACAATGGCTAAAATGTGCCGTTTTAAACAAAATCATCTAACTAATATTCATGAAAGGGTAATAACATTTTAATTGGGGAATGTAAAATATTCTCAATCAGACACCACACTCTTTGAAAATGAAACAAAAAGATGTCAGATGAAGTTGCATTGCCATTGAATTGGTTACGTTTATGCTGTAGTCTCCAACCTCTGCACAAGCTACATGTTCACACTTCCTCTACCACCATCTATCCTCTGCAAACTTTGTCGTCTGCTACAAATTTAAGTTTTCATTTTTCTTTATATTTTGTTTCATAAAATAATAACAGTAACAAACAGTTTGGATCTTGATGAGACGGCGAGTTATTCGGTGTCTCATCTGGATCCAAAACTGTTTGCATAGGTTATGACAGATGCGACATTGGCAGCGAAAGAGTTAACAATGTTAAATTTTCTTTAAAAGAAAAACTCGCTGAGCTGTTGAAGTAATATTCTCAGAGGAAAAGGCTGTGGATGAATTATAGTAACTGTTCTTAACACTTATCACATGGTGACAATAAAATGTTTGCTCAAATTTGGATATGATAAAATTTTGACTATTTTTAATACGAACAGGCTTGTGGTAAATTATTGGCCGAGTGTCAATAAACCTAGATCCCAATGAGACCCCGAGTTACTGGGTGCCTCATATGGACCCAGGCAGTTTGCAAATGCGAGTCAGGTCGCGGATAACTGTATAAGGGTGAAGGTTATGTTGTCATTGTTATATTGGAATATAAAGTTTACTGAATACCCTCAAATTTCATTACCTACTGAATAATCATGGACAAAAGAGTTATAATGAAATATGGAAGGCGGAACATTATTTCCATTTTAGTAACTAAAGAAACATATCTATCAAATTCCAGTAGCAAACAGAGCAGACCCTTATCAGACGGCTCCTATTGGGTCCGTCTGATCTGTGCC
Organism: Azorinus chamasolen; assembly: GCA_963576725.1. Lineage (NCBI taxonomy): Eukaryota > Metazoa > Mollusca > Bivalvia > Cardiida > Solecurtidae > Azorinus > Azorinus chamasolen. Next base: position 49,282,121 of record OY755246.1, on the reverse strand, counting down.
TGCACTGGCTGCAAATGCGTAAAAACACGTTTATATGAAAGAAGGGGTAAAACAGTGAATATGTGTCTTTATAGGCAGGGGACTGCTTAATGAAGCGTGAAAATCAGACAGGAAGTTCCTTTGTAGAAAGTTCAGCTAGTACATGCTCATATTGTCTTTATTTCTGACATTCTGACATGAATATTCACCTGGTTAATGTCAATGGTTAACAATGGCACATATACAGCTCCTCCTCAGCATAGGAAATAGATGGATTCCAAAATATAAATTTTGACGAGTTTACTGTAAGTACTTTTAGAATAATTGGTTATAGCTCACCTGAGCATAGTTCATGGTGAACTTTTGGGAGACTTTCAAGAATGTTCGGCGTGCGTCGTACATCAACAATTCGCTTGTGAACACTCTAGAGGTCACAATTTCAGCCCATTTGTTTTGTTTTATAAAACTTGGTCAGAATGATTTTCCTAATAAAATATCGGACGAGTTTTAAAGTGGATCATGAGTAACACTAGGTCACAAGGTCAAATAGGAAAACACTATAGAGGTCAAAAGTTTAGCCCGATTTTCAAGAAACTTCTAAGTCATACATTTCAGTTACCACTGACGAAAAGACCATCATTTCAGACCATGTCAAAAAGTGTGAAAAATTTGGAACCGATATTAAAATTACACAACATAAACTTCCTACTATGTATTGGTTACCAAAACTACATAAAAAAACCATATAAAGCGCGTTTCATTGCAAATTCTAGTTCATGTACAACTACTAAAGTGTCTATACTTTTGACTTCTTGTTTAACGAAGGTAAAGGAACATGTAAAATTTTACTGTGATAAGACTTATGAAAATTCTGGAATAAATCTCTTCTGGTCTATTAAGAACTCTTCAGAAGTCTTAAACAAACTTAAGAACAAAAGGTATCTTGCATCCACTGTAAGCACGTACGATTTTTCTACTCTGTACACAACTCTTCCTAATATTTTAATTAAGGATAAGCTTACTAACTTGATCCAGAAAGTATTTGCCCGAGAAAAAACATCATTCTTGGCATGTAATGCTGAAAAAGCTTTCTTTACTGACGAGCAAATGAAATATTACACCAATTGGACTTGCTCAGAAGTTTGCGAAGCACTAACCTTTCTTTTGGATAACATATTTGTACGTTATGGGAATGCTATATACCGTCAGGTAATTGGTATTCCCATGGGTACGAATTGTGCACCACTTCTCGCAGATTTGTTTTTGTACTGCTATGAGAGAGATTTCATGTTGAGTTTGAATCCTCAATCACAAGAAGGTGTTATAAAAGCCTTCAATGAAACTTGTCGATATTTGGATGATATTTTTAACTTAGATAACCCTTTCTTTGATGCTCTGATTCCTACAATTTATCCTAAAGAACTCAAATTGAATAAAGCTAACCCGTCCGACAATTATGCAGCGTTTCTTGACCTAGACCTTAAAATTAATAATGGAATGATTTCTTCTAAAATATATGACAAAAGAGATGATTTTGATTTTAATATTGTAAATTTTCCTCATCTTGACGGGGTTGTTCCCCGTGCTCCATCTTACAGGGTTTATATATCTCAACTTATTCGTTTTGCTAGAGCTTGTTCATCTATTGACGATTTTAACAGTCGAAATCTCATTTTAACTGAAAAACTGCTTAAACAAGGATATAGATACCATAAACTAAGAAAAACTTTTTCTAAATTTTACTATCGAAATCTCTCGCTTATTGGCAAGTACAAATGTAATCTCAAGGTACTTCTGCGACACGGTATTTCACATCCTGAATTTTATTATTGGACATACCCATTTTCTCACTTTGTTCATCAAATATATAAAACAATTCATTAAAAAGGAATATGATCCTGTATTACTACAACATACTGCATGTTTGGTTGTGAACCCTTTTACAGTTGGCAATCACGCTGGCCTCTTTGCATGTACGCCGACAAGAAAAGGTTACAAGAAGATGTTATAAAAGCCTTCAATGATACTTGTCGATATTTGGATGATATTTTTAACTTAGATAACCCTTTCTTTAATGCTCTGATTCCTACAATTTATCCTAAAGAACTCAAATTGAATAAAGCTAACCCGTCCGACAATTATGCAGCGTTTCTTGACCTAGACCTTAAAATTAATAATGGAATGATTTCTTCTAAAATATATGACAAAAGAGATGATTTTGATTTTAATATTGTAAATTTTCCTCATCTTGACGGGGATGTTCCCCGTGCTCCATCTTACGGGGTTTATATATCTCAACTTATTCGTTTTGCTAGAGCTTGTTCATCTATTGACGATTTTAACAGTCGAAATCTCATTTTAACTGAAAAACTGCTTAAACAAGGATATAGATACCATAAACTAAGAAAAACTTTCTCTAAATTTTACTATCGAAATCTCTCGCTTATTGGCAAGTACAAATGTAATCTCAAGGTACTTTTGCGACACGGTATTTCACATCCTGAATTTTATGGTGATGTGATTTACAAACTTCGTAGAATTATTGGACATACCCATTTTCTCACTTTGTTCATCAAATATATAAAACAATTCATTAAAAAGGGATATGATCCTGTATTATTACAACATACTGCATGTTTGGTTGTGAACCCTTTTACAGTTGGCAATCACGCTGGCCTCTTTGCATGTACGCCGACAAGAAAGGTTTAGTACTCTATGAAGGCGACCTCTTAAATCCAGAAATGGAAGGAGAACGTCGGATATCTGTACTATTTCATTTTTGTCGTACCCTTTATTACTTTTCTACAGTTACTCTGTTTGCAGCTCAATCATTGAGTACACTAGCGATAGGTGGATACAGTATGTTCAATTAAATGTTTTTTTGTTATACATGCACTTTACCACTGTATTTGCTGTCGCGGTTGTTGTAGATTAGTCGGAGAGGGGATACGTTTATTTACACTGTTTGTCTTTTAGGATGGGGATGGAATAAGGGTGAGGTTGGGCGCCCATAAACCGGTTTAAACCCCCGGTGACTTTTGTCACTGACCGTTCCAAGGCGGTACTTCCATCTTCCTCCTATTGAATGTTTGTTTTGTCTTTGTGCGTCTCTTGTTGTTTTTTCTACCCATGTACATTTGCTGTTTCCTTGTGTTGCTGTTCGGGCGAGTGTTTGTTCTGTATGTGGTATTTCCTGCATGACTCATTTTTGTACTTTTAGTACTCTATGAAGGCGACCTCTTAAATCCAGAAATGGAAGGAGAACGTCGGATATCTGTACTATTTCATTTTTGTCGTACCCTTTATTACTTTTCTACAGTTACTCTGTTTGCAGCTCAATCATTGAGTACACTAGCGATAGGTGGATACAGTATGTTCAATTAAATGTTTTTTTTGTTATACATGCACTTTACCACTGTATTTGCTGTCGCGGTTATTGTAGATTAGTCGGAGAGGGGGATACGTTTATTTACACTGTTTGTCTTTTAGGATGGGGATGGAATAAGGGTGAGGTTGGGCGCCCATAAACCGGTTTACACCCCCGATGACTTTTGTCACTGACCGTTCCAAGGCGGTACTTCCATCTTCCTCCTATTGTATGTTTGTTTTGTCTTTGTGCGTCTCTTGTTGTTTTTTCTACCTATGTACATTTGCTGTTTCCTTGTGTTGCTGTTCGGGCGAGTGTTTGTTCTGTATGTGGTGTTTCCTGCATGACTCATTTTTGTAATTTTGTCAGAATGAGTGTCTTAATAAAATCTCGGACGAGTTTTAAAAGTGGGTCATGTAGGATCAAAAAGTAGGTCACTAGGTCAAATAGTAGGAAAACTTTGTGAACACTCTACAGGTCACATTTGTAGTCGAATCTCTATGTAACTTTATCAGAGTGGTTGTTTTTTTTATAAAATCTCGGACGAGTTTGAAAGTGGGTTATGTGAGGTTTAAAAATAGGCCACTAAGTTAAACAGTAGGAAAATATTGTGAACACTCTAGAGGTCACATTTTAAGCCTAATCTTCATGAAACTTGGATAGAATAATTGTCGTAATAAATGCTTGGACGAGAGTTTTTTTCAATGCGGGTCATGTGGGGCCAAAAACTAGGTCACATAGTAGGAAAACCTTGTGAACAATCTAGTTGTCACATTTTTTCCAATCTTCAAGAAACTTGGTCAGAATGATTGTCTTGATAAAATCTCAGATAATATTGAAAATTGGGCATACGAGGTTATTAATTAGGTCACTAGTTTAAATAATAGGAAAACCTTGAGAACACTCTCGAGGTCATAGTTTAGCCAAATCTTTATGAAACTTGGTTATAATGATGTCCTGATAAAGTCTTGGAAGAGTTTGAAAGCGGGTTGCATTGGGTCAAATGTAGGTCACTGGGTCTTATTTTAGAAAATCATTTTTACACTCCAATGGCCACATATTTAGCCGAATCTTACTCAAACTAGCTAAGAATATTTGTCTTGGGGATATCAAGGTTGAGTTGATCATTGATGGAGTGGGATCAAAACGTAGACATGCAGGAATCACCGCAAACAAATTATACAACCTCCCAAACAGCACCACGACGACAAACAGCAAATGTACATGTATATAAAAGACACAAAGAGACGCACAGACATAACAAACAAACAATAGGGGGAGATGGAAGTAGCGCCTTGGAACGGTCAGTGACACATGTCACTGGGGGTTAACCGGTTATAGGGCACCCAACCTCACACTTATTCCACCCTACCCTAAATGACAAACAGTGTAAATAAACGTATCCACTCTCCGACCAATCTACAACAACCGCGATTGCAAAAATGGTGGTAAAGTGCATGTAAAACGAAAACATATTTAAGTGAAACAACTGTATCCACCGATCGCTAAGGTACTCAATGATTGAGCTGCAAACAGAGTAACTGTAGAAAAGAAAAAAAACCGACGTCCTCCTTCCATTTCCGGATTTAAGAAGTCGCCTTCATAGAGTACTACACCTTTCTTGTCAGCGTACATGCAAATCAATATTCTAAATCTTTGAAAATCGTGTTCTCCTGAACCACTTCTCATGATCCACTACCAACATTGATCAAATATTGTCCCTTAGGTCAATATTGACCCCATCGTGGAAATACCCAGCCTATAATCTTAAATCTATGGTAATCAGGTGAACGATTAAGGGCCATCTTGGTCATCTTGTAATTAATTGGTAGTTCCATATATTCTCTGCCTTTGAAAGTCTGAATAAACTTAATATACGTTAACCCTTTCTCCCATATAAACGCATTTTCACGCATTTGCAAACAGAGATGACCGATATCAGATGGCTCCTGTAGGAGCCGTCTGATCAGGGTGTGCTTTGTTCGTTCTGTTTGATTATGTTATTTCATAGATCTGACTTTACATATTCCACGATAGTGAACCAATCCCTGCTCAACGTTCCATGGTATTGTATTGTAATATGTCCAAGAAAACTAATGAGGTGACAATTGCTGAAAAAAGTTAAACAGGCAAGTGGTTAAGAAATTAAATCGATGTTAATTCGTCCCATACTGAGCGCCTCTTGACTCATTTGCAGACATCTTGGATCGAGTGTTAAAAATGTGACAATGGTTTGTAAACAGCTTGGATCCAGATGATACGCGGAGTAGCTATGCATGTCATCAGAATCTAACCTGTTGACAATTAGTTTCCTAAAGGTACGAGAGCGAGAGGTGCCCAGTTTATTTTGAACAAAACTAAAATAACAGTAAAATCTTACCTGAATACATTTTATTATAGCAAGTGCTCAAAATAGGACACGTTGTATATCATCCTACAACGCGTTGACCCTGATTCCAATATCTTGCTAATGGTTTCCTGGTCCACTTTACGCAACTCTTCCTTAAGAGATTTTTTAGGCCAACAATTGTGTTTCTTCGTCGTGTTATCAAACGCCGTTTTAGCACACTCCAGATACGAAAGCCCATAGGGGCTGCATCGCGGGACTCCGACACCTATTCTTCAGGCGAAATAAAGTGAATGTTTCTGCTCTTTGGAAAATTCAGCAAATTTTTATGTGTGGCTTTCGGTCTCTCTGGAACCAGTCTATGAACAACTTACACTAAAAACGGGCTTCAGATTTTTGTAAATGTAATACGCACCATTCACTTTGGTTCCGTTATCTCCGTTATGCCCGTTTTACCAGCAGGCAATATAATATATTCATCAAAAGTGCCAAAGTGTTTCTATTGTTTCCATTTCAGTCACAGATAAAGCCTCCAAAATCTAACTCTGTGCTTCTGAATTTGTGCCATGTTGTGAACTTGCATGTTTTTCTTGATAATGTTGTACAGTATAACGGCCACTAAATTGTGTTAATTAATTGGTATTTACGGCAGGTGGCTATTTAAAGCAAGGTGAAAGTCAAACATAACGCTCCCATATGCTCGTTCTGCTTTACTTTCACCCTGCTTTAAGCAGCCATCTTCCTTTAACACAAAATAATTGATGATATTTAGTGGCCGTTATAGAGAGGTTTTACTGTATATAGTTCTCTTGGACACCTCTAGTTTCGATGCCATCTATGTTTGAGTTGGCGGGTTCACTTTGGCGATCAAATGACCAACCTTGCGTAGAGTGTCCGGCGTGGCTGTCGTAGGCCGTTTCATGAACGTTGCCCTTGTAGCGCCGCCCTTATAATGTTACAATGTTGTAACTCATGGTTTTAAACTCCTGCTGAATGCTTTTAAGTATACCCACTACACTACCAAGTGCGGCTAATTGGAATTTGCAAACAGCTTGGATTCTATTGAGACGCTGAGTTACAGGGCTGCTTCGTCAAACAAATCTCAAAAGAATAACGATTGAGAGCATGTGCACATGAACATAATATAGTAATATGTTTAACAAATAATAAAGTTCAAATAAGCAGCTCCGACGTTATACACGAGGGTCTATTAACACGTCCGTGAGACAGTCTGATCATTCTTACGGTTTGTGGCACTATAACCCATTCCCTCATTGGCTATTTTTATATCCAACTTATTTTAACAAATCTTATAAAAAAGGAGCATTTACTAGAAAAAGAAACATTTTAAAATTAAAACGATTGTGACAAATAGCGTATTTGCTCCTATGGAATAAATTCTCTATCACAATGGTTTCAAAAAGTGACTTTTACAGAGTTGTCAAAAAGTGTCAATATGAAGAAAAGAGTTACATGGGACTGAAAATAATAGTTTTAAGCATTTTCAGACATTTGTATGACGTTGCTGACCGTGAATAAGCGAACTATAATACATGTACCACAGGAAGTAGTACGTCGTTAGCATTCGGTTCACAGGTTGATTAACATATCACGTTACATATTGACCTAATATCAAAAATGTTTTCATACACCATGTTATTACGTCACTAATCAAGATGGTGGCAGGATAAATATTTGAATGGTAACACTCCAGATATCGTGACATCGTGTCATTATGGCACACAGGCACGGCATAGGGCATACAATAACCTCTTAACTCTTACAACGCTGACTTTTTAAATAGACTATTCCAAAATTCAAACAGGTCAGGCTTATGTTGAATTATTGTTTTTTCTTAAGAAAAGTGTAACATTACAAACAGTGCAGGCCCTGATGAGAGGGCTTTTCAAGGAGCCCCTCATCTGGGTCTACACTGTTTGCAAATAACATTAGTGACGCGTGTCCCGCACACTATCCTCTTAGGCGTGCTATTGATTGAGGTACGACACAGGATTGCCATGAACTCTCAGATATTAAGTCTCGAACCTTTTGCTTGAATATGAGTTTATTCTCATGCACCTGATTGGCTGTAGTATTGATTAATCCCACTACTATAGAACCTTTCCTAAGCTGCCATTCATTTATTGAACATAGAATCTTTACAAAAATGAGTGATTGCTTAATACAGGTCAAAAGTAATGCAAAAAGCTCCTATATGAGCTTTTTGCATTACTTTTAACCTGCATTAAACTACCATTGACTAATCCATAATAAGACCTCTTTTTGATGGTTGTTTATGACATGTTCTATTTTACTCCAATGGGTGAAATCATCGCATATTTTAGTGTGCAGCAATTAAGGTTAATTTCCTTAGACAAATATTATCGTAAAGTATAACATACGACGATTGCAGCCTCTAGCTGCGAGTGTCCTATTTTAAAACCTCTCTATAACGGCCACTAAATTTTGTTAATTAGTTGGTGTTTAGGGCAGGTGGCTGCTTGAAGCAAGATGAAAGTAAAACAGAACGCTCATATAGGAGCGTTCTGTTTTACTTTCACCTTGCTTTAAGCAGCCACCTGCCTCTAACACAACACACTTGATGTAATTTAGTGGCCGTTATAGAGAGGTTTTACTGTATATTAAAACTTACGATAATATCAGTAATAAAGATATATAGTAAGACGAGCCTCAAGAATTAACCATGTTGCTGATTCTCAGAGATATCTTATACACACTCAAATATATGGATGTTAAAAATAAAGTACTTACAGTCAATGATTTAACAATGCAAACAGAATTATTGCTAACTCTACCGGTGCTTAACCCGTCTTGATTGTTTTTTTTGCAAAACAGCTTGGATCCAGATTAGACGCAAAGTAATCGGCGTCTGATCAGGGTCAAAGCTGTTTGACACTCGATCAATAGTTTCTAAAAATTGTGATCGAATCAAAAGTCGGTTAAAAGTTTAGCACATCTGTGATTGAGCAAACGTTATTTTTAAGCATGAGACGGGTCCACGTACTATCAACTTACTACACTTCTAATCAGCTGTTGTAGTGTTTGTTTACATGCTTCTATCTCACATACGCACGACAAAATATATCGTACATCCTTAATGGCACGAGCTACTACAGTATAACCGGCCGGCCCTAAGTGGCAATCTCCTCTTCGAGACGATTCTAAAGAGTGCTCACAACATAGGGTTTGGTGGAGAAATAAAGAAGTTATCCTTGAAAATGTTTGAATTTAAGCATCTTATCTGACGACCTCTGTATTATTATGTAAATTAAAGTAAAAAGTAAAGTGGAATAACGCGAAGCCCAATCAGTATTCAACCTGTTTAATACTGAATCAGTAGATATCTTAAGCTTCAGCGAATCTGAAGTAAGAAAGAATAACACAAAGTGTAGTTTTACAGCAAGATTAGAATTAATATCATTACCTTACGTACTCGGACAGACAAACTTAAACAACCGTACATGTAGCAGTGATACTGCACCTGAAGGAACTCTTTACTGCATAAATACGCATTTCTACGCCTTTGCAAACAAAGTAGACCAGATCAGACGGACCCTATATAAGGGAGCCGTCGGATCAGGATCTACTCTGTTTGCTTACAGAATAATGTAAATATGATTCTACAGTTTCTGAAGTGGACAAACGCATTTATGACCATTAGCCATTATAGAACATAAAATACTTAATACAGTAAAACCTCGATTATTCGAATTTTCGGTATGGAAGAATTTAGACCCTTTTAGACAGGTGGCTGCTTAATGCATGGTGAAAGTCATGCAGAAAGCTCCTAGAGGAGCTTTCTGCATGACTTTCACCATGCATTAAGCTGCCACCTGTCTTAAAGAGCGATAATAAAACGTATTTTAGTGTTCGAATAATCGAAGTTTTACTGTATTAATGACGTCTTAATTTCTTAGATGAATATTCATGAAGTAATGGGTTAACCAGTGTATTATAATACTTGCTAGTGTTGGGAATCGGACACACACAAAACACTCGATTATCGGCACATGTTCCATAAAATTCATGATTATTTTTATATGGCGGGTTTATTTGAGGGTAAAGCCCAAATATGGGCCGTAGGTTTGCAATCAATGTACATGTATAGCCAGACGAGTTTCAGACCAGTCTAAAATGTGACACTTTTTTAATGTTTTAAATATTAGGTTAGAAAATGGTTCTGTTCAGTTAAAAACTCTAATAAGATGTTTGGCATTGCCTTGCTTTCATTGTCTGTTAAACTGTACGGACTTCATAAGGTTATATATAAATCGTCGGCGATCGCCTGTCCTTCGTCGGTCATCATGTTCGGTCACCTTAACGACGTGATCGCCGAGTACTGCGATTAATCAGCACATTACTAATACACGTATTTGCTAATATGTCATTAACACTTTTGCTGCCAAATATTGTTGTCTGCAAACTTTGTCGTCTGCTGCAAACTCATCTGCTACAATTTTCATTTTATTTTTGTTCCTCTTCATTTGTAATTGAAAAAGCAGTCACAGTAACAATCAGTTTTGATCCTGATGAGACGCCGAGTTACCCGGCGTCTTACCTGGGTCCAAACTGTTTGCATAGGTAATCACAGATAGATGCGACATTGGCAGCGGAAGAATTAAAAGTATTCCAATTGGCCTTATTTAGCTGTACATGTACAAACCGACGGAGAGGAAAAAGTGGGTATCCGAATACTTAGGGTAAATATTAAAGTATGTACACTAACATGGAAGACCTTCAAATTGAAAACTACTATGTTATCTAATAAGTGCTATTATTCTGAACGTTGTTCATATTATCTAAGGAAATCATATATGTGGGTTACTATGGTAATGCCTTCCTTGTCATATTACTTCCTGTGATGTCAAAACTATTTAGCTGTACCACAATAAACATTTGATATCCACAGTTTTAGCCCTTTACCACATAGATAATCATGATCCATGCTTATAAAGCTTTTAGTTGAGTCTGAGTTTCGTTCTCAAGCTTTTGATTGGTCAGATTTGAGTTCTCAAGCTTTTGATTGGTCAGATTTGAGCCAGAGGCTCAAATCTGACCAATCAAAAGCTTGAGAACGTACTCAGACTCAACTAAAAGTTTTATAAGCATGGACCCAGGTTAATAATTAATGAATACATGACTATTCATCAGCGGATCATTCATAATTACAAATTTACGAGGACAGTTTTGAATGTGACAGGCACTTCAGAATTAGAGCTGTATTATCACATAATCAAATAGAGCAGACCAAGATCAGACAGCTCCTATGGGAGCTGTCTGATCTGGTTCTTCCCTGTTTGCAAAGGTGCCAAAGTCGTCCGTATGATAGAAAGGATAAAACGATAACATGTAGATCAATATAATTATAAACCTTCATACCGAATGTTTAAAGGACAGATATTTAGGAATCTTTACCCACTAACCTTTCACCTCATACAAACGCATTTTCAAACAAAGAAGACCCAGATCAGACATCTGCTTTACGACTGGTCTGATCAGGGTCTGTTCTGCAAAGTAATATGAATCTGATTCTGCAGTTTCCGCTGTGGCCAACCATTCCTTTTTCCATTGGCCGTTATATAAACTCCGTCATGGATGATTATATAAATGTTTATGGGGGAAGAGGGTTTAACGAGTTTCTGAATATGCACTGGGAGTCTTTCCATATACAGTAGAACCTGTCTTAACCCGTTCCCTCATAGTGACGCTTTTGACGCCTCTGTAAAGATCACTTTTTGAAACCATTGTGATATAGAAGTAGAGCATTTGTTCCACAATTCTACAATTTTCTTTGTTTCTATTAAATGTTCCTTTTCAGTAAAATTATGCAAAGGGGGTCGGACTAAAAGTAGCCTATGAGGTAATGGGTTAAGCCGTCGTTCATAAAAGTCTTAACAAGCAGGTGGTGGTAGCTTTTTGCAGGGCCTATGCTTCTATCGGAGCTTTCTGCATTAAGTTTTTCTTGCATGAAGCTACCACATGCCTCAAATACCTATAATAAGATATCTTCTTGATGGCCGCTTAAGACAGGTTCTAGTGTACTTAAAATGCTTTTGAAACCATTACATAATTGGCATTTACTATAATTCATTATAATTCTGCTTTTACATATTTAACTTGTTTAGAAGCATTTGCAGAATGAAAATGTCCCACTGTAACAGTTCTGTTCTAGTTCAGAAGGAAGAACTAACCTGAAATTTGTCATTTGCGCTTTGACGAAGAAGATAGTGTGCATTTTAAATGCCAATAACAACATGGTTGAAAGAAAATTAAATTGTCGATTCAGCAGCTGGCCCGAATTTACTGCTCTTTGGTGTGAGTAATTTCTGTTGCAACATTTCAAAATGGACACACAGACAAAGGTGCTAAACCTAGTGGAGAAAGGAGACAGGGAATTTCCATATATCTCAAAGACGCCTACTTTCATGTAAAAAAATTCAAAGGTCACCTACGGTATGTTCGTTTCGAGTTTCAGGGAACAATGTATCAGTTTCGAGCCCTGTTGATTCGATCATAATAAATATATGTTACTGAAAGGTGTTCTTTCCAAGTCCCATTTAACTACAGGTAATATAGTATCAGGTCCCGATCGTTTACTTAAGTCTGAGATTCTCAAGCATCTGGTTTGTCACACTACTGACATTACCAAACATTAAAGACACAGAACAGCCGGTTCTTTGGGAGCCCTTTGACCAGAGTCGTGCATGTTTGGCCATTCAAAATCGGTTAGCAAATTATCCAATTTCATACTGAATGAACAATGGGTGATGATTGATTCCACTTTGAAAAGAAGCAGCATTAGAAGAGTTCCAACCCGTTTGATACTTTGATGAAAGCAATATATAGTATGGTGAATGCAATATACAGTGTTTGGTTTTGGTTTTTATCGGGGTTTACATCGTTTTAACCCTTCGCTTGCTATTCACGTCAATATACCTACCTGTAAATAGTGAAGACCCAGATGAGACAGCTCCTGCAGGAGCTGTCTCATCAGGGTCTGCACTATTTACAAGTTGATTGTGCAACCAATGCACTCCACAGCAGTGATTGCACAGCGATATACTTGTACACAGTGGAGATATATGTAATTATACAACAGGGCACGGGTAAAGAAGGAGAAATGTGTTTTAAAATTCAGCAAGCGAATGGTTAACAGTATTTCAGCCATATCACGACGTCCAGCCAATTACAGGTGAATGAAGACCCAAGAGGTTATATAGTGTATAATTATAATTATTACATTGATGAAAGCAAATGTATACATATATTACTTTTATGACAGCAATATATAGTGAATACTCATATTACTTTTATACTACTCTCATGGGAGAAATATATTGTGTAGAATTATATTACTTTTTTGAAAGTGATATAATTATAATTATTACTTTCATGAAAGCAATATATAGTGTATAATTATATTTTTCTATAGGTAAACGTATGCTATAATACAATAATTGACCTGATCAGTGACAAACCTCAAAGCAACAATAATACCTCTATAAAAAAGGTCACTGATCTAAATGGTACAATGATGTGACATTTAATATTTTAACTGTTGGCCTATCACAGTGGAACGATTCCTAAGTGTTTGAAAACAGGATCAATTCAGTATTTGCGAGAGGAGCATGAATGTCAAACCGTGCAGACCCCATTAGAGGGCTACTTGAGGAACCATATGATCTGGGTCTGCACTGTTAGCAAATACCAATACAATCGCTCCCATGATCAAATGGTTAAGCGGGTAGACAGCTTGTTCTTGTCATAGTATACGTTATTGGAATTATTCTCAAACCAAATGGGCTGCAGTATGTGATGCGATATGGGAAACTACATTATGTCAGTGTATATCAATAATACTTAAATTTAAAAAGAGAACGCAATTTTAACGTTTGACGTTCAAATGTTTTGCATGTTGTTGGCAAAAAATAATCTTTTAAACAATTCCATGAAAAAACGGTATTAATTTCAAACCCAGATAACATCTAACCACGGACAGCCTTCTTAGTAGCAACAATGTATTCTTTACAATACAAACAAGATGTAATTGTAACGGAATCCGTTACAGAATGTCACCAAACGAAACAGATATAGCTTAGCAAAATCAGACAATATCTAAATTTTGACCAAGCACAGGCTATAAGCAGGTTGGTTACAATGGCAATCAAAACTTTTGAAACACTTTTGAAACACTCAACATTTAGTTCGGGGTACCCATATACCATCACTTACCTTTTTCAGCATAGACGTTCAACCAATCAGAGCCTAACATGCGGTTACCTTGGCAACCAAAACTTTCGAAACACATACCAATCAATTCGGCGTACCGAAATACCCGACAAGCCAATTTTGTTTTCATCGAACAATATTTAAATTTCGACCAATAAGGGCCGGCTATTTGGTTACCATGGCGACCATATTTTTGTAACATCTACCAATTATTTCGGAATATCGAAATATCCTGACATACGATGTTTCATCAAAATCAAGCAATATCTAAATTTCGACCAATTAGTTGCCACTCTTCCGTTACTATGGCATCTAACTCTTTCGAGACACCTACAATTGAGTTTGGGGTACTCAAATACCCCTACATAGCAATTTTCAGAAAAGTCTAACAATATCTAAATTTCAACCAATCAGAGCCCATCATTCGATTACCATGGCAACCAGTACTTTCAAAACACCTACCAATCAAATCCATGTACCGAAATCTACTGATATACCAGTTTTCAGTAAAACCAAACAATATATAAATTTGGACGAAAAATATCAACAGTTCGATCAACCAGAGCAAAAAATCGGTTACCATGGCAACCAATACTTTCGAACCCTAGATCAGTCAGGTCGGGGTACTGAAATGTCCCGACATACCAATTTCAGCACAAACCTTCCTTGTATAATACCTAATGTTCGACCAATCAGAGCTCTCAATTCGGAGAGCTCTCAATTCGGTAACTATGCAATGTTTTTTAAAACCAAAAGGGATATAACCAGCAATGTTCCTGTGAAGTTTCATTAGAATCGAACTTACAGAGAAATGAATCGGGCAAGTTCACGGTGAAAGAAGAAGAATCGAAAGAAGAAAAATTGAACAAGAAGAATCTCAAGAAAGATGAAGACGACGAAGAAAAGAAGAAGAACGGAGTAAACAGAATATATCCCCGGCAACATCGTTTGGGGAATATAATCAAGATCGGTCAGCTGTGGGACTTGACGTACGTGTGTACCGTCTTCAACCGAGCACTGGATGATTAGCTAAGAAACTGGGCTTATTCTCAAGTACCAGAATTGACGAATTTTGATAGTTGCTCTAGTCTAAGAATTTTATCGAATCGGAACTAGTTAAAATTGCACTTCAAAACTTGCAAACAATTATCAGCTGTAGTAAGGTGTTAACTTTTATTCACATTTCAAATTTTAATTGTCAGGAAAGACACTCTTGATTTGAAGTGTCTCGGGAAGATTGTTTTTGTAATATTGAATCGAACAAATCGCTCGGGCAGTGAAAATCTATTCTAACGCATTGATACCTTGATCCATTTATTCTCATATTATTTAACCATTTACTCATGAATATTCATGTGAAAATAATAACTGTATGAATATAATTTAGATTAATTGTTATAATAGCATTTTTACAAAGCAAGTTTGTCTATGGCAGAAATTGCAAAATCATATCTACATTGTATCATAAGCAAACACAGCAGACTCTGGCTCCAACAGGAGCCATATCTGGGTTTACTCTGTTTGCAAAAGGCATACAAAGGCGTATCGTCATGGAGTAAAGGGTTAATCCATTTATCTCCGTATTATTTAAGGAAAACCAGTCCGTATATTATTTTGGAATCCATTCATTGTTCATATTGAGGGGCACAACATTATAACATACAGTAAAACCTCGATTATTCGAATTTTCTTTATAGAATAATTTAGACCCTTTTAGGCAGGTGGCTGCTTAATGCATGGTGAAAGTCATGCAGAAAGCTCCTAGAGGAGCTTTCTGCATGACTTTTACCATGCATTAAGTTGCCACCTGTCTTAAAAATCGATAATAATACGTATTTTAGTGTTCGAATAATCGAAGTTTTACTGTAGTTGTTAGTATAAGCATCAATGTGTTCAGCCAACAGTGCAGACCCATATTAGAGGGACCCTGTTCCTACACTGGACTATATCCTAATTAGTAATGGGTAACTCGTAGTCTCATCAGGATCAAAACTGTTTGTTGTCTTGATTGCATTTTGGTAGACAAATTGATTATAGCTTGAAATTTGAAAATGTAGTAGGTGTAAATATTTGTAGAAATAATTTGCTCAGCAGGCTAAAGGTTACGCAATGTGGATGCATTTATAACGAGGACGATAAAACATTTTCAAATTTACCACTTCATGCTCGGCGTTTCATTTTACACATGTCCAAAGGAGTAAAAAAAATGATTTGTTGACAATTTCGATAAAGCACCCTTTAAGTGCTGCTAGTTTTATTTCTTGGTCTGCTTTTAGTTTTTATCTAGCCTTTGTTAGACTCTTTTGGTTTGGTTTTTATCGGGTTTTACGTCATTTAAACAGTACTCCAGTCAAATCACGACGTCCAGCGAATTACAAGTGCAGGAAAACCACAGAGGCTCTTATGTGCACGAAACAAGTTGCATTGTTTCGTGCACAGAAGAACATCCAAGCAGAACCATCGAATTCTTTTGAAGCCAAACAATATTAGTCTGAAAACGATGTCGTTTCAAGACGGGCGTCTTAACTCTTTTAGTGCCAAATTCAAAAGTGTCGTCTGCAATAATAATTTCATATTAAATATAATTCTAAACTAAACAATAAAGGTATATTAGTAAAACATTTGTTTTTAAAAACATGTATGCTTGGGCTAAAGTAATACAGAAAACAGTGTAGTCCCAGGTCAGATGCCGCCTTTTCAAGGCGGCATCTGACCTGGGACTGCACTGTTTTCAATGGTGCCAAAAGGCGACATTGACGCCGAAAGAGTTAAACGTAAGTGGTGTGTCAAACAGTTTTGATCTGGATGAGACGTTGCTTTTCTAGCCGTCTGATCTGGATCCAAAATTTCTGCAAAGATAATCACAGATTCGCCCATTGTAGGAAGCTCTGGGAGATGTTTTATGGCGATGAAATACAGTTGAACTTCGATATCTCGAACTCGGATAACTCGAACTTCGGATAACTCGAACAAACACTTCAGTCCTTCCAAAACTTACAATACAGAATTGCTCTAAAATATATCGCTACAGATATCTAGAATCACATGTGACAGCTTACATGTAATATAGGTCTAAAGTAATGCTGAAAGCTCCTACAGGAGCTTTCAGCATTACTTTAGACCTGTATTACGCTGTTGCCTTGAGAAATCGTTCAGATTAGAAATCGGATGACTCGACTCCTGTTATCTCGAACTAATTTGTTATTGAAGTTCAACTGTAGTTGCTATAGCATACAGTCTATAGAAACCGGGTTTTAAGAACAAAATAATTATGTCTTTTACTCATGACAAGTGGTGGTAAGGTGGTGAAATTCAGAAAGTAGAAGATCCTTTGAAAGCAAAAACAGCATAAAGAGAAGATTACAGACTGTGTATTACTGAATCTGTTCATGTGCAGTTATGTAAAGTATAGCACTATTCACGCCCCTAGCACTGGCTTACGCGGTATTCAATTTTCATAACTAAAGACATTGAAGGACCAGAAAATATATTAACAGTGAGAATGTGGCCACATTCCAACTGTCATATGCTATAACAAAAACTGAAGCTAATTTATATGTGTGGTGTCATTATTTCTTACAAGAGTGTTCATCAGCTATAACTCTATTCTCTCCTTACTAGTACGATATTTACTATTTTCCTGATTAATATTCATGTTACAAAGCAAATCATCGTGCATATTAACGCTTTCCCTGATGAATATTCATGTTTGAAATAATGACGTCACGAATATTTATGGTATATGAATACGTAACATTTTGGCTCATGCAGAAGCTGTAACATCATACCTATATTACATCATAGGCAAACGGGGCAGACCCTGATCTGGGTCTACGCTGTTTGCATATGCGTCAAAATGCGCTTACATAAGGGAAAGGGTTAATTAAAGTATGTTTCATTATGACATAAAGGCACGTGAACAGAAAACTGTTTGGCCAAGACAGAAACTGTAGACTCCATATAGAAACTATAGTATTCCATAGGCAAACAGATCGCGATCACACTGTTTCTGTAGGAGCCGTCTGATCAGGGTAAACTATGCACTATTTGCTTATGGAATAATATATATCTGTAACTATAGGTCCTGCTAAAAACACATGTGTCCATTTATCATTGCAAACATTCAGCTAATTAATACTCATGATGTCATTATATATTATATGAATATTCATTAGATAAAGGGTTAACAGCAGGCCACAAATCCCCCAGTGGTCCATAGCTGTGACTACGCTGTCTATATACAAATAGTTGAATCTAAATAATAGATTTAGTAAAACATCTCTGTTCAATTCCCCAATTGTGTCCTTGATAACCGGTCATCTTCTTTGAACTCTTAACCTAATGCATATTCATATAAGAAATTATGGCACCATGAATATTAATTATATTATTTTTTTATAATGGCATATAATGTTTTAGGCCATGATAGAAATTATATAATCTGATCTGTATCATGTACATCCTGATTTGTCAGCTGCTACAACGGCCGTCTGATCTCGGTCTACTCTGTTTGTAAAGGCGTAAAAATGCATCTCTATATTAGGCAAAGGGTAAAATTGCAGGTATCAACTTTGATATTATTACTAAAGTGCAAGAGGTTCCAGCCAGCTCAATAATCGAAGGAACAAAGCGAAATACTAAAATACTGTTAACCCTTCGCTTGCTATTCACGTCAATATACGTACCTGCTAATAGTGAAAACCCAGATGAGACAGCTCCTGCAGGAGCTGTCTCATCAGGGTCTGCATTATTTACAAGTTGATTATGCAACCGGTGCACTCCACAGCAGTGATTGCCCAGCGAAATACGTGTACACAGTAAAGATACATGTAATTATACAACACGGCATGGGTAAAGAAGGAGAAATGTATTTTAAAATTCAGCAAGCGAAAGGTTAAAGCGACGTAAAACCCGATAAAAACGAATAAAGTCAATAAATCTTATTGGCCATGCTTGATTTTCCAACACCATTTATAAGCCTTGTTCTACATGTATTCAACTGCCTCGTTACCATCCTTATATATAATCCCCAACTTTGAGTTGTCACCATTCTGTTTTAAGGTTTATCCATAAATGTGCTTCAATAACCATGCATTTCTGAAAGAAATACTTCTCCGAGAATTGTCAATATATCAAGACAACAAGTACCTCGTGTACGACGTCCTCCGTCACGTTTGGAACAAACGATCACAGCGCCACGTCGAACAATTAATACATGTATAGCAAACCCCGTCTACAGCAAAAACTATAATTGGATATAAGTCTTAGTTTTAGGACAGGTGGTGGCTTAATACACGAGGAAATTTATGCATAAAGCTCATCTAGGTTCATGGACCTCCATATTTTTATAATTATGTATGGTCGTATGCATGTATCTTGAATACATGATATGACACCAGGTAACTCTGTATCTCACCATAATGACCATATACAAAAAATGTTGTCACACTATGAAATGCTTATAAAGCACTTGAACGAATCTGAATTGAGTAAAAACAATCAGTAAAATAAAAAAAAATACCAGGGATCAAAATTTTAGCAGACTTCAATTTTACTACGTGAAAAACGAAAGCTCGCATGCTAACACATATAAAATTGTTCAAAAATTGGGGGGGGGTGCAACGGATACTCATAAATGTCTAGCTAAAGTATCTGTCACACCATGCCGGATAGCGTAATAAGCGGACGTCAAACGGATAAAAAAATGCAGCAAAAAGTTATCCGGTGACGAAATTCGTCCCCACTGCTGCTCGAGGCTCTCGCGGTCGGTGTATGGAGCGCATAAAACGCAGGTACCGCACGATTACCGGACATGTACAGGAAAATTAACGGCAAATTAACGGATATCACCGTACGATTAACGGACACGTACTGGATAAAACGAAAGTGCAACGTATGAGAAACTGACAAAATGTTCTTCTAATGACGTTGTCCGGTACAACTCCGGTTGATCTGTTGCACGTCAGGTAGTAGTCCGGTCGAGAATCAGTTCCATCGGACATCAACGGATGCGAACCGGACACTTCCAGGAGAAGGAACGCACGATCAGGAGAAGGGATGCATGGGTTCCGAACAAACCGCATACCAACGCATAGATACCGTACGTCCTACGGTCGCCTTTGTCCAATGGAGTCCGTTCTGAATTTTGAGCATGTTTAAAACTGTCCACCGGACAGAACGGACCTTGCCGGACAAGACGCGCACACGTCAAATGAGCAACGGACAAGGAACGCATGCCAATGGAGACGAGCGGATTAAAAATTACGTTATCCGTATGATGTGTGTTAATGCTATCCGATAAGGTGTGACAGACATTTAAGATGTGTGAATGTAAACATTTTTAACAATAGCTTCTTTGTTTCTCAATCAAACCCTATAATGTAGCCACTCTTTAGAATTGTCTCTTCGAGAGTAGTCACAGTATAGAGTTTGGTGGAGAAATGACGATTTTAGTATTTGGGTACCCACCTTTGTCTGTAGCTCTGGTTCATATTCAGTTTTAACCGTGTCCTTCAAACCAAAGATCTATGATACCATTATTATAGGTCTTTGTTCAAACATGGCGCCACCTAAGTACCCTTTTCTAAACAGCTATGATCGAGATGAGACAGTCGTAGGTTTCAAGTTGAAATTGTTAGCACAAGACAATTTGATGTTTTTTTCTGTGTAGTCATCGGAAAACATGTGCTGACATAATGTACTTCGAAATGATGTTCATGAAAACAAAATTTCGACCTCTACAATTCACTGAAAACGGTAAAATAATGAAAATCAAGAAAACCGTGAAAAATTAAATTAATAAAAAAACATACGAGTGTCTTATTTATATGATCAAAGGAGTATATGTATCTGCACACGTATTATAATCAGAGCAACAGATAAATGTGTGTACTCAGATACTAAAAACGCCATTTATCCACTAAACACTATTTTGTGACCACTCTTTAGAATTCTAAAGAGTGGTCACAACATAGGGTTTGGTGGAGAAATAAAGGAGCTATTCTTGAAAATGGTTTAACATGGTTTTGTTTTTTTATCGGGGTTTACGTCGTTTTATTTATTATTATTATTATTATTATTATTATTATTAATAATAATAATAATTTATTATTATTATTATTATTATTATTATTATTATTATTATTATACCACATTTATATAGCGCTCTTTTCATACAGGATATGTGCGTTCAAAAGCGCTTCACAAAGATACATTTTATGTACAATAAAGCGTAAATTATAGAACGTTTAAAATAAAATATATTTAATACTTATATATAGATAAGAATTATAATAAAAAAAGAATTTATTTAGGACATAGGTAAATCAACTACATCTATTCCGTAAGTTTATCTGTCTGTGACGTAGTGTGCTCTATTATTTTGTGTAAACGCACTCAGATCTTAAAAAACAAAACTTGAATGCAGCATTCTATGCACAGTGCCAGTACGTCACATAATTTTGACCCAGACTCAACAGACTTGGGTACATTTGTTTTGGCATACAACACTGCACATAAAATATTGCCGGAAAATTGGGTAACAGAACAGATCAATTTGAAGTTCATACATATAAACTAAGCAATACAAATAAACAACTGTTATATACGCGCACTATGCAACCCCTCCAGTCAAACACTATTCGACCCGCTATGGCAATGAGGGTGTACACAGCGGATCATATTTTAATAGAGTTGTAATAGGGTATATCCAAAAATTTAATTACAGAATAAAATGTCTTATTATGAGATCCCAAAAAGCCCAGCCAAAGTAGAGCTAAAGAAGGTATCCCGTATCCTGTTCCTACAACATATCCCACCGACTGCAATGGCAAAGGAATCACATCGGACAAATCGAGACTGATTGAGACACGCGATGCTGCATTAGACCGTACAGGCTTAATCTGCCCGCTGCCCATATATTACACGACCCAGTTCACTGGTAAGCAAAAATAAGGAAACTGGGTTAGCTTAACAGGAATCCCTGGCACTGGTTGAGGGCAGGGTAGCAAGTCATGCCAGCAAGACTCCCAATGTACCAGCGCGGTATTATACCGTAGAGGGATGCCCTGTTCCACTACGGTGCTCCCTCCGGCATTGGAACTGGAGTTACCAGAGGTACCAAGCATATAGGGATGCCCCGTCGTTTGACATCAGCACTCCCTCGGACACCACTACTGGACAGCAGAATCCCGCTGACACAACACCCGCACGTTCAACAGCAAGGGGGTTCCCTAGAAGTCCATAAAAAAATATGGATGAGGTTTTTGTTATTCATTTATCTATTTTTCTACATTTGTGGAGCATTATATTTGAAAAAGGGGTTTAAAAGTCCACAGTCATAAGGAAGTGGAAGGATCAACACTCTGTGGTCAATGCAGCAGTTATGATAACCGACGATTAGCAGCTACGTTTTCTAAACTGCCCTAATAATATATGTTGAAGAAATGCGTTTTCAGAGATTTTTTGAAACATGCCAGTGAGCTTGCATCTCTAATGCCTGATGGAAGAGCATTCCAGAGTTTGGGAACTGCATGCATGAAACTTCTCTCACCGTATTTTACCTTACGACTTTTTGGTATAACCAACGACAAAGAACTACTTGCTGATCTTAATTCTCTGCGGGGCCTGTACACGTCAAGCATGTCGACAATGTACTTGGCGGATTCATTGTGCATGGCTTTATACGTAAGTGTCAGAATTTTGAATTCAATCCGATGCTGAACCGGAAGCCAGTGAAGTTTCTTCAAAACTGGCGTGATATGATTATATCGAGAAGTCCTTGTTATGATGCGGGCTGCTGTGTTTTGCACTCTTTGAAGCTTCCGCAGTGTTTTGTTTGGAATTTCATGCAGCAATGAGTTGCAGTAGTCTATTCTTAACAGTATTCCAGTAGAACCTCTCTAATGCGACCACTTAATAAATAAACATGGTTGTCTTTATAAGCAGGTGGTTGCTTGATACAGGGCAAAAGTAATGCAGAAAGCTCCTATAGGAGCTTTCTGCATTTCTTTTGTCCTGCATTAAGCTACCACCTGCATCTAGCACCCATAATTATACCTCTTTTAGGTGGTCGTATTAGCGGGGTTTTACTGTAATTACAGGTGGAGGAAGACACCAGAGGTTCTTCTGTGTACGTAACAAATTGCATTGTTTCGTGCAAAGAAGAAAATCCAAGTAGAATTTACGCATCTTACCTGGGGCTCTGCACACTAATGATGTACATTGTACAATGTATTCGAGGCACACACACCAAACAAATATCATCACTAACGTTTAATAGTCACCTTTAACCGTTAACATCATGACTATTCACGCAAGAGATAATGACGTCATTTTGAACATAGCAGAAACTGTATCATCATATCTATATTATATCATAAGCGAAAAGAACCGATCCTGATCAGCCGGTTCCTAAAGGAACCGTCTGATCTAGGTCTATTCTGTATGCAAAGGCGTAGAAAGGCATATTTATGGAGTAACGGTTAAAAATCCAGTGTCATCGACCTAGGAATCATTTGCGTTTAACCCTCATTCCGCTGTCAAATTAATGTCTCTTCATATTCGTAATGTCTGCATTTTTATTGTTTGATATTTTTCCAATTTGTTCAAAGGTTTGAAAAGCCATTGACCGAATTTCGAAACAGATTGGATCCTGACGAAACGCCGAGTCACTCGGCGTCTCATCTGGCCCAAAACTATTTGCAAATGCGAGGTGGCACTAAGCGGAGTAAGAGATAAGATTCATTTCTGTAAATGCCATTATTTGACATTCTAGATTAGTTTCAGATTGGATGACAGTAAAATGTGAACAGTTTGAAAAATGTAATTCAGTTACGCAAATAATGATTCTCATTTGATTATACGAGCATGAACCAAGTCATTTGTTCATATTCTGGTTTCCCGGTGGATTTCAATGAATTTTAGTAGGTGTCATACCACTCTTAAACCTGGATAATCCGAATCTTTAGTAAGGACCAACTGAGAGTTATTTAAGCAGATGGCTGCTTACCTCTTGCACCGCCCAAGTGTCCGGGAAGTGACTCACGTGGCTTGCTGTAATGGCCGAATCTATAATTACCGTTGCAAACAGTTTGGATCCAGATGAGACGCCGAGTAACTCGGCGTCTCATCAAGATCCAAACTGTTTGCTACTCCATATACGTCTTAGAGAAGACATTGAAGGAAGGTCCGCTCTGAAAAAGGCAGAACATTGACTGCAGACATAAAATACTTTTACCCAAAGCAGTTAATGCATACTTGAAAGTGACGCAGAATGTTCCTAAAGAGACATTACGCTTCCTACTGTCTAACCCTTTCCTTCATATAAACGCCTTTTCACGCCTCTGCAAACAGAGTAGACCCGTATTAGACGGCTCTTATAGGAGCCGTCTGACCAGGGTCTGCTCTGTTTGTAATATAATTTGATAGATAATTTTCTTTAATTTCTAAAATGACTACAATGTTCCACCTTCCATATTTCATTACAACTCTTTTGTCAATGAATATTCAGTAAGTGTTGAAATATGGAATAAACGTAGAACAGGGAAAATGTTAATCAAATAGCTCCTTACATCTTTCGTCGCCAGGAAACGGCTCACATGGCTGCCTGTAATGGGCGAATATGTGATTACTTTTCCAAACAGTTTAGATCCAGATGAGATGCCGAGTAACTCAGCTTCTCATTCGGATCCAAACTGTTGGTAACTCCATATACGTGTCAGGGGAAAAATTGAAGGTACGTCAACTCTGAAACTTATGGCAGAACATTGATTGCAGACATTTGTTTTACCCAAAGGTAGCTACTGCATAGTGAAAGTGACACAGAATGTTCCCAAAGTGACATTACGCTTCCTATTGTCTTAACCCTGCCCTTCATATAAACACATAGAAACTGATTTAACGCCCCATTGGAGCCGTCTGACCAGGGTCTGCTCTGTTTGATAATAGAATTTGATAGATCTGTTTCTTTAGTTTTTAAAATGGCTACAATGTTCCATCTTACATATTTTATTACCTATTTTATGCATGAATATTCAGTAAGTGTTGAAATATGGAATAAACGTAGAACAGGGAAAGGGTTAATCAAACGGCTCTTTACCTCTTTTACCGCCGAAAGTGGCTCACGTGGCTTCTTGTAATAGGCGAATTTGTGATTACATTTGCAAACAGTTTGGATCCAGATGGGACGCCGTGTAACTCGGCGTCTCATCAGGATCCAAACGGTATGCAACCCCTATATACGTGTCAGAGAAGAAACTGATTTAACGTTCACTCTGAAACTTAAGGCAGGACATTGGTTGTAGACATTTTTACCCAAAGGTAACTAATGCATACTTGGAAGTGACGCAAAATGTTCCCAAAGAGACATTACGCTTCCTACTGTCTTAATTTCCCTTCATATAAACGCATGTTCGCGCCTCTGTAAACAGAGAAGGCCTAGTGCAGTCCTCCTTTCCGAATGATGTTTTTTTAAACACTTCTGAAATGAGGTCTCCGCTCTTCGCGCTTTTTTGTTTCCAGAAGGAAACAGAATTGAGGGCAGTTTGAACTTATTGCCATATGAATATTCATTTGAACTGTTTCTGCAGTTTCTGGCAATGCCCAACTATCATCCTGTGTTCACATGCCTTTATAAAAAATGATCTAATAAGTATTCACGATGTCAGTATTTCTTACATATTATATTCTTTCTACCAAGCAGCTTAGATGCTGGTTAAGAATCAACACTAATGTCTTCCCTTCATATAAACACGTTTTCACTCATATGCAAACATCGACGACTCAGATCAGATAACTCCTATAGGAACCGTCTGATCAGGGTCTGCTCTGTTAGCTCATGGGTTTTTATATATTTGTTTCTTTAGTTTCTGAAGTGGCTACAATGTTCAACATTTCATATTTCATTGTAACTATCTTGTCCGTGAATATTTAGTAGGTATTGAACTTTGGAATAAAGTTTCAACAAGAGAATCGGTTGAACCGATGGACGCTCCCAAACTGCAGATAAATTTTAAGTATGGTAAATAACAAAGGGCAAAGATTCCTAAATTATGCAAAGGAGAGTGATTATTCTTGCGCACTGCACTTCTCCCTATCAAGATAAATCTACCTATGAACTTTCATGTTGATACAAATGTACCTATTACAGTTTTGTGGTATGCTCCGGACAAAGTTCGAACGAACAAACGGACGGACGGACGGACAAAGCGGCGACTATATGCTCCCCAACACTGTTGTTGGGGAGTATGATAAAGATAGAACAGGGAAAGGGTAAACCGAATCTAAGTTGTTTTAGAATACTACTCAAGTCACTGTTCACAGGAAAGTGTCAAAACACTGTCGGACCATACTTTTTCCAAAGCACATTTTTCACACGTGAAGAATATGATCACATTCATCACGTGTGAAAAAAATATGAACAATTTTTTTCACACAAGCCAATCATATAGTTTTTGTTTCGTGTGCAACTTTTAATCGATTGCGACAAGACATCACAGTCTTTGCATTTTAAAATTAACCCTTTCCCTTGTTTAAGCGCATTTTGACGCATTTGTAAACAGAGTAGATCCAGATCAGCCTTATGTCTGATCAGGATCTGCTCTGTTTGCTTATGTAGTAATATAGATCTGATTATACAGCTTCTGCCTGTGCCAAAATGGCATGTGTTTGATATGCCATTATAAAAAATAATCTTATTAATATTCATGACGTCATCATTTCCTACATGAATTTTCATCAGGGAAAGGGTTAATGTGCATCTTTTTTCTAAAATATTTTGATGTTTACTTCTGTTTCGTATTTTCACATATATACTTTGGGACTTCTAAAACTTTATTAAGAAAAATATGTATACTATATTTCATCTATTTCCTCCTAATTGATACTAAATTGGAAGTTCGGTTTAGAGTGTTTCACTGTATACATGAAAAATAAAGGGTGAAAATGTACCATTCCGTGCTTAACAAATATTCCAGGAGCGTCGGATCAGAGTGAACGTCACGAAAGAGCGATAAATATTCCACCCTATGCTTTAACTAATATTTCATGCAGCTTATAAATGCAAATATGGATTTCAAAACTTTAAAATGTACATGTACACGATACAAAGGCAATCTGCAAATTGTATGCTTCGAACTGGGTCAGTCTCCCTCAGAGTTCAGATGCCACTTTGAATACGTGCTAACTCTTTACTCCATAGACACTCCTTTTAACCATTTGCGAACAGAAAGTACACAGATTAGACGGTCCCTGTTTCTTTATGAAATAATACAGATTTGAGTCTACAGTTCTGTCATGGTCAAAAGAACAGCATGTGTTCATATGCCATTACATGTAATTACCATGCACGATGTCACAATTTTTTACATGAATATCCATGAAGTACGATGGTTAATAGGGGATCAGCGTAGCTGTTCTATTGTAATCTGTTTTATCCACAGAAGGAAGATTCGGAACTCAGGTGCCTTAATTAAAACATTTCATAGAATAGCTCCTTTATTTTTTACTAAACCTTGTGACTTCGACTTCGAAAAGACGATTATATAGAGTGGTCAACGCATATGGTTTGGTGGAATATTGTTGAAGTATATGAACACGCCCCCTTATATATTGCTCTGCCCGGGCGTGCTTTTTGAATATCGATTAACCCTTTACTCCATAAATACTCATTTCAACATCTTTGAAAACAGCGTAGACCCAGATCAGGCGACTCTTATAGGAGCCATCTGATCAGGGTCTGCTTTGTTTACTTATAAAATATATATGATTCTACAATTTCTGCCATAGCCAAACATTCATGTGTCTCGTGTATCAAAATAAAACATAAACTAATTAATATTCATGATGTCATTATTTCTTACATTAATATTCATGGAGATAAGGGTTAATTCAAGCTATGATCAGAGAGCACGATCGAAAATGTATTGTTTTACATATGAGACCTTAACCCTTTCACCGCCAATGTCGCAAAAATGCACCACGACAAATAGTGCAGTCCCAGATCAGACGCCGCCTTTCAAGGTTGCGTCTGATCAGGGACTTCACCTTTTGTCTCAAACTCTAGAATCACAAACATACCCTACATGAGCCGTCTTATATGGGTCTACTCTGTTTGCAAAGGCGTAGAAATGCGTATTTATTGAGAAGGGGTTAAGAAACACTGAGCACAAAATGGATATATTTATAATTCTCTGTAAACCATTTTTGCACGGAAACCCTGCAAATGTAGACAGCATTTATTTGCACCGCTTTAATATTTTGTTCTAACTTTTAAGGATACAATGATTTATATTCGAAACTGTTTATATTATCAATTTATAAGGTAATTATAGTCCTGGTTAACCCTTACTCCGTTATGACAAAAATATACATGTATGTTCAAATTAGGAACTGGTGCAATAATCACTACTTCCGATTCGATCAAGCATTTGAGCAAACTATTGACAGGGTATCAAACAGCTTGGATCCTGATGAGACGCCGAGTTACTCGGCGTCTCATCTGGATCCAAGCTGGTTGCAAATACGGATCATGTCGCGGATAGCGGGATAAGGGTTAAGTTAATTCACTCAGGAAATCTACAAAAATGATTGCCTTCTTATAATGTGCGTCACAGTCTCTAAGTAGCGCAAGGCTGAAATGAAACAAGTTTTAGTACACTAACAATGACTGCATTGTGGAAATAAAACTCAATTCTTAATGCCAATACCAATCCAGATTTTTTTTTACAAACTTAATACTTTCGCTGCCGATGACTTACTGTGATTATATACGCACATATTTCGGATTCAGATGTATCACGGAGTTACTCGGCGTCTCATCGGAATGTGTGTGGGGGTTTTTTTTCAAAAAAAAAAAATATATATATATATATATATATATCATTGTAATTACAGTAAAACCTCTCTATAACGTTCACTTAAATAAACATCAATATTGTTGTGTTAAGGTAGGTGGTTGCTTAAAGCAATGTGAAAGTAAACAGAACGCTGCAATAGGAGCGTTCTGTTTTACTTTCACCTTGCTTTAAGCAACCGCCTGCCATATACGTCAACTAATTAACACAATTTTGTGGTCGTTATATAGAGAGGTTTTACTGTATGTAAAATTACGGGGGAAAAAGTTTATAAATGCAAACTGTACTCGATGACAATACCTGGCAGCCAGAGAGTTAAGGGAATTAATGGATAAAGGTACGATAAATTCTGATAAAGTGTGAATTTGTGAAACTCTTTGCAAATAGTGTTTTATCCATATGGTACGCCGGGAAATTCGGCGTCTCGTCAGGATCAATACTGTACATGTAAGACACTATAACCAGTTGCGGATTTAGAGGGGCGGAGCCGGCATACGCCCCCTAAAACTGCCCAAACAACCTTCTTTGGGTAATTTTATTAGCTCTAGATCTAACGAAAATCAATAAAACAATTATATAATCTGAATTTTGGTATTCCCCTGTTCGCTCCAATCGTACTGTTCGGTTTTAACTACTCTTTTCGCAGGCTATCTTACTCACACTAGTGATTTCATCCAACTTTTAAAAACTCTAGCCCCCCACCCCACCCCCACCATCTAAAATCCTGGATCCGCACTTGATAACACATAGACATAGACATAGACATAGTTTATTCGTAACTTATACATATAGTACCTCGTTACATACATGTATTCCATCATTTATACATCATATTCAACAGGTCTAATCAAATCACGTGACATTCAAACAATTATATAGTAACATACCAAATCATATCGATATATTTGCCTAACCGATGCCTAACCCATTCACCCTTTGTGACGTATATATGCGTCATCAATAATTCTGTACTGTGAAGAATGCCCGTCTTATGCAATCTGTGTAGACCCTGATCGGAATACTCCTTACAGATGTACCCTAATCAGGATCTTGACTTTCGATATTTTGAAATACATTGTCAAAATCAACCATTGCTATTAAACAACGGACTAGACTTGATTAGAAACAGGAACCATCCATTTCAGTTTCAGGGTGAATGAGTTAACCATTTTATGAACTTTCCTCGAATGAAATATGAGAGAAAGTATGAGGAAAATGAACACTATATATAAAAGTGATCAAAGCTCTGTACTTAATAATATAGCCTGTAAGTGATAGTATTTATATGTATGACTGTGGATAACACACTTATATATAAAAGATACTTAGATATAACAGAACTTAGAAAAGAAAACTGGGTTATTTTATAATCCGAAGGAATAGTGAATGACACTGGCGTGGGTTAGTGTTTGTCTGGACGACAGCTCAGTTGAATATGACACTGGTGTAGGTTAATGTTTGTCTGGACGACAGCTCAGTTGAATATGACACTGGTGTAGGTTAATGTTTGTCTGGACGACAGCTCAGTTGAATATGACACTGGTGTGGGTTAGTGTTTTTCTGGACGACAGCCCAGTTGAATATGACACTGGTGTGGGTTAGTGTTTGTCTAGACGACAGCCCAGTTGAATATGACACTGGTGTAGGTTAGTGTTTGTCTGGACGACAGCCCACTTGAATATGACACTGGTGTGGGTTAGTGTTTGTCTGGATGACAGCCCAGTTGAATATGACACTGGTGTGGGTTAGTGTTTGTCTGGATGACAGCCCAGTTGAATATGACACTGGTGTGGGTTAGTGTTTGTCTGGACGACAGCCCAGTTGAATATGACACTGGTGTGGGTTAGTGTTTTTCTGGACGACAGCCAAGTTGAATATGACACTGGTGTGGGTTAGTGTTTGTCTGGACGACAGCCCAGTTGAATATGACACTGGTGTGGGTTAGTGTTTGTCTGGACGACAGCCAAGTTGAATATGACACTGGTGTGGGTTAGTGTTTGTCTGGACGACAGCCAAGTTGAATATGACACTGGTGTGGGTTAGTGTTTGTCTGGACGACAGCCCAGTTGAATATGACACTGGTGTGGGTTAGTGTTTGTCTGGACGACAGCTCAGTTGAATACCTTCAGCATAGTTAACCATTTCCCTGTTTAATATGTCTACAAAATGTCTTCATCTCATGAATATGCATGGCAGAATCAATTAAATAGAAGATAAACAAGGGAAGTTTTTTTACTGTTGTGGATACTGCATGATCAGATCTTTAATTTTCGACAAACAAACAGAGCAGACCCTGATCAGACGGCTCCTCTAGGAGCCGTCTAATCTGTGTCTACTCTGTTTGCAAGTGCGTGAAACCATGTTTATATGAGGGAAAGGGTTAAGTACATGGTAAAGACGTCATTAACCCTTTCCTTAATAGAAATGCTTTTGCAAACTGGGTAGACACAGATCAGACTGTTCCTACTGGAGCATCGTGGGTCTACTCTGTTTGCAAATGCGTGAAAATGCGTTTATATGAAGAAAGGGGTTAAAGGGAAAGTCCCTACAATGAACGCATATGGACAAACTAGTTATATAAGAATTACTATGCTAGTAGTTTTGAAGTTCAGCTGTATTTTGGCGAGTTATAAAAGTTGTTAAATGCGAGCCGTGGCGAGCATTTAACTACTTTTCTGACGAGCCAAAATACAGCTGAACTTCAAAACTACTAGCATAGTAATTCTTTTATCATGCAACACCAAGAAAAAATGGAGAAAATGAACAAAAAGAAAGCGTTTCGTCCCCGGAATGAAAATACATGCAAGTACGATATACGTAACGTCATATTGGCGTGCAGTGACGTAATCAACTTTTACAACATAAACAAACTTGATTTAATCCTTTTATATGGACAAATGTTGAGACAAAGGTGAGCAAATGTGTTAAGTTTGATGTTTATGTTTAATTATGCCTTTTTCGTCTTTCTGTTTTCCTCCTATTGGCTGAACTAAACTTGCATGCCAGTGGGGTCAGTACATATGCACTATACCTCACAAAATACAGCGTCGACGTGGAAAATATTATGCTAACAGGAAGTGACTGTATTTGGTAACGTTGCATGATAAAATGAAATATGGAAGTTGGAACATCAACATCTATCAAATTCCATTAGCAAACAGAGAAGACGCTGATCAGACGGCTCTTATAGGAGCCGTCCGATCAGGGTCTACTCTGTTTGCAAATGCATTAAAATGCGTTTATATGAAAAAGGGGTTAATCCCTTTCCTGGTGAATTTATCCATTATAAAAGTAATGACTGAATGAATGAATACTTGTTGACTGATTCTTTATAAACTATAACTGGTATCATGAACAAGGGAATTTGCTTACCATATCAGACATTGTTGAAACCAGATCTATATAATTTCATAAACAAACAGAGCAGAACCATATCAGATACCTTCTTCAAGAGCTGTCTGATCTGGTTTTCTCTGTTTGCAAATAAGTAAATATGCATTTCTATCAGATAAAGGGTTAACCAAAGTGTAGTTGGAT
Organism: Azorinus chamasolen; assembly: GCA_963576725.1. NCBI lineage: Eukaryota > Metazoa > Mollusca > Bivalvia > Cardiida > Solecurtidae > Azorinus > Azorinus chamasolen. The sequence continues at coordinate 49,249,789 of OY755246.1, read as the reverse complement.
TTTATTCTATATTCAGGTCCAGATAAGATGCCTAAATTAAAACATTTCAAGAAAAACTTCTTTATTTCTCCACCAATCCCTATGTTGTGACCACTATTTCGAATCGTCCCATTTGAGACGATTTTAGTATCTTGCGTACGCACATTTATATGTTGCTCTGTTAAATATATTTACCTGATAAAACATTTTAACTTGCTTCTTATTTACTGTTTTCATTTCTCGTATACTGTTTTCATTATTAGAACTCCGGCATATAGTAATGTATTTCATATATGAGATACAATTGTGAACTACATGTAGTCATATAAACAGTACCATATCAAGTTTTATTAACCCTTATCCTGTTGTAATTATTGATGTCTACCAAAACTCTAATCTGGAGTGTTCTCTTTATGCAAGATTCTTTCAAACATTTTTTGAAACTATTGAACTAGTTTGGACCCTCATTAGATAACGAGATATTCTACGTTCCATCAGGGTTCGAATCGTTTACAATTACCAACCGGTTCGAGCCTCAACACGATGAAAAGGTATCCACACGTTCAAATATTAATTTATAAAATCAAATCAGTAAAACCACTCTAAACCGGACATTCAAATTAGCATCAATGCCGATATGTAATGCAGTGTGAAATTCATGACAAACGCTCCCAAGGGAGTTTTCTACCTGTCTTTCATTCTGCATTAAGCAGCCATCTGCATTAACCATTTAAATCCGGTTTAGATTGGGTTTACTATACTGTGATGTCGCGGTCGGTATAGGTAACACTACAGTAAGTCCCCTCTAAACCGGACGATTAATAAAAAAAAAAAGAATTAACCCTTCGCTTGCTATTCACGTCAATATACCTACCTGTAAATAGTGAAGACCCAGATGAGACAGCTCCTGCAGGAGCTGTCTCATCTGGGTCTGCACTATTTACAAGTTGACTGTGCAACCAGTGCACTCCACGGCAGTGATTGCACAGTGAACACAGTGAAGATATATGTAATTATACAACAGGGCATAGGTAAAGAAGGAGAAGTGTATTTTAAAATTCAGCAAGCGATGGGTTAAGACATTTATAGGCAGGTGGCTGCTTAGTGCATGGTGAAAGTCGTGCATAAAGCTCCTTTCATTCTGCATTAAGCTTCATTCGGCATAATTTGAATGTGTGGTTTAGAGAGTTTTATAAATATAACAGGCATCAAATTGTTAACATATATCCGGTTATACCTTAATGTACAGAATTACACTATTCCTTTATAATATTTACTATTAAATGCACCTGGCACTCTTAAAAAGCTTACACCTTCATATGAAATATTGAAATCTGACAAGATTCAAGCATAGCTTTAACAGTTAGTAACCATTGTCCTCATATAAACGTGTTTTATCCATTTGCAAACAGAATAGGGTCTGCTCTGTTTGCTAATGGAATTTGATAGTTCTGTTTCTTTACTTTCTTAAATGGCTACAATGTTCCCCCTTCCATATTTCATTTTAACTATTTTGACAATGAATAGCCAGCAGGTATCGAAATTCGTAATAAATATAGAACAGGGAAAGGGTTAACCATTAACTCTATAGAGATGGGTTAACAGAGTAGACCCAGATCAGACTGTTCCTGTAGAAACCGTCAGATCAGGATTGGTTCTGTTTGCTTGTGACATAGTGCAGATATGATTTTATAGTTTCTGCCATGGAAAATATTATGTGTCCATATTACACCATTACAAATATTCACCTAATAGATATTCACGATGTCATTATGTCTTACATGAATATTTATTATATGAATGTTCATGGTGTAAGGGATTAAATTTTGCATAGTTTACGCTTCGTCAGTATCTTAATTGTAGAATTAGAATCTGCACTGTTTGCTGATGAACTATCTTCATTCTAATTCTATACTATTCGTCATAGCAATGTACTAACTTGTTTTATATAAAGATGTGACAAAGTTGATTAGTATATTTTGTCATTCGTAAATCTCAACTTACTAACTCAATCATGATGGGCAGTGTTTGTTATGAATATTCATCAGGTTAGGGGTTAACTTGTTGCGAGCGAATCCATGATTCAATTTGGCAATCAGTTGGAACCTCGATATCTCGAACTCGGATGACTCAAACTTCGGAAAAACGAAAAATTCGCTCCTTCCAAAATTAAAATACAGACTAGCTCTAAAATGTATCGCTGCACATTGAAACACATGTGACAGTTTTATGCAGGTCTACAGGGAATCAGATAACTCGAAATTCTGTTATAGTAATTTGTCTGGTGCCTTGAAACTCCATATATCGATGTCCATCTAAAGATTGTACGACCAAAATTCTAAAAGTCCTAATTTATGACAATCGTTTCTACTTTGGATAATTAAAATTGTTCGACATAAATTATCGTATGTTCTAACATACGAACATCAGAACTGGAAGTGTTAGAACTAACGACATTTCCAGCCGTGCGATCTCTAGTAAGACGAGCGCCTGAATCTTAACTGCCCGGCACTCTCATCGTGTTTCTTGAAAGAGCTTTAGATAGGAAGCGTATTTATATAAACTAATTGCATTAACCCTTTACTCCAGAAATACGCCTTTCTACACTTTTACAAACAGAGTAAACCTTGATCATCGGTACCTGCAGGAGTCTGTTCTGTTTGCTTATATAATATAGATATGATTCTAAATTTCAAGGCCAAAAATGCTTTTTCCCATGTGCTTTTATAACAATAGTCTAACTAACATTCATGATATCATTATTTTTTACATGAATTTTCATGGAGTAACAGTTTAACTGCTTTTTTATATTTCTTCGCCAAACATGTCTTGATGCAACTCGTAAGAATTGTCTCTCCGGGGCAATTCTAGGGAGTTAAAGCAAGGTAGGGTCTGGCTGTAAATAATTCGGTTCACATCTAATACAATAAAACCTGAGTAGTAGTTTAGGGACCATAAAGATATTATTCGTTCGCGCATAAATATAGATAAATAAATAGGACAGGTTAGTAGTAGTTTAGGGACCATAAAACTAGTATTATTGTTCGCGCAAATGTTCTTGTAAAGTGGTGTTGAACTGTTTTTGCCAACAAATGTCTGTTTAAAGTCATTTTATAGGTAACGAAAGGTCGTGTAGTTTAAATGTAGATATTTCGATTTATGAAAAAACAACATTTCCAAATTCTCTCATTAAGATTTAATCCACCTGGTTATCGAAAACTGATAGACCCGCTTCCATTATAGAAGTCACGTCGTCTCAAAGAAATATAATTCCAATGATAATGCGGTCGTCATACCTGATGGCTGACGTCACAATATGCTAATGAGCCAGGTGTCTAAGTAGGTGAACTTCGGGTGGGGATCGAGGACAAGAACATTTGCGCGAACAATAATAATACTTTTATGGTCGCTAAACTACTACTAACCTGTCCTAAGCGGCCATTCATTTATTGAAAATTTGAGCCTTAATAAGCAGGTGGTTGCTTAACCCTTTTCCAGTTCTATTTTTATTTCAAATTTCAATTCCTACTGAATATTCATGAACCAAACATTTATAATTAGTTAGAATGCCCACTGGCAACATGTCGAGCCCGCTAGCCATTCACCAATAGTACATGCACAAGTTAGACATAGCATATCCTTATCAGGTAGCTCCTATAGTAATGCGTGATCTGAGTCTACTTTGCAAAAGCAAGAATATAGGCATACAATTGTATGCCTATATTCTTGCTTTTGCAAAGTAGACTTAGTAATTTCACAATCCGTCCATGGAGCTCTGAGTTAGAGCCCGGACAGGCAAAAAATTACGTTTTTGACTTTTTGACTTTTGACCTCCAAGTATGACCTCGACCTTTCAGTCATTGTCCTGTTTTTTGCAAGCAACATGCCGTACCTTCTAACGGAACATTTATGCTAATTCATTTTACAATCCATTCATGGAGTTCTGAGTTAGAGCCTAGACAAGACCGGGCGGACGGACGCACTGACGCACTAACATACACCCACCACGCGCAGACATTGTGGCGTTTATGTCGAGCTCAACGCAAGCGGGCTCGACAAAAATGGAAGTTGGAACATTGTTGCCAATTTAGAAACAAAAGAAACAGATATATGAAATTCCTATAGGAGCCGTCTGATCTGTGTCTACTCTGTTTGCAAATGCGTGAAAATGCGTTTATCTGAAGGAAAGGGTTAATGCAGGGAAAAAATAAGGCAAAAAGCTCCTCTATGAGCTTTGTGTATTACTTTAACCTGCATTAAGCTACCGCCTGCCTTACATACCCAACATTCGACCTCATTTTGATGGCCGTTTAAGACTGGTTCTACTGTCTACAGTACTAGTACTGACAACAGAATAAGACTACGTATTTTACTGACGAAAGGTGTACTTAGCTGGTTAATGGTAAGTGTTTGAATGGTACATTGCAATACATTGTGGTAAAAGCGTGCACTTGTATTGTTTCCAATGGTTCAAATTACGTAATGCAGAAAACGTATAAAATAAGTACAAAACACATACAGAGTGATAGATATATGACACAAAATAACTGATACAGAAGTGTTTAAATGCTTTACCTCATAGAGATGACGTCTGGCATCTTTGCAAATACAGTAGACCCAGATCAGACGACTCCTACAGAAGCTGTCTGATTAGTGTCTGATATGTTTGCTTTAACCCTTTCGGTGCCAAATTTCTAAATGTCGTCTGCAATCCATCTTTGTAAAATCATACGGTAAAATAAGGAAATGAGATAAATAAATGCAATTTCAAAGGAATAAAGCACATATGGAGAAACAGAGTTTGAGACAAAATGTGAAGTCCCTGATCAGACGCCGCCTTGAAAAGGGACTGCACTATTTGTCGTGGTGCATTTATGCGACATTGGCGGAGAAAGTGTTCAAAACAATTTAGAACTGATTCTGCAAGTCATGCCATAGTAAAACATTCATTAATTTTGTTAAAAATCCACGGTAGAGTCATATCAGGCCGATTAAGTTCAAAACTGTTCGTTATTCATAATGTAATAATTTTATAATGAATGGACGGTTTTTATAGTTAGCCCATTACTCCATAGAAATGTCTTTTGATGCATTTGCAAACAAAGTAGACCCAGAGCAGCCGGCTTATGCACGAGCCGTCTCATCGTGGTCTGCTCTTTATGCCTCTGGAATTGTACGAGTTTCTGTCATGACTAAGATACCTTATTTTTATATATCACGATAAAAGTTCACGTAATGAATATGCATAATGTAATCGTTTCATAATGTAAGGGGTGAAACATTGATGAGTTAATCCGTTTTGAATATTTAGCATGCAGTGGGTTAAATATAGTACGTGTACATGTAGCCTATGCAGCAATAAAAAAACTGTATCTGGTTCTCGTGGATCAGTTGATTATGGGTTCCAGGATCCGAGATCTTAACAACTTTGGGCACGAGTCTGAGTTCATTCTCAAGTTGAGTTGAACTTCGATATCTCGAACTCGGATAACTCGAACTTCGGGATATATCGAACTAAAAGTTCGGTCCTTCCAAACCTAACTATACAGAATTGTTCTAAAATGCATCACAATGCTTATTGGGAAACACATTGCCAGCTTAATACATATCGAAAATAATACTGAAAGCTCCTATAGGGACTTTCAGCATTACTTTCGATCTGCATTAAGCTGTGAACTTAAGAAATTATCCAGATTAGAAATGGGATAACTCGAACCTCTGCTATCTCAAGTAATTGTATTGCCCCTTGAAGTTCGAGATATCGAAGTTCAACTGTATCAGACTGGTCAGATTTTGAGCTTTCCAAAAACCTGAACAATTACATGCTTGAGAATGATCACAGACTCACGCAAAAAAAGTTTCATAATAACAGGTACATGTCGAAAATGTATTTATGCTCGAGAAAGAACTTTAATGTCAATCCATAATCAACGTACATGTACCTACACTATTCAATCCATATCCAAACCCGGTTTAAAGTTGTTTATATCCCTTTAGGGGGTAGCACAATGCAGTGACTCCCTCGTCTATATAAAATTAATTGAGATACCGTGACAAAAAATAATTTTACAATAGGGACAAGAATAAAATATGCATAAATTGGCATATATAATTACAATAGGGACAAGAATAAAATATGCATTAATTGGCATATATAAATTATATTTTATTTAAAACCATATTGAATAAATATTATCTCTTCTCATGTTACACGTGTCTTGAATTGTATTCTGCAAACAGTTTGGATGAGACGCCGAGTAGCTCGGCCAATACATTCTCAAAACCATTAAGAAAACAATGATACTTGTTTTAAAAACATGACTGCAATGGATTTTTCAGTTAACATCATTTTTGATTGAATGAGACGGCGTAAAGCCGTAGAGATTCAATAGGAGTACAATATCACTGTCAGTTCCGGAATCAATGGAATATAATACACACTGGGAGGCATTATTTACATGCAACTCTTGCCATACTAAGCGCTGCCCAATTCGAATTGCAAACCCAGAAGAACGGGTCAGAAGTAAAACCTACAGCAGATTGGGATTCGAGCAGGCCATGGATTTTAAAAGAACAAAATTGTTGAAATTGAAATCCTTATAGTAACAAGCTTGGGTTATTTTTGTAGTTTGGTGGGTTTTTTTGCTAAAAATATAAACCAGTTATTTATCATTCACTGTGCTCTTAAACTACAGAATTACCTGTCTACAGATACCATTAAAAGCGGGTTTTATTCGGATGGGTTTAATATAGGTGGAAGCTTAACGCAAGACGGATGTTATGCAGAAAGCTCATGAATTAAGCAGCGTCCTGCTCTTATCGACCTCCATATGTATTCAGTATATGGTGTATATAGCTATGTTTACCTATATAATGTAGTTATGAGTCGGCGGCCGTAAAACGTCGCCCCGTACTTCATTCTCAGTGTTGTTATACCTTCTGATCCTTCGAGATCATGAATTTCAGTACATCTTGTTCTGAAAATTTAATACCGCTTAAGCCGGTGCTAGGGGGTGAGTAGTGTTGCACTTTCAATTACTGCTCATGAACAGACTCAATAAAACCGAGTCTGCATTTTTCTCTTTTTGTGTTGCAATTTTTGCTTTCGGGGGATCACCTCCCTTCAGAATTTATAATATTCACAACAGCAGGTGTTAAGTGTTTGTGTTGCGGCCGTAAAACGTCGACCCGTACTTCATTCTCAGTGTTGTTATACCTTCTGATCCTTCGAGATCGTGAATTTCCCTACATCTTGTTCTGAAAATTGAATACCGCTTAAGCCGGTGCTAGGGGGCGTGAGTAGTGTTGCACTTTCGATTACTGCTCATGAACAGACTCAATAAAACCGAGTCTGCAATTTTCTCTTTTTGTGTTGCAATTTTTGCTTTCGGGGGATCACCTCCCTTCAGAATTTATGACAACGTTATTTACATAAATAGAAAATAGTGCTATTTTTTTAAAGATTTATCGGTTTGAAATGTTTAGGATAGGATGGAAGCTTCATGCAGGACGGAAGTTATGCAGAAAGTTCCTAGAGGAGCTTTCTGTATCCCTTTTACCCAGCATTAAGCAACATCCTGTTCATATCGACCTCAATATGTATTCATTATAATTATGGTGTATATCGGTATATTCTAGCATATTATGTATTTATGACATTATATACACACGTGCAAACTAGTAATGATTTTAATGATTTATCGATTTGAAGGTTTTAAAATAGAAATAGAGTAATCTGTTTAGGTTTGTGTTTGTTTTTAGATTTTTTCCTTTATTCCTTTTTTGTATCAGCAGTTCATTTTATGTTTTCTTCGTTTATTTTTTGTATCAACAGTTCATCATTCGTTTAAAGTCACGAGATATAGTCCTTAGGACAACCGGTGTGTCATTATTCACAATAGCCTTTTTGCACCAGACAAATCAAATTATCGATCCCAGTCAGGAATTTGAGCAAAAAAACTTACAATAAAATGAAACTTCAGATTGTTTAGAGATTTTTAGACTGAAAAATATTTTGGGACATGGTTTTTACATTACAATCGTTAATAAAGACGGATTCATGCCCACCTTTGCAAACAATTTAGATTTCAGATGAGAGGCAAAAAACCTCGGTGTCTCACGTGGATCCAATCTATTTAACTATTGGATTGCAATGTGGTAGACAAACTGATTATAGCTTGAATTTTGAAATTTCGGCGGATGTATATTTGTGTGAACATGATTGGCTCAACAGGCAACATTACTCCTGCATTACTTTTGCCCTACATAAACACACATCTGCTTTTATGTCTCCTATGTTAAATAAATGAATGGCCGCATGTTAAATACGCAAAAATTGCGGAAAGACCTTCACCCAAACTATCTCCATACCAGATATAAATTGTCTAAACAGAAGTTATAACACAATTTTAATGACAACCATGTTTCCAAAATGGTGACCTTGACCTGGACCTGATTTCAGGTATCTTTATGCCATCTGTAATGTCCTTACCAAAACTATTTGAATACCAAAGATGAATTGCCTAGCGTTCGTGGATCAGAAGTTATAGCAGAATGTTAAAGTTTGTTAAAAACATCCAGGTTTTCAAAATAGTGACCTTGACATTGACCCAATTTCATGTATCCTTGTCTAGCATATGTGGTTCAGAAGTTATGACAAAATGTTGAAGTTTTTCAGTGATGGCAAACCCGACAAAATAGTGACCTTAACCTTATCCTAATTTCAAATACCTTTATATTAACTGAAAGGCCTTATACCAAAGATGAATTGCTTAGCATATGTAGTTTAGAAGTTATAGCAATGTTAAACTTTGTTAAAAAGGCAACGTTTTCGAAATAGTGACCTTGACCTTGATCTGATTTCATGTATCCTTGTATCAGGTAAACGGCCTTCACCAAGCTATCTGCATACCAAATATGAACTGGCTAGCTTAAGTAATTCAGAAATTACAAACAATGTTAAAGATTTGTTAACGACGGCACGCAGAATCTCTCCAACCCGATCGCAGGCCCGGTTTTCACCAAACTACTCGTATAAGCTGAGACTTTTCTCGAACATTCCGGCTAATAAATGAATGGTGGCTTAAGGCTGATTCTACTGTAATCGTGTGTGTTCTATCAACACTGGAACGGCCTTTCTGTGCACACTGGCCCTTATTGCGATTCGGTATAGTGTTTAGGGTCTGTGGTTTCGATTACCACGACGGGCAATAAATGGGATGCCATGGTTATTATGTGAATACTAAAAAGTACTTAATTCAATATTCAACTTTAGTTTGCGTATATTTCTCGAAGGGGTAGTACATGACTACAGCAAGGTACATGCAATAGTAAATGAGTACATTTGGTGGAATGATTCGTCAATGAGTACACCTTACCGAAGGAGTAGTAAATGGGTACAATGTACATACATACAATAGTAAATGAGTACATTTTGCGGAAGGATTCTTTAATGAGTACATATAACCGAAAGAGTAGGAAATGTGTGCATTTTGTATAAGGAGTAGTAAATGAGTATATTTCGTCAAAAGAGTAGTAAATGAGAACATTTTACCGAAAGAGTAGTAAATGAGTACTTGGGTTTTTTTTACGAAAGAGTAGTATAGTTTGTTGAAGGAGTAGTAATTAAGTACATTTTACATGAATACCGTGTGTCAATGTACATTCTGCCGAGTATTAAATAAGTACACTCTGCCAAAGGAGTCCTAAATACGTACACTATGCTTAAGAAGTAGTAAAGTAGTAAAATCCGCCAGACGATTAGTAAGTAGGTAAAATTTGTCAAAGGAGTAGTACATTAGTACACTTTGGTAAAGGATTCGTAAATAGGTAGACTTTGCTAAATAAGCAGTAAACAAGAACACTTTGCCAAGCAAGTAGTAGATGAGTAGACTTTGCCGAATGAGTTGTACATAAGTACACTATGCTAGAGAAGTAGTAGATAGGTACACTTTGCCGAAATCAGTAGTAAATAGATACACTTTACCAAGTAAGTAGTAAATGAGAGCATTTTGCCAAATGCGTAGTAACTACGTAGGATTTATCAAAGGAGTAGTAAATGGCATTGCGTACATTTTGCCAGGCAGTACAGGTAAGTAAATAGGGACACTTTTGTCAAAGGAGTAGTAAATGAATATATTTTGCCAAAAGAGCATTAACTGAGTAAACTTTGCCAATAATACACATTGACAGCAGAAAAGATACAAGTGACCAGATATAAACTAGAATGTCCATGTACAATCTCAGCACAGCTGCAGATAAGTAGCATATTAACCATTTCCTTCATATTTAAACAGAGTGGGCCCAGATCAGATGGCTCCTATAGGAGCCGTCTGACCAGGGTCCGCTCTGTTTCCTAATATAGTTTGGTATAACTGTTTCTTTAGTTTCTAAAATGGCTACAATGTTACACTTTCAATATTTTATTATAGATATTTTGTCCATGAATATTCAGTATGTATTGAAAATGGGACTAAACATAGAACCAGGAAAGGGTCAATAAATTTAAGTAAAATAGTTTTGATGTTTGTCAATTAAGCCCTGTCGTACTGCTATATACTCATTAGAATGAGTAGCATCAAAATAGTGGTCGGCTCAGAAGTACGACCTTTAATAGGATATATCGACAGCCATGAAAATACCATGATATGATTGACTCCTTCTCCTTCCTACTCAAACTAAATTGATGTCATACCGGTTCTTTTCTTTTCATTCCGCATGCTTATTTCTAGACGTGAGATTATCTGGTATTTCACAGTTTTACTGTACAACATAAAACCTAACATGATGAAGTATCGGCTAATGGGAGAAGCTGAACAAGGGGGCGGTATAATTGTTTGATTCCGTATATTTCCGTCTACCTATGTCATGTCTTTTAAACCAAGGTCTATCTTATTTAATCTGTCTCTTGTTGAATTTTAAAATAATTTCTCCTTCTTTACCCATAACCTAGTATATAATTACAAATATTTTCACTGTCTACAAATATTTCTTTGTGCATTGCATTGGTTGCACAATCAACTTGTAAATAGTGCAGGACCTGATGAGACAGCTCCTGCAGGAGCTATCTCATCCGGCTCTTCACTATTTACAGGTAGGTATATTGACGTGATCAGCAAGAGAAGGGTTAAGATTAACACACTTTAAAAAAGTAACAAGCATGGCTGAACTCGAGCGTTAACCCTTTCCCTGTTTAATAATCATGTAAGAAATGATGACTTCATTAATATTTATTAGCGGAAATTTTACAATGGTATATCTAAAGAGGATGTTTTGGCTCGGGAAGAAACTGTAGAACCAGATCTATATTATACCATAAGCAAACAGAGCAGGCCCTTATCAGATGGCTCCTATTGGAACCGTCTGATCTGGGTCTACTATGTTTGCAAATGCGTGAAAAGAGTTTATATGAAGGAAAGGAATTTAAAAACTACGTCGAGTAACTCGGCAAAGATCCAAGCTGTGTGAAATTCCCCCAAACGCTTGATAGAATAAAAAACAACGTTTGAAAGGATCATGATTTTAGCAGGCATTTATTTCGGCAGGATAAGAGTTAAAAGAACACTGTATTCATTTGATTTGTCTGTTAACCCTTTGCTGATGTTTTTGCAATATATAACTAATGGAAACGACTCCGCTTTGTCGAATATAGGATGAAAACTCCTTAATCATATGTACAGAAGAACCTGCCTATAGTGGCTAAATAATGAATAAACATTAAGGTATACATGTACATGTATAGGCTTATGAGCAAGTGATTGTTTAACCCATTCCCCCTAGGACTATTGTTTAGACCCAACCTCTTTGAATGAATCTACCGAAAAGGAGCATTCACTAAAGAAACGGAACTTTTTAGAAGTGTGTAGTTTATTGCACAAAGCTCCAAGAGAAACCTGTCTATAAAGAAAATATAATGAATATACACAGGGGTCTATAAGAGCAGGTGGTTGCTTAACCCTTTCCTTGATTAATATTCATGTAGGAAATAATGACGTCATAAATATTAACAAGATTATTCTTTATAATGGCATATGAACACATGGCATTTTGGCTAAGGCAGAAACAGAACAGACCCTGATCAGATAGGAGCCGTCTGATCTGGGTCTACTCTGTTTGCAGAAGCGTCATAATGCGCTTACATAACGGAAAGGGTTAACGCAAGACAAAATAATGCAGAAAACTTCTATAGAGGAACCTGCCTATAACGACATTGAGGTCTATATGAGCAGATGATTGCATAATCATTTCCTTATCTTATGCTTATTCCCAATTTCAATGCCTACTGAATACTCATGGACATAATAGGCATAATGAAATACGGAATGTGGAACATTGTAGCCATTTTAGAAAATAAAGTAACATATCTTTCAAATTCCAATAGCAAACAGAGCAGACCCTGATCAGACGGCTCCCATTGGAGCCGTCTGATCTGGGTCTACTCTGTTTGCAAAGGCAAAGAAAGACGTAATTATGAAGTAAAGGGTTAATGCAGTACAAAAGTACAGACACGAGAAGATATATAAAAACTTTATCCGATAGATACGCCTTCTAGACGCCGTTTAAACCAGAGTACGTCCAGTTTACTTGAATTATATACACATTATTCAGTGTTTACCAGGGCAACACTGTTCTTATTTATGTCATATTATAAGTACAGTAAAACCTCTCTATAACGGCCACTAAATTGCATCAAATATTTTGTGTTAAAGGCAGGTGGCTGCTTAAAGCAAGGTGAAAGTAAAACATACTTTCAACTTTAGCAGCCACTTACCCAAGCTACCAACTAATTAACACAATTTAGTGGCCGTTATCGAGAAGTTTTACTGTATTAAGCTTATTGATATTCATGCATACCTCATTTCCTACATGAATATTCATTGAGTAAAGTGATAAGCAAACATTAGTCGATGTTATCAAATGTATACAACGAAAAACAATAAACACCCTATTGTGTGTGTAACGGGGCGGGGAGGGGAGACTATTTATAATATGGGTTGGGTTGCTTGTTGCATTTTTTCATGCAAGTCGAAATTATGGTTTAAATTGCAACAGTTTCACTTGACCTCTTGTATCAATAGAATTACTCCATTTGGATTAAACACCATCGTCCTATCATATGTTGTTGACCTGTTGTACATGTATATAACCCCTTTAACATTTTATAAATGTACTTCATGCATATTCACGCGCAAAAAATAATGGCATAATGAATATTGATTCGATTAATTGTTTTACATATAAGAGTACATAGGCACGTGTATTTTTGGTAATTGCCGAAACTGCAGAATCATATTTTTATTATATCAAAAGCAAACAGGAGACCCTGATCAGGCGGCTCCTATAGGATCCGTCTGATTTGGGTCTACTCTGTTTACAAAGGCACAGAAAAGGCCTATTTGTGGAATAAAGGGTTAAATAGTAACTTGGTGTTTACTATAGTGGCAAAGCCTCTCAGAAAATGCGGTCAAATATTTTTTACCAAGGAGAATTTAAAATAAAAGCAGAAGTTTGTTTTACCTTTAGCCTGCTGAGCAAATGATTTTTGCAGAATTGTTTACCTACTACATTTTCAAAATTCAAGCTATATTCAATTTGTCTACCAAAATGCATTCAGGGTGTCAAACAGTTTGAATCCTGATGAGACGCCGAGTTACTCGGCGTCTCATCTGGATCCAAACTGTTTGCATAGGTATTCACTCATCCACCAATAGCTGGCTAAAGGTTAATGGGGTGCAGCAGTAATGCAGAAGGCTCCTGCAGGATATTTCTACATAATTTTTGTCCAGCATTAATCTACCACATGTTTCAAAATTCCAGAATTTGAGTGGTCGTATTAGCGACGCTTTAAATATAGAATCTAATTAGTAAACATGGAAAATAAGATACTCCCTGAGCTCTTTGATCTAGTTCTACATTGTTTTCAAATCTTAATTAAACCATTCCCTTATACTGACGCCTTCTGACGCCTATGTAAAAGGCACTTTTGGAAACCATTGTGATAAATAGAGTCTATTTATCACAATGGTTTAAAAACTGTATAGTTTCCTTTTTCTAGTAAATGCTCCTTTGCAGTAGATTTATTCAAATAGGCTGGGTCTAAAAATAGCCTACGAGGGAATGGATTAACTTGTTTCTCAAACCAAACTATTGAAACGATAACTCTTACTAGTTGTATCTGCCATGTGGTTTTACATCGTATGGCTTATCGTCCCTTAGTTATCGGATAAAGAAGAAAATGTAACAATTTTCTGCTGATTGTGTTTTACTCTCCACCCTTTCAACACCAAATACCTTCATCTGCAAAATTTCCCCTGCTTAAATTGTATGCACAAGTTCATTTTTTCTCCCGCAACTTTTAAAATGTAACCCATTCCCTAATGCACAATGAAGAAAATATTCCAAAATAGGGAATTAATATAATACATAAATACTTGAACTGCTCTGATCTAATATTCGACCACTAAGGGCCTTTTTCAAAGATTATCATGTCAAAATACACGTCACATTTTTGTTACATGCATTCAGCCATAAAATCAAAGAGAGCAGTTCAAGTATTTATGCATTCCCTAATGAATAGCCATGTCAGAAACAATATCGTATTGAATATCCATTGGTTGATTATTATAATAGCTTATAGACACTGGAGTGTAGGGTATTCCTAAAAAACTTCAGAGCCAAATCTATTACAAGTGCATAGGCAAACAGAGCAGCCCCAGATTAGACATAAGGACCCGTCTGACTTGGGTCTACTCTCTTCGCAAAGGCGTGAGAAAAGCGTTTATATGATGTCTGATCAATTTCTTGTCAGATTAATATGGGAACTTCACAGATAAGACAGCTGCTAAAGATTGTCAACTTATGTAGATCCTAATCAAACGAAAAACATTGAGAAATAACTCTGTAACGAGCTTGAATTAGTTTGCCGTGCACAAGTTTGTTGCATTCCTTTCCCTAATGAACATTTATGCATGCATTAGTGTATATATGAATATTCATGAACTGAAGTTTTATAATGTAAACATTTCAAAGGAATGTTTGTTTTGGATTAGACAAACACTTTAGGATCAGATCTATGTAATTCCATAGGCAAATAGAGCATACCCAGATCAGATGGCTCCTACAGCAGCCGTCTGATTTGGGTCTACTCTGTTTGTAAAGGTGTGAAAAAAAGGAAAATGTGCAATGGGAACTACCAGCGTACAAATCTATTTAGTTTACTGAAAGGCAATAATTTCCAGTAACCTTTTCCTTCATATAAACGCCTTTTCACGAATTTGCAAATACAGTAGACTCAGATCAGACGGCTCCTTGTGGAGCCGTCTGTTCAGGGTCTGCTCTGTTTGCTAATGGAATTCGATAGATCCGTTTCTTTACTTTCTAAAATTGCTACAATGTCAACTTCCATATTTCATTATAACTATTTAGTCCATGAATAGTCATTAGGTATTAACATTTTGGAATAAACATAGACCAGGGAAAGGGTTACTACATTATAATGCTATCATTTGAATCAAAAACATTTCTTAACCCTTTCCCTGTTCTACGAGAGGAACCAAGCTTAACTATAATAACAGTAAAATCTTACCTAAATACATGTCATTGTAACGAATGCCCAGTGTGGGACCCATGGCAGTTGTACATCATCCTGCAACTTCAAAGTCGTATTTGTTGTTTCCTGGTCTAGGAGCTGGGAGAAGTCAATAAGAACTCGTTTGAGAAAAAGTGTGTTTATTTGTCGTTTCTGCAGACGACGTTTAAGCACACCCCAGATACCAAAGCCCATAGGGCAGCATCGCACGGAATATCCATTCTTCAGACGTTATAAAATGAATGTTTCGGTTCTTGAGGAAATTCAGCATATCTTTGGGCGTGCGGCTAGATGCACTGTCCTGATGAAATGTCATACATTTCTGCCCCGATGAAAACAGTCAATGAACATCTTTCTCTAAATAAGGCTTCAGAAGTTTGTTAATGTAATACTCAATGTTCACTTTGGTTCCTTTATTGATATTGAGAGTCTCCGTTTTGCATCTAGATGGCACACTAGCCCAATCCATGAAGCTGGTGCAAAGTTCAACTTGTCACCACCTTGTTCACCCTTTCTGATGTAGCATTCCTTCCATCGTCCATAACTTCCGCCTAACTGGATCTGCGTTTATGAATTTGTGCCGTGTTAAGTTGGTACACTTTGCACTTATTTCGTAGTTTTGCTTCTAAACCTTTCTTGATAATGCTGTATATAGTTCTCTTGGATATTCTTAGTTTTGATGCCATCTCTCTGTTGTGTTGGCGGGTTCACTTTGGCGATCGGACAGCCAACCTTGCGTATAATGTCCTCTATTGCCGCCGTAACAAACGTTCCTTACGGCGCCCAAAGAAATGCTGTAACCCCTGTTTTGAAAGTCCTTATGAATGCTTCTACACGTATGATTAGTCCTCAAAAACTCTAAGACGATACCTTCCAATTTGTCACAGAGTTTCTCAAGTACCATTTTGAAAACCATTTAAAACCTGCATGTAAACTCATAAGCTATAACACAGCTGATAACATACACAGAGCTCGACCATCTCGTGCATGTACTTGACAGCACACGATTTTCTTTTATTATAAGCCGGACTCCTCTCGTATTTAGTCCAACTTCCAATACCAACTGAATATCCATATACAAATTAGTTATAAACAAATATGGAAGGTGGAACATTGTAGCCATTTTAGAAACTTAAGAAACAAATCTATCAACTTCCATTAGCACAAAGAGCCGTCTGATCTGGTTCTATTCAGTTTGCAGTGCGCGAAAATGCGTTTATATGAAGGAAAGGGTTGACCCTTTCGCCGCGCCAAAGATGGATCCCTCATAACCTGTGCAAGCAGTTTGGATCCAGAGTAACTCGATGGCTCAACAGGATCCAGACTGCTTGGCATAGATTATATGTTCTGTACAGAAATTAACCCTTCTCTTGCTGAATTTTAAAACACATTTCTCCTTCTTTACCCATGCCATGTTGTATAATTACAATTATATCTTCACTGTGTACACGTATTTCGCTGTGCAATTACTGCTGTGGAGTGCACTGGTTGCACATTCAACTTGTAAATAGTGCATACCTTGATGAGACAGCTCCTGCAGGAGCTGTCTCATCTGGGTCTTCCCTATTTACAGGTAAGTATATTGACGTGAATAGCAAGCGAAGGGTTAAAGAAACCGCCACTTAGAAACGTGAAGCAAACGACAGAATCATCTTAGCAGATGAAAAAATCTCTCTGATGCCGAACGGGTTAAAGGGAATTTGACAAAAACTGTAAATACATATATAACTCTGAATCTGATAGTTCGACTCTACTGGGTCTCAAAGATCAAAATATGCAAAAACAATACAAGTTTTTACGCATCCAAAGACATCTCAACTGAAAAGGGAGAATTCAGTTTGACTGTTTAGTTGATATGTCTATGTTTTAACATGCGCACAAACATGGACTAGTGTATTTTTGTCTAGTTTGCTGTTTGGAAATGCCCAGTGGGGTCGAAATATTACAGCTGAAGCTATATATCTAACCCTTTCCCTGTTTCACAATTTCCAGGTTGATTTCAAGGTTTTCGAAGTTGTGTCACCTCAGTAATATTCATAGACAGAAGCAATAAAATGGAAAAGGGTTTATTCACTATGGTGGAAAACTGTAAACTCAGATATATGATATTACATAGACAAACAGAACAGACCCTGATTTACAAACAGAGTAGATCCAGATCAGACGGCTCCTGTAGGAGCCGTCTGATCTGGGTCTACTCTGTTTGTGTATGTGTGAAATTGCGCTCATATGAAGGAACGGTTTAAGGAAAAAAAATGTTATAATGAAAAACAATTACCGACATAATTCGCAAAGAGGGAAGCAGGAAATGCCTTTGATACACTTTCAACATCTCTCATTACATGTAGTACTGGTTTAATCCTTACCTCCACGAAGAACAATTTAAGAATGTATAACTACACGGGTTTTCATGTGCTGATTTATTTTATTATTACACAGAAATAAGAAAATGTTTGGCGGTGACAGGAACTTCGGAATCAAATCTGTATTACTCCATAGGCAAACAGAGAAAACCCTAGTCATACAGCTCAAAGCCTACCCCTCTCCTTTTAGGTTTAACTTTTATCTCATTTAGGCCATCTTATAATGTTTTGACCTTTTAGACTGATGTTTCGCACGTGCGCATCGTTACCTATAATACTACCCTTGATAGTTATGGATTGACAAACATTTGATTTTCTATATGGAAACCAGACACAATATATAGCCGATATGTGACATTCTAGACACGAAACAACATGTATTGCGAAAAGGCGGATAAAATATGCAATCTTATATATTCCCAGATCGGAAAGCCCGGCTGGGTCTTTTTTGGCAACCTATGAATACTGAGTACATTGTATATATTGTCTACTAGTATTCGTAAATTTCAAATAATTATATTTTTCAGTCCTTATCAGTACCAGATTCGACTGTGTCAGACAGTATGAATTTTGATGAGACGCGGAGTTATGCGGTGTCTGACCTATATTCAAACTGGTTGTTAACCCCTTATGCCATAAATACGCCTTTGCAAACAGAGCAGATCCATATCAGACGGCTCCCGTGGGAGCCGTCTGATCAGGGCCTGCTCTGTTTGATTGTGATATATTATTTATCTGATTCTACAGTTTTTGTCATGGCAAAACACTTCCTCTGCTCATCTGCTACTATAAGGTAACAAATTAATCTTAATTAATACTCATGACGTCATTATTTCTTACATGAATATTCATGGCAGAAAGGGATGAAATGTTAATACATAGCGGTCCAAAGTGATGAGGTATAATAAAGCCTCGCCAATCTGAACACTCAAATAAGAATTATCATCGGCCATTAGACTGGTAGCACCTTATTTCTTACAATGCCGGACATGGGTCACTAATGTCCTTCGCAAACAGTGTAGACCCAGATGAGAGGGCTCCTAGAGGAGCCCAGGGTTAGGCAGCCATTTGCTGAACATGTTTGCTTTTTTTTCTATATCTTCAAAATTAAAATTTCGAATCAGCGAGGTTTTACTTTAGTTATAGATGTACAGGAAAACCCCTCTAAACCGTAATTCTAGTACAGAAGAAATCAGTTATTTTTAGACAGATGGCTGTTTAATGCAAGGACAATGCCATGCAGAAAGCCCATAGAGGAGCATTTTGCATGATTTTCACCCTGCATTAGACTGCCACATGTCTCCAAGAACGATATTTATACTAAATTTAACGTTCACCTTAGAGGGGTTTTACTGTATCACTATGTAATAGAAACAAAACGGGCAAGGCAAACACTAACTTCTGTTTGTATCGTTGGGTTTGAGAGAAGATAAGTAGAACCTCGCCAATGCGACAACTTAATGAATAAACATGAATGTCTTTATAAGCAGGTGGTTGTTTAATGCAGGGAAAAAGTAATGCAGAAAGCTCCTCTAGGAGCTTTCTGCGTTAATTGTGTCCTGCATTAAGCTACTAACTGCATCTAGCACCGAGAATTATACCTCTTTTAGGTGGTCGCATTAGCAGGGTTTTACTGTGGTATTTTTCACCACCGAGAAATGGTTAATTAGATACAAGTAAATTTAGCTCGATGATTTCCATTGTAGTACACCCTATTGAACTGTTGTCTTGGTAGTCGCGTCATTTGCTGTATATCCCGTTCCTCCATGAATACTAATGTAACTTATAATGACGTCATGAATATTAATTAGATTCATTTGTTAATAATAGCACATTTAATAGCAGATGGGAGCGGGGAATTTTGGCCTTGACAGAAACTGCAGAATCATATGTATATAATATCATATGCAAACAGAGCAGACCCTGATCAGACATCTCCTATAGGAGCCGTCTGCTCTGGGTCTACTCTGTTTACTAAGGCATAGAAAGGCGTATTTATGGAGGAAAAGGGTGTCTACCCAGGGCCTGTAAACATTTTTCGATATTCTATAACAAAGCACAAACAAACACGGGAATTTGTTATAGAGCTATAAATTATTTCACAACATGCAAACAAATACAGACAGTGTAATATGTTTGCTTATGGAATAATATATATCTGATTCTACAGTTTCTGACACAGTCAAAATAGTGTGTGTTCATATGCCATAACAAAAGCGCATGTAACTTAATATGGTCATAGTGTTATTATATTTTACATGAAAATTTATCAGATAAATGCTTCATGCAGAACTAAATAATAGCAATATATAATGTAAGATATAACGGCAAAAAGCAAAGCAACTATGAAAATACACAACACAGTAAAACCTCTTTATAACGGCCACTGAATTAAATCAAGTATTTTATGTTAAAGTCATGCGTCAGCTTAAAGCAAGGTGAAAGTAAAACAGAACGCTCCAATAGGAGCGTTCTGTTTTACTTTCACCTTGCTTTAAGCAGCCACCTGCTTCAAATACCAACCAAAATAACACAATTTAATATCCGTTTTTTGAGATGAGAGGTTTTACTGTAATTGTTTTAACCTTGGACTGCTAAGAGACACCTGGTGCTAAGAGCCACCTGGTTGTCATTTGCAAACAGCGTGGGTCCTGATGAGACACCGAAAACTCGACGTCTCATCAGGATCCAAACTGTTGGACACTTGATCAATAGGATTTCAAAAGCTTGAACGAATTGTAAGTACAGTAGAACCCGTCTTAAGCGACTATCAGAAAGAGGTCTAATAATGG